>CM064497.1:45682021-45788602 GCA_032716605.1 Paralithodes platypus | reverse complement strand
CACCATAAATTATTGGGGGGTGGGTCTTCGTACACATCAACACGCGCACCATAAATTATTGGGGGGGGGGGGTCTTCGTAACACTCAACACGCGCACCATAAATTATTGGGGGGTGGGGGTGGTCTTCGTAACACACAACACGCGCACCATAAATTATTGGGGGGGGGGGTCTTCGTAACACTCAACACGCGCGCTATAAATTATTGGGGGGTGGGGGGTCTTCGTAACACTCAACACGCGCACCATAAATTACGACCAGATAACTTTGACTCAAACACTTTGCTTAATTTGGGAAATTTATAATATGCAAAGTCAAGGTGTAAGGTAAAGTGGATTAAGAAGTCTTCGTTTTAGTTCCACTTTAATGTTAGCTAGCGAGAGAAAGCATTATATGTATTGCCCGATACTATGTATTATACATTATGTACCATTATGTATTATTGTGTTCGAAGTACACTGTAAAAAGCTTAGCGTTTATTTTTGTAAATAATATACAGTATATATATACAGTATATATATATATATATATATATATATATATATATATATATATATATATACACTGTATATATATATATACTGTATATCTTCGAAAATATGTGCCTGATAATCAATGAGCGCGACTGTACATTCGTTAACAATAATAGAGACACATCCATTGGTAACTATATCGAATACAAACCAAACAATGCTATGCCTTTATCCTAGTTATAGTGCACAGTCGCGGTCATTCATTATGATACATTATGAACCCTCGCAATGATTAAACGAGTCTCGGGAATGCAAATATCAGTTAAATAAGTAATAAGATAAGGAGATTGCATTAATTTACCGGAGGATAACAGTTGATTTCACAATACGTAAACGGAACTCCTTAATAAAAACAAAAAATAATAAATCGGTTCTAGATAGCTTACAAATGTATAGACAGCATTATTGCCCGGGTGGATGATGACGGGTGGATGGGACTCGTCAGCTTTGGTCGGGTACCCATCTAAGGAATACATATCCTTATAGCTCACTTAAAATCCTTTCAGACTCATATGACGCAGAGGTTGCCAGATTAGCAATAAGAAATAGAGTTCTCTCACTCTTATAATTACCTCTCCACAATTAGTTTTCTGCCCACAGCTAACTCAAAGACAACTGCAGAGGTTGAAGTAACTAAACTCAAGGTTTCTAAATACCCCTGATGGTAACAAAGGCTTTAAAGTATCCCTAATAGGCTCAAAATCGCGTCATATGTCGGAGAGGGTTAAAAAAACATAGTGCTAAAAGGGTATATTAACCCTTTCACGCATTTATGACGCAGAGGTTGCCAGGTTAGCAATAAGAAATAGAGTTCTCTCACTCGTATAATTACCTCTCCCAAATTAGTTTTCTGCCCACAGCTAATTCAAAGACAACTGCAGAGGTTGAAGTAACTAAACTAAAGGTTTCTAAATACCCCTGATGGTAACAAAGGCTTTAAAGTATCCCCAATAGGCTCAAAATCGCGTCATATGTCGGAGAGGGTTAAAGATGACATCAGAACAATATTACTACACTACCGGTGTAATGTGTTTATTATTATTATTATTATTATTATTATTATTATTATTATTATTATTACTTGTAGTAGTAGTAGTAGAAGTAGTACCGGTAATGCATGCTAATCGTGCTCTCTAATTTACCAACGGTATCTATTTTATTTTATTTTGTATTTGCTACTCCACTTCATCCGTCTGTCTCTGATCCATTTCTATATTTTTATTTTCTCTCTCTCTCTCTCTCTCTCTCTCTCTCTCTCTCTCTCTCTCTCTCTCTCTCTCTCTCTCTCTCTCTCTCATAAATTGCTTCCTTTTAGAACTTGGAAGGTTTTAAGTTCTCTTTCACTAATAAACAATCAGTTCCAATATCTTCGTTCATTATGGAATGGATGACACCCAACCAACATGTCTAAGAACACGGCTTTAAGGTTCCTATTATTCGAAAGGTGTTATCGAATATTGTTGTTTGAGACGAGAGATTGTCTGATAAATACTGTATTGGGTGAAGGGTGTGACGCAGACGGGTGAGGATGAAGGGATTGGCAGAGGTGATGTGGGTGAAAAGGGGTGAGGATGAAGGGATTGTGTGAGGTGGGTTAAAAGGGGTTAGGTGGATGAAAGGGGTTAGGTGGATGAAAGGGGTGAGATGGATGAAAGGGGTGAGGTGGATGAAAGGGGTGATGTGGATTAATGGGGTTAGGTGGATGAATGGGGTGAGGTGGGTAAGGTGGACGAAAGGGGTGATTTGGGTGGAAGGGGTGAGGTGGTTGAAAGGGGTGAGGTGGATGAAAGGGTTGAGGTGGATGAAAGGGTTGAGGTGGATAAAAGGGTTGAGGTGGATAAAAGGGTTGAGGTGGATGAAAGGGGTGAGGTGGATGAAAGGGTTGAGGTGGATGAAAGGGTTGAGGTGGATGAAAGGGGTGCGGTGGATGAAAGGGTACGTGAGGTGGATGAAAGGGTACATGAGGTAGATGAAAGGGGTGAGGTGGATGAAAGGGGTGAGGTGGATAAAAGGGTTGAGGTGGATGAAAGGATTGAGGTGGATGAAAGGATTGAGGTGGATGAAAGGGTTGAGGTGGATGAAAGGGTTGAGGTGGATGAAGGGGTTGAGGTGGATGAAAGGGTTGAGGTGGGTGAAAGGTGTGAGGTGGATGAAAGGGTTGAGGTGGATGAAAGGTATGAGGTGGGTGAAGGGGTGAGGTGGATGAAATAGGTGAGGTGGATGAAAGTTGTGAGGTGGATCAAAGGGGTGGATGACAGAGGTGAAGTGGATGTAAGGGTTGAGGTGGATGAAAGGTGTGAGGTAGATGAAAGGGTTGAGGTGGATGAAAGGTTTGAGGTGGATGAAAGGAGTGAGGTGGATGAAAGGAGTGAGGTGGATGAAAGGAGTGAGGTGGATGAAAGGTGTGAGGTGGATGAAAGGTGTGAGGTGGGTGAAAGGGGTGAGGTGGATAAAAGGGTTGAGGTGGATAAAAGGGTTGAGGTGGATGAAAGGGTTGAGGTGGATGAAAGGGTTGAGGTGGATGAAAGGGTTGAGGTGGATGAAAGGGGTGAGGTGGATGAAAGGGGTGAGGTGGATGAAAGGTGTGAGGTGGATGAAAGGGTTGAGGTGGATGAAAGGGTTGAGGTGGATGAAAGGGGTGAGGTGGATAAAAGGGGTGAGGTGGATAAAAGGGTTGAGGTGGATACAAGGGTTGAGGTGGATAAAAGGGTTGAAGTGGATAAAAGGATTGAGGTGGGTGAAAGGGTTGAGGTGGGTGAAAGGGTTGAGGTGGATAAAAGGGGTGAGGTTGATAAAAGGGGTGAGGTGGATGAAACGGTTGAGGTGGATGAAACGGTTGAGGTGGATGAAAGGGGTGAGGTGGATGAAAGGGATGAGGTGGATGAAAGGGATGAGGTGGATGAAAGGGATGAGGTGGATGAAAGGGTTGAGGTGGATGAAAAGGGTGAGATTGATAAAAGGGTGAGGTGGATGAAACGGTTGAGGTGGATGAAACGGTTGAGGTGGATAAAAGGGGTGAGGTGGATGGAAGGTGTGAGGTGGATGAAAGGGTTGAGGTGGATGAAAGGGTTGAGGTGGATGAAAGGGTTGAGGTGGATGAAAGGGGTGAGGTGGATGAAAAGGGGTGAGGTGGATGAAAGGGGTGAGGTGGATGAAAGGGTTGAGGTGGATGAAAGGGTTGAGGTGGATGAAAGGGTTGAGGTGGATGAAGGGGTTGAGGTGGATGAAAGGGTTGAGGTGGATGAAAGGGTTGAGGTGGATGAAAGGGTTGAGGTGGATGAAAGGGTTGAGGTGGATGAAAGGGTTGAGGTGGATGAAAGGGTTGAGGTGGATGAAAGGGTTGAGGTGGATGAAAGGGTTGAGGTGGATGAAAGGTGTGAGGTGGATGAAAGGTGTGAGGTGGATGAGAGGGTTGAGGTGGGTGAAAGGGGTGAGGTGGGTGAAAGGGGTGAGGTGGGTGAAAGGTGTGAGGTGGGTTAAAGGGGTTGAGGTGGGTTAAAGGGGTTGAGGTGGATGAAAGGGGTTAGGTGGGTGAAAGGGTTGAGGTGGATGAAAGGTGTGAGGTGGATAAAAAGGATGAGGTGGATGAAAGGGATGAGGTGGATGAAAGGTGTGAGGTGGATGAAAGGTGTGAGGTGGATGAAAGGTGTGAGGTGGATAAAAGGTGTGAGGTGGATGAAAGGTGTGAGGTGGATGAAAGGTGTGAGGTGGATGAAAGGTGTGAGGTGGATGAAAGGTGTGAGGTGGATAAAAGGGATGAGGTGGATGAAAGGGGTGAGGTGGATGAAAGGTGTGAGGTGGATGAAAGGTGTGAGGTGGATGAAAGGTGTGAGGTGGATGAAAGGTGTGAGGTGGATGAAAGGTGTGAGGTGGATGAAAGGTGTGAGGTGGATGAAAGGGGTGAGGTACGTGAAAGGGGTGAGGTGGATGAAAGGGGTGAGGTGGATGAAAGGGGTGAGGTGGATGAAAGGGGTGAGGTGGATGAAAGGGGTGAGGTGGATGAAAGGGGTGAGGTGGATGAAAGGGGTGAGGTGGATGAAAGGTGTGAGGTGGATGAGAGGGTTGAGGTGGGTGAAAGGAATGAGGTGGATGAAAGGGTGAGGTGGGTGAAAGGGGTGAGGTGGATGAAAGGGGTGAGGTGGATGAAAGGGGTGAGGTGGATGAAAGGGGTGAGGTGGATGAAAGGGGTGAGGTGGATGAAAGGGGTGAGGTGGATGAAAGGGGTGAGGTGGATGAAAGGGGTGAGGTGGATGAAAGGGGTGAGGTGGATGAAAGGGGTGAGGTGGATGAAAGGGGTGAGGTGGATGAAAGGGGTGAGGTGGATGAAAGGGGTGAGGTGGATGAAAGGGGTGAGGTGGATGAAAGGGGTGAGGTAGGTGAAAGGGGTGAGGTGGATGAAAGGGGTGAGGTGGATGAAAGGGGTGAGGTGGATGAAAGGGGTGAGGTGGAACAACACGGTGAAGGAGTGGAATATAACTGAAGGTGGTCTCTGCAAGGCACAGAATAGGTATTATTGTTATATGTACAGTATATAAGCGGAAAATTACTGTCTATTGATATTAAACACGAAAGTATATACACACACACACACACACACACACACACACACACACACACACACACACACACACACACACATACACACACACACACATACACACGCCCACGCACACGCCCACACAAATCCAGTTTATTTACAAGCCCACGACGCCCGAGTATCAAAAGACGCAACTTCAAAAGCCAAGTCGTGGGCGGGTCAAATAAACACAGGGCGAGTTAAGTTCAAATAGTGCGGCCTGGTTTAAATCACGGTGTTTGGAGATGAGAGTTTCTGTTTGTGTTTCTTTAAGGCCAAACTGCAAGCTAGATGATGGGGTGGACAGCTGAGGGGAAGTACAGTAACCTGAGAGAGTTACAAGTAATAGTTACTATCTCAAAGACCTTGCGGTTCATTCCAGGGATATACTCGGAGTGGAACGAGATTGTTTAGTGCACTACACTCATTACAGAGTATGCAAAATACTGTCTACTCTTCTTGAACTGCTTTACTGAAAAACTGTTTACGACTTCTGAGGGAAGTTTGTTCCAGGTAGAACAAATTGAATATGTAAATAAGTTTCCACAAACACTAGTGCTAAACATTTTAAATTCTAACTGTCAGCCATGGTTGTGTGTTGTATTCATATTGAGATTAAACATTTTCCTATAATCCACATTATCAAAGAGGCAACATTGAGGGACAGTGTGCTGGGCCGAGCGCAAGGCTAGTGACAAGGTGACAAGGTGCGCAGAAGAGGGGATATTTTGAACCTTGAATATACAGTAGGTAGGCCAGCAACCGTGACCCCCTAACGTCTCTAACTCAAAAACAGCTGGAGCAAATGGGTTTTAAATTTCCACACCTATTCCGTGGATGACCCTTCCTAAATGGTAGACAACTAGACATGTTAGCTTGATTACTCCAGTTGCTGATGAGTTTTATAGGTTAGTGGGCTAGATGGTTGGCCTACTTATAATGCACGGATTCTATTACGGGAGATGAGAGACTGGAAGATGAATTACTTTATGAAAAATTGAGACTTAAAAGAAACGTACTCATCAACTAATGATCATTTATACTATATAAATGATTATGTAATTAAGACGCTTCACCCAATTTATGTGTTGAATTATATATATATATATATATATATATATATATATATATATATATATATATATATATATATATATATATATATATATATATATCGTCTCTGTCTATCCTCTAACGTCTTTCCTTCATGCTGGAAGTTTGCTCTCGTTCAACCTGTCCCAAAGAAGGGTGACCGCTCTCAACCCTCCAACTATCGTCCAATTGCTCTCATCACTTGTATTTCTAAATTTTTTGAAACTATTCTTGCTTCCAAATTTCTTAAGCATTTCTCTTCTCATAATCTGCTCTCAGATCGCCAGTATGGCTTCCTTAAGGGTCGCTCTACTGGTGATCTTCTTTCATATCTTACTAACTCTTGGTCATCCTCCTTTCGGGACTTCGGTGAGACTTTTTCTATTGCACTAGACATAACGAAAGCCTTCGATAGAGTCTGGCACAAATCTTTAATTTCTAAACTACCCTCCTTCGGTTTCTATCCCTCCATCTGTGCCTTTGTCTCTAATTTCCTTTCCGGCCGTTCCATAGCTGCGGTTGTGGACGGCCATTGCTCACTTTCTCACCCTATAAACTCCGGTGTTCCTCAGGGCTCTGTCCTATCTCCTATTCTCTTTCTAATTTTCATAAATAATCTTCTCAACTGTACCTCAATTCCCATCCATTCATACGCAGACGACTCAACCTTACACTACTCCATTACTTTTTCAGAACGCCCCAGCCAGAAATCCCTCAACGACAAACGTAATGAAGCCATAGAACACTTAAACTCTGATCTAAATACTATCTCCAATTGGGGCAGAGAAAATCTTGTTACCTTTAATGCTTCCAAAACACAATTTCTCCATCTATCTACCAGTCCGGAACTCCCAGCGGATTGTCCCTTATTCTTCAACAATACAAAAATCAATCCTTCATCTTCTCTCAATATTCTTGGTGTCTCTTTTTCTTCTGCTCTCATTTGGAAGGACCATATTACCAGTCTTGCTAAGGCAGCCTCCCAGAAGCTGGGTGTGTTCAACCGCCTTAGGGGGTTCTTTACCCCTGCACAGCTTCCTGCTCTGTACAGGGGAATAGTAACTCCTTTACATAGGGCACGTGGTACCCGTCTTGCAACACCAGCCCACCCCTACTCTGTGCAACTCTCCAACCCAAGAGTGAAATGTTACTCTCAAACTTTCTTCTATTCAACAGCTGAGCTCTGGAACTCTCTCCCAGAATCAGTCTTTCCCTCTTCCTATGACTTAAATTGCTTCAAACTCCGTGTGTCCAGGCATTTTGCCTCGAACGTCCCTTGATTTTGGCCCTGTCACTCTTTCAACTATGGGGGAGGCACTCGCTATAGGCAGTTCTGCCTTTTGCCTCCCTCGCTCACATAGACAAAATAAAAAAAATTATACAGTATATATATATAGGCTATATATATATATATATATATATATATATATATATATATATATATATATATTGCTTTGTTTAGTTTTTTGTTTTTTGTATTTTTTTTGGGGGGAGTGCGAGCGATATCGAGCCAGCAAATTTGAAAAACCAGCGTATGATCAGCCGAAGAATGTATAAATTTAGCTTGAATGGTAGTTAGGGGAGGTGGGGGGTTGCTTAGCTTGAAGGACGTCTGGTAAGCATTTTGTTTAGCTTAGAGACCAACTCAAAATAAAGGGCCATAACTTGAGATGGGCTAATATTACAGGTAGTTCCCCTATAAGCAACACAGGCATGCTTGTACTGACAGGTCGATTATTAAATTAATTTATTGTTATATTTAGTTTCCTCCCTAGACCTCAATCAAGCGTAAAAAGACATCCCCAAGATCCTCCTTGTACATTTGTACATTTTTCGGTAAAAAAAAATCTCGGCCAAAAGCAGGTTCCTCTTAAATTACAGGCTTGCTATCGCTCGCCAGGAAAAAATCAACACTTAAAGAAAACGAAAGGCCTTAATGTTGACCAAGATTTGTTTGTTATATGTGCATGAAGGATACAAAAGGCAAAGCTGCCTGTAACAAGTGTCCCTCCCAGGGTTGGAAGACTGATAAAAAGCCAAAATCAAGGTACACTACAGGTAATGAAGGTGTATTGGAAAGAAGTGTGGTGTGCTTGTTAAGTGTAATGAAATTAATAGGAGGAGGAGGTGTTTGTGAGTTAGCTGGATTACTCTCTGTGTAAGGCCTGTAGGTGAAGCACAAATTGAAACAGTGGGGCAAGCCAGGCAAATGAAACAGGAGTTCCAGCAACCGTTACTCCTGATCATATGCCTATGTGGCCTCCCCTGGGTACTGCCCTGCTCGATTGGTGCCTACAATCTCCCCAATCTGGGCGAAAGGTCTTAAAATTGCCAAACTAATGGGCTGAACATCTTAGAATCTCAAAATTAGTGGGGATAAACATGAGGGAGAAGGAGGGCCAGAAAAAACAACCATCAATGTATAGGAAGCGAAAGAATGACTAAGAGAGTGCACGAAAGTGAGGTGGAAGTACAGAGAGGGAGAGGTCGACCAAGTGAGAGGTGAAAGGATGGAGTTAAGAAGTATATGAGTGAAGGCGGTGCTGGATGGGAGGAGGGGTGTCAACTGACTGGGGACAGAGGTGCATGGGGCCATTTCGTTTGTGCCCATCCCTTCGGGGATCACGGCGTCCCGAAATAAATAGGTATATAGAAATGGAAAGGAAATTTCAAGCAAACCTTCTCCTACGAGAGAGATAGAGGGAGGTTGAGGGAGAGAGGAGTTGAGAGTGAGAGTGTAAGTGAGATATTGAGAGTGAAAAGGCTAGGAGTCAGTTTGTGTGTGATATAAATTGAGAGATAAAATAGAGTACAAAGTACAAAGGAGTACAAAGGAAATCAAGCAACAACAGTCTAGTGACCCTTCTAGGCTGCTTGTCCTCCAAAACACTGAGGATCAAGAGTCCAAACAGTGGTTTAGAGTGGGTAAGGGAACATTGCAAAGGGAACTACTGCCCTGGAACTAATGTCCGTGGCAGGACTAGAGATATTTGTCTAGGCGAAGTTTAAATGAATCAACGGTGCTGCAGTCTATAACGTCTCGGGGAAGCCCATTCCACAAGTTGACAACTCGATTGAAGAAGAAATTCTTAGATTCGTGCGAGTTAAAAGATTTACCAATAATTTTGCAACCGTTTCCCCGCGTGTAATTAGATTGGTCGATAGTGAAGTACTTACTACAGTTCATATTGTCGATGCCTTTGATGATTTTGAACACTTGAATTAAGTCACCTCTTAATCTGCGTTGGGTTAAAGGAAATAGATTTAATTCTCTAAGACGCTCTTCGTATGGTTTGTTCTTTAGGCTAGGTATCATTTTGGTAACTCTACGTTGAACTCGTTCTAGCTTGTTTATGTCTTTTTGGTAATAAGGGCACCAGCATTGAACGCAGTATTCCAGAAGAGGGCGGACTAAGGAATTGTAAAGGGTTAGGATAACGTCTTTGGATTTATGCTCAAATGACCTGCCTATAAAGCCAATTATTTTGTTTGCCTTCTTAACAACTTCTGAACATTGTTGACTCGGTTTTAAGTTACTCGATATTGTTACTCCCAGATCGGTTTCTCTGTTTACATTCTTAAGCTGAGTGCCATTCATCGAATAGTTTGCTTTCTCATTTAGGTATCCGATATGTAGTACTTTACATTTATCCGCATTGAAACTCATTTGCCAAATTTGGGCCCAATGTGACAATTTATCTAGATTGTGTTGCATATCGCCAACTTGTTCTTTTGAGAGTACGCTATTTGCAATTTTTGAATTGTCAGCAAATTTTGAGATTGTACAGGTGAGACCCTCATCTATGTCGTTGATGTAAATTAGAAAGAGAATTGGTCCTAGTACCGATCCCTGGGGTACCCCGCTACTTACAAGAATGAAGTGTAACAGAAGGTAGTGAGAGTTACACAGGTACTCTGACCACACAGACCTTACGTGCCAATGGACTCGGCTTTAGTTTGACACCCAGATCTATTATAATTATTTACGGATTGTTTGGTTGCTTTATATAGATCTCTTCAATAAGATAATCAGACGGTAAACAACTAAAGTCCATTCATTATAGGTGAACCGGAAATCGTGACTCCTAACTTCTGTAACTAAAAAAGGGCTGGAGCAAATGGGCTGTATATTTCTACATCCATTCCCCGGTTGACTTATTACAGGGTAGATCTCCTTCCTAAGTCAATCAAAATCCTCTGGCTGTAATGTTAATAAAGTATAAACAGCGTCGTTATGAGAATACTAAACTGGCAGTATATTTAGTAGTTTGAACAGAGAGAGAGAGAGAATAAAATTGAAGAGAAGTTTGTGGAAGATAGAGCAGAGTAATACATAGAGAGGGCTTTAGCAGTTTGTGGAAGATAGAGCAGAGTAATACATAGAGAGAGCTTTAGTAGTTTGAACACAGAAAGGGAGAGGTTAAAATAGAAGACAGTTAAATGGAAGAGAGAGGAGAGTATTAAAGAGAGAGTGCATTTAACATTTTGAACAGAGAGAGAGAGAGAGAGAGAGAGAGATTGAAATATAAGAGCAGAGTAATAAATTAGAGAGTGCATTTAGTATTTGAACAGAGAAAGATAGAGGTTAACCCTTTCTGTACCGGTGACGTCTTTTTTATTTGATTTTAGCTACATTTCGACGATTTTATGAAGCTCAGGAAGGATATATGGTAGCTAAAAGGATTAATTGCTATAGTCTGTCGCCGTTGATTGGGTGGACGTCCTTCCTAAGCTGAAGACAATCGTCTAATAGTAGCCAGCATTAAGTTAAAATGGACGTCACCGATACTGGAAGGGTTAAGGGGAGATGGTTAACTTTTGGGGCGATTTGTTCGTGTATTAATTGTTTTTCTAGTGTCCTTCCTAGACCTCCATCAAAAAATAAAAAATAAAAAATCCAATAGATCCCTCTTCTAGATTAATTTGTAAATTTTTCGGTAGAAAAATTTCCCGGCCGAAGGCCGGTTCTTCCAACATTACAAGCTCACTATCGTTCGCCAGGGAAAACATACACTTAAATAGCACGAAAGGTCTAAATATTGACGAAGAAATGGGGCGAAAGGTCTTCAAATCGACTAACTAATGGGGCAAACATCTTAACATCTGAAAACTAATGGAGCTAAACATGAGGGAGAAAGTGGTCCAGAAAACCGGCCCATCCCCCCTTAAAATAGAATATAATTTAATGGTAGACACGGCAAAAAATAGTTACCAGAGGGGAAGGGGAAACGAAACAGGCTGGAAAGGTCAGGAGAGAGAGAGAGAGAGAGAGAGAGAGACAGAGAGAGAGAGAGAGAGAGAGAGAGAGAGGGATATAGAGTGGAAGAGAAAGAGAGAGAGAGAGAGAGAGAGAGAGTGAGAGTGAGAGTGAGAGGTGGGGAGAGACAGAGTGTGCAATAATTTGTATTATGGTTTTAACACCAACCAACTTCACATCTAAAGTGAGATAGAGATAGAGTGAGTGAGTATGTGTGAGTGAGTGAGTGTGTGAATGTGAGAGATAGAGAGAGAGGCAGAGTGTGTGAAAGTGAGAGAGAGAGATAGAGTGAGTATGTAAGTGAGTGAGCGTGTGTGTGTGTGAGAGAGAGAGAGAGAGAGAGAGAGAGAGAGAGAGAGAGAGAGAGAGAGGACAAGGACGAAGACGAAGATAATAAATGAGATGGGCTGGTCTATCAGAGTGAGAACTGAGCAATCTCTGCCATACCCATAGCTTACTCTGACTGTTCCTTTTACTTATATATTTTCTAGATCTCAAGTGACGGCGTCTCTAACGTGGATTGACCTCCCAATCTACCAAGATTGGAAGCCAAAGCGTCACATTTTTCCCTTGCCCCTCAACTTTCTCTTCATAATTGCTGAGGGACACAGGGCCCTGGGTGGGGCTTTGGTTTCCCGGGCATTTCCGCACCCTCCTCAGCTCCCCGCCATGGAGTGGCTTCGGTCACCCAGGCTTTATTGTGGTCGGCGGGGAGGGTTCTTTGGGGGCGCTCGGTTATGGCCTTGGCCTTGCTCGGGGCCTTGGGGCTGTTCGGCCAGGCAGCTTGGGGAACAACAACAACAACCGAAAAATGTACATTTAAGAGCATAAATCGCGACTCCCCCCATGTGAATCAGTATCAAACACAAACAAGATAATACAACGCTTTATTATAGACCAAATGATTCAGATCTTTGCTTTAGACTCTAAAGTTTAGAGGTTCAAATATTGGATGTGTTGTAAGCTTATAAATGCCAAGAACTGTACTGTACGTATTTAGCTTGGAGGGGGGGGGGGGGGTCAAGTGAGACGGGGTTTGTTTTAAGGGAACTTTGTTTGGTCTATTCATTCAGTTTTTCATATAATTTCTAGTTTCCTCGCTAGACCTCCATCAAGCTTAAAATGACACCCCCCTAGAGAGCCTCTTTCAAGATAAATTTGTAAATTTTTCGGTAGACAAATGCCCTGGCCGAAGGCCAGTTGCTCTTAAAATTACAGGCTCGATATCGCTCGCCAGGAAAAAATCGACGCCTAAATGGCACGAAAGGTCATAAAATTGGCAATTAAATGGGGCAAAAGGTGTTAAAATCGTCAAACTAATGGGGCAAACATCTTAGAATCTGAAAACTAATGGGGCAAACCATGAGGAGGACCAGAAAAGCGAACCATCCCCCCTTAACCCGTCAAGTACGATAGTCCTTACGGAAGGCACAGTATTTAAACATGTGTTAAAGAACCCTTTAAGTACCATGCCAGTGCCGGGAAATGTCTCCTAATTGTATGACACATAGTAAGTAGTAGTATCTCCCAACACCACATACTCCACTCCTTCCCCCCTTCATACCCTACCCCCCTTCCCTCCTTCAACTTGACCTTATATTTTGTCCATTATTGCTCAGTCCATGGGTTAAGTCTACAAGGCAAACTAAACATACGTTGCTCGAAAATGGCAAAATCAATCAAAACTATCATTACTAATTAAGCCCTTGAGGAGATGACGCGTTTTAGCAGTGTATTGTGGCTATCATTACAAGATTTCATAAAGCTTAGCAAGGATCTGTGGTATATGAAAGGGTAAATAATACTACATCAACCAACCCTCTGACTTCCACATACCCTTCCTAATCTGAATAAAATCGTCTAATGATAGCCAAAAATGAACAGAAAAGAATCGCGTCATCAGAGGGTTAAACAAAATATCACCCTCACCCCCAATAACGTGGCCTGAGATCAATAATGCACAGATAAACCACCGCCTCTTATAGGGGAGGGGTTTGTTTGGGTCGATTTTGTCATTTATATATTATTATTTTTAGTTTCCTCCCTATACCTCCATCAAACATAAACAAACATCCCCAAAATCCCTCTTCAAGATAAATTTGTACATTTTTCGGTAGAAAAATATCAGGCCCAAGGCCGGTTCCTCCTAAATTACAGGCTCGCTATTCCTCGCCAGGAAACAATCGACAGCTAAATTAAACGAAAAGTCTTCATATTAACAAAGAAAAAGGGCGAAAGGTCAAACTAATGGGCCGAAAGTCTTAACATTTTAAAACTAATGGGGGCTAAGCATGAGGGAGAAGGGGGTTCATAAAAACTAACCTTCTCCCCTTAACCCCTGACCTTTCTCCCCCCCCCCCAAGCACCTCTGGCCCTACACCTGGTTGGCTTGTATGGGAGGCCAAAATATAACACTACCAACAGGGACCCAAACTCTCTCTCTCTCTCTCTCTTTCTCTCTCTCTCTCTAATCCCTACCCAGTAACTATCGTCCAATTAGCTTAACCTCAGTTGTATGTAAAATGTTAGAAACACTCATAAGAGACAGACTCGTAAATCACTTAGAGGAAAATAACATACTTAAAGATACTCAACACGGCTTTCGTAAAAAACGTTCCTGTTTAACAAACCTCTTAGACTTCTTCCACGATATCCTCAACCTCTACGATGAGAGTAAAGCTGTAGATATTATATACCTTGATTTTCAAAAGGCCTTTGACAAAGTTCCCCACAAACGTTTACTGCTAAAACTAAAAGTGTATGGAATACAAGACGGTTTGTTGAAATGGATAGAAAATTGGCTCGGCAACAGAAAGCAAAGAGTAGTCATAAACGGTAAGGCATCTAAATGGACCAATGTAAGTAGTGGGGTACCCCAGGGATCGGTACTAGGACCAATTCTCTTTCTAATTTACATCAACGACATAGATGAGGGTCTCACCTGTACAATCTCAAAATTTGCTGACGATACAAAAATTACAAATAGCGTACTCTCAAAAGAACAAGTTGACGATATGCAACACAATCTAGATAAGTTGTCATGTTGGGCCCAAATTTGGCAAATGAGTTTCAATGCGGATAAATGTAAAGTACCGGTACTACATATTGGATACCAAAATGAGAAGGCAAACTATTTGATGAATGGCACTCAGCTTAAGAATGTAAACAGAGAAACCGATCTGGGAGTAACAATATCGAGTAACCTAAAACCGAGTCAACAATGTTCAGAGGTTGTTAAGAAGGCAAACAAAATAATTGGCTTTTGGGCAGGTCATTTGAGCACATATCCAAAGACGTTATCCTAACCCTTTACAATTCCTTGGTCCGCCCTCTTCTGAAATACTGCGTTCAATCCTGGTGCCCTTATTACCAAAAAGATATAGACAAGCTAGAACGAGTTCAACGTAGAGTTACCAAAATGATACCTAGCCTAAAGAACAAACCATACGAGGAGCGTCTTAGAGAATTAAATCTATTTCCTTTAACCCAGCGCAGATTAAGAGGCGACTTAATTCAAGTGTTCAAAATCATCTAAGGCATCGACAATATGAACTGTAGTAAGTACTTCACTATCGACCAATCTAATTACACGCGGGTTGCAAAATTATTGGTAAATCTTTTAACTCACACGAAGCTAAGAATTTCTTCTTCAATCGAGTTGTCAACTTATGGAATGGGCTTTCCCGAGATGTCATAGACTGCAGCACCGTTGATTCATTTAAACTTCGCCTAGACAAATATCTCGCATCAAACCCGCGACTGACTGCGTTTGTAAATGAATTACTTTATTTTATCCTCCCCTCAGTTACTAACCAATCTGTCCCCTACTAACTTCCTAATCCTGCCACGGACATTAGTTCCAGGGCAGTAGTTCCCTTTCCAATGTTCCCTTACCCACTCTAAACCACTGTTTGGACACTTGATCCTCAGTGTTTTGGAGGACAAGCAGCCTAGAAGGGTCACGAGATCTGTTGTTGCTTGATTTCCTTTGTACTCCTTTGTAATCTCTCCCTCTCTCTCTTTTACTTATTGTGTCTTATGGTTCTTCCCCATCCTTCTTTTCCCTCTCTCCCCCAACCCAGATCATGATCACAGTACGTTGATTACTCTATATAATTACCTCCCCAGATATATAAAGCAATCCACGATAGTTTCAGTATAGGGCGTACGTGATCTCCAACCCATGTAACTAACGTCCTTGACCTTATACTTGCAACAAAAGAAGAATTGATAGAGAATTTGAATGTGGGAAATGAATTCAGTAATAGTGACCATCATATTATTACTTTCCGTTTAAAATTCAATAGCAACAAACTCAATGCCTTCAAAGAGAAGATCTAAAATTTCAAGAGAGCAAACTTCTGTAAACTTAGAGGAATACTTGAAGAAACCGATTGTAGTTTTCTGATTAACAATGATGATATAAACCAATCATGGACATTTTTCACCACAACTTACTCAAACGCAGTACATAAGTGCATGCCATAAACAAACGAAGAACAGTGCATAATAATAAGCCTAAGTGGTGGCATAAAGAAATAGTGGAGTGTCTGCTTACCAAAAAGAATGCTCATGATAGATTAAAAATCTCCGATAACCAGGAAAATAAAACGATATTCATAGATCTACGACGCAAAGCAAAAAAGTTAATTAAACAAAGTAAAAACATGCTAGAGATACATATTGCAAATCAAAGTAAGACAAACCAGAAATAATGTTACAGTTACATCAGGAAGAAAGTAGTGACTTCAACGATAGGACACCGTTAATTGGTGAAAATGGAGACTACACTAAAGATGAAGCAAAAATGAGTAATGCTCTCAACACCTTCTTTGCATCAGTGTTTACAAAAGAAGACTAATATATCTACAGCATCACTAGCACAACTACAGTAGACAATTCAGATGCTCTTAGCAACAACTGCATTACAGAGAGAAAGGTACTAAAAATTTTAGATAAATTCAAGGAAAATAAATCACCTGGACTCAATACGATCTCACCTATAGTTCTTAAAGAAGCTAAATGTGAGCTCTCCAAAGCACTGACACTTCTTTTCAATAAGTCCATGACAACAGGGATTGTGCCTGATGAGTGGAAGCTCGCGAACATTACCCCAATATTTAAAAAAAGGCAGCAAATCCTTGCCTATTAACTATAGCTCAATCAGCTTAACCTCTGTTGTATGCAAAATGCTAGAAACTCTGATAAAAGAAAGACTCGTAAACCACCGGGAGGAAAACAAATTACTAAAAGATACCCAACATGGTTTTCGAAATAATCATTCCTTCTTGACCAACCTTTTAGACTTCCTCCATGACATCCTTAACTCATATGATGAAAGTATAGCTGTAGATATTATATACCTTGACTTCAAAAAAGACTTTGATAAAGTTCTGCACAGGCGCTTATTAATGAAGCTAAAAGTGCACAGAATAGAAGGCGATGTGTTTAATTGAATAGAAAATTGGCTCGGAGAAAGAGAGCATAGAGTAGTCATAAATGGGAAAGCATCAGCATGGACCAATGACCAATGTAACTAGCGTTGTACCTCAAGGATCAGTATTGGGGCCAATTCTCTTCCTAATCTACATTAACGACATAGATGATGATCTAACCTGTACAATCTCAAAGTTTGCAGATGTTACAAAAATTGCATATACTGTACTCACAAATGAACATGTTGAAGATATGTAACTCAATCTATATAGGTTGTCATATTGGGCTAAAGTCTGGCAAATGAGCTTCAACGAAGATAAATGCAACGTACTTCACATCAGAAACCGAAATGAGAAACCAAAGGATTCAATCAATGGCACCCAGCATCAGAGTGTAGACAGAGAAACGGACTTGGGAGTAACAATATCGAGTAACCTAAAACCTAGTAAACAATGTACAGCAGTTGTTAAGAGCAAACAAAATTATAGGTTTTATAGGCAGATCTTTTGAGCATAAATCCAAAGATGTAATCCTCACTCTTTACAATTCGTTAGTCAGTCCACTTCTGGAATATTGCGTTAAGTCCTGGTGCCCCTACTACTTAAAAGATAGAGAGAAACCGGAGCGAATTCAACGTAGAGTTACCAAAATGATACTGTTTGAGGAGCAAACCATATGAGGAGCGTCTTGAGGAATTTAATTTGTTTTCCCTAACACAACCGAGATTAAGAGGTGACTTAATTCAAGTTTTCAAGATCATCAAAGGCATCGACAATTTGAACTGCAGTAAGTACTTTACAATCGACCAGCCAAATTACACAAGGGGAAATGGTTACAAAATAATTGGTAAATCGTTTAACCCGCATGAATCCAAGAACTTCTTCTTTAATCAAGTTGTCAATCTGTGGAATGGGCATCCCCGAAATGTTATAGACTGCAACACCGTTGATTCTTTTAAAGTTCGCCTAGACAAGCACCTTGCCTGAAACCCACAAATGACTGCATTTGTAAATTAATACATTATTTCCTTGGTACTGTATTGTTATTTTATTAACCTAATTGAATTAACAGTTTATCATATCCTCTCTGAGAACCTGTTGGGCACCTAAAACAGCAGTAACTTAGAGAGCAAGTAACCTCGAGGGGTCGCCAGAGCTCTGATGTTGCTTGATTTCCTTTGTACTCCTTTGTACTCTCCGCTTTGCTTCTCTCTTGTTCTTTTATCTTCTCTTTCCTTCCCTACCCTCTCTTCCCCTCTTTTCTCCCCCAACCCAGGTCATGCTCCCAGTACGCTGATTACTATATTATAATTATCTCACCAGGAATATAATGCAACCCGCGAGAATTTCAGACTAGGGCCTATGTGATTTCCCAACCTATTATCTTTCCTCTCCTTCTTTCCTATCTTCTCTTCCACTATCCTCTTTTGCATTCTGTTCTCCTATCTTATTCTCTTCTCCTCTCCTTTCCATTTTCTTGTACCGTACCTCATTTATTTTGTTCTCTCTCTCTCCTCTCTTCTTCTCTTCATTGATCTCCTCTCTTCTTCTCTTCATTTATCTCCTCTCTTTTCATATATATTTGTTTTCCTTTCCATCCTCGCTTACCCTATATTCTCTTTTCCTCTCTTACTCTCCTCGCCTCACTCCCCCACCCCAGTTCATGCTCCCAGTACGATGATAACTCTACTATATTTAGCTCACCAGGAATACAATGCAATCCCAGATCATTTCAGACTTAAGCCGGTATCACACGAGAGCTTTTATAGTCAACATTCGATTATCAACATTTTTGTGGCAACAATTCTGGAATATTTTGCAACGGTATCGGAAACTAGACTGATGATGGATGAATTTAGGTAGCCGAAATATTTTACATATTGACCTCATAAGCTGCCAGACCAGTGTTAAGGATAAATGTTGAGAGAAAAGACGCTCGTGTGATACCGGCTTAAGGCTTACGTGATTCCCCACATATTATCTCTCCTCTCCTCTCCAATTCTCTTCTGTCTCATATCTCTTCTTCCTGTTCTTCCATTTCTTCACCTTTCCTTTTCTAAGCTCTTCTTTTCTCCTATCTCTTCTCCATTCCCTTTTCCCACTTAACCTCTATTCTCTTCTCAATTCTCACGTTGATGACTACACAACAAGCTCTACCGGGAATAATGCAACACGGGGAACGTCAGAATGTGTTATCGCTTAACCTTTCACACTTCCCTTGGGGAGGTGAGGAATGGCGTGGAGGTTTTGCAGGCTTCTTCTTGGTCGGCAGGAGACAGAGTTAGGCCTCCTCCTCGTCGATAGTCCATCCATCCTGGTTGAATGCAGGATACGGGAATGCCGAGGTGCTTGGCGGAGAGGGACTAGTTGAGCTTAGATCTATCTAATCATATTCAAATGGGGGTCTCGGGGAATGTAGATCGATCAAGTCGTAGTCGATTGAGGAACTAACTTCGGAATACCTGCTTGTTTGTTGTCTCGGCCTTTTATCTCCTCTGACTGTCTGGGGAAACACCCTCTCGGTTTGTTTACCAATCGGGTTCATTTGGGGTGTCTTTCTTTCTGCTTTGGCCAATGGCCCTATACTCCGTTCAGCATAAACAGTCCGTTGGTAGGGCAGAACTTGATAACACTGTTTTACCCTCGCTATCAGCTGATAAGTTGATAATGGGGGCGAGAAACCATTTGCCCTCTCTCTCTCTCTCTCTCTCTCTCTCTCTCTCTCTCTCTCTCTCTCTCTCTCTCTCTCTCTCTCTCTCTCTCTCTGGGAGATGAAATTGTACTAACTTAATTATTAACGTGATTTTTATATACCCTAAATCTATATATATATAATGTCTTAAATGATAAAATAAACTATTGGTCAAAATATTCTGTGTGGCAGACTTTAAAGTGTTTGCTTTTATTGTACGGTTTTCTGTAATCATAATGAATGGGATACTTCTCTATAGTAGAAAATTATCCAGTATTTCTGATACTTACATGATGTTATGACTTTTTTTCCACACCACCATTGAGGTAAAAGTCTATAGTCAAACTCAACTGAAATGAGCTCCAAGGAGGTCAAGGTCGCCCTATGCGGTGGTGCCACATGTCGACCAAAACAAACCTTTTAGAAAACGGGAAACCAAGGAAAACCACATTTAGAAGGGGAACTTGAAATAAATGTAAAAGACGTTTTTATGTCTGGAAGGGTTATTTGTATTCTTGTATAAAAGTTACAGAAACGAAATAATAGGTAGGCTATATTTGTATATACCTATTTACATTGTACAGCATCTCCCTTGCCTGGCTATGAAGATGAGAGTAACTTTTGCGAGTATTTCCTTCCATGGTGGTCACGCTATGAATGAGGGTTAGTGACCGTCTGACCTGGATGATGTTGTTGTTGTAGTTTGAGGCCATTTAAAGCGTTGCCATTACTCGTATCCAGCTCTCTCTCTCTCTCTCTCTCTCTTTTGATGGGATTACATTGTGCTATATTGCATTTTGGAGATTGTGTATGTATGTGTGTGTTTGTGTGTGTATCTGTAGGGGTGTGTGTGAGTGTGTGCGTAGCCAACAGAACCGCATTGACATTACTTGGCAACGTCGCATATCCTACCATTCCTTAAATCTATTTATAGCTGTCCCCAGAAAAATGGCAGCATGTTCTAAATAGCGTGCCATATGTTGTATAAATTCCTTCTATATATCCTTAAAATGATATGTTTCTTAACACCACATAACCTTTAAAAATTGTAATATAATATATATAGTCATAAAAGCTAAAATTAATTTGTTAATAGCCTGAAAAACTAACATTTGTTGTTAAAGCTTTGAATATTTGACAACACCGCACGCACAGGGCGAGGGACTCCACCTTGTAGCTCATTTCATAGGAGGATGAGTTATAGGTGCGCTGATGGTAGCCCCCCCTCCCCCTATCCTCCCACCCCCCACCCACACACATCCTAATGATTTTTAACTCCTTATTGGCGGCGCTCGACTTAAGTCGTGCACCAATTTGCAGCAAGTTAGGAGCATTATTAAGGCTTTTAAAGGGTTAAAATCGAGTGCAAATGGCCGGGAGCACAGCGGGCCAGACAGCCGACTCCGAGGGCTTACCGCCGCCCATTAACTCTTGTTCCCTGTGTTCTCGAGAGGCCGGCAGTGTAGCCAGTAGTGAGCATAGCTGGGAAAAATATACCGATATATGCTAAACTCCCATGTTCGTGGCATCACTGCAAGAGAACCACGAGTGCTACGTAGCTCGTTCTGGTCTAATTTTGAAGCTTTTAGTGCCTAGTTTTTTGCTAAATAATATTTTGTTCATGCAGATGCTTGATTTATCATGCAGGAGGGCCTGAATATGCCCAAATGAGCCCAAAACACCCCGCTAGACAAGGGTTTTAAATTGGTTCATTTGATCCCACAGGTTTAACCCCTTAACCTTTCCACCCATGACTCGACTATTGTATATGTATTCATATACAGTACATACTGGGGAAACCTCTATCAAAATAAACGCACCTAGACTTTTACCTCAATGGTGGTGTGGAAAAAAAGTCATAACATCATCTATGGACCTTGGTGTGCTGGAGGGCGCTTCTACCCTGATATCCATGAGGGCGGAAATGTTGCTCCTTTTATGTCTATGTATAGGGTTCTCTATTATGTGTATTGAGGCCCCAACAAATACAACACAGGGGAATTAAAAATGTGTTATCGCCTATCCTTTCACACTCATTGTATCCCTTCTCCCTTCTTCTCTTCTCTCCTGTCCACTTCTCTAGTTTCTTTATCTTTTTTCGTATCATCACTTCTCTCTTTTCCTCTCATCCCTTCTCTCGTTTCAGCTTATCACTTACCTACTTTCTCCTCCTCTCTTCTCATCCCTTCTCTCCTTTCTCTTCCTCCTTGTTCTCCTTTCCTCCAATCCCTTCTCTCATTTCTCCTCTTCTTTACTCTCCTCTCATCACTTCTCTCCCTCCTCCCTTCACTTTTCTCATCTCCTCAATTATCTTCATTCTCCGCTTCTCTTCTCTCCTTTCTCCTCTTCTCTCCTCTCGCCAGCTTTTACCCCCAGTACGCTGGTGACTCCATAATTAGCTCAGCAGGAATAACACAATACACCAGGAACTTCAGTAATTTTTAAAATGGCCTTTCTGATTATTTGATTATGGCTGGAATTACAAGGATAATTATGTGTTTATAATCGTATAAAATAACCTATTTATCTTGATATCTTAAGCTGAATTGAAGCATTGGGTAAAAATCGTGATAAAATTGGAAGGGCCAACAAGTGAGTTCTTTTAATCGTTTATTAACCCATTCTTTTCATTATTTTCTGGCTACTGTTATACGATTTTATTCAGCTTAAGAAGGACGTCTACATAATAAAAGGCCACTGACTATCTCATGTAATCCTTTTAGCTACCATATATCCTTCCTAAGCTTCATAAAATCGTTTAAATGTAGTTGAAGTCAAATAAATCATACGTCGCCGGAACAGAAGGGGTTAAGGGGGGTAGGGTTTATTTATTGGTCGATGTATATATTTATTGGTCGATGTATATATTTATTGGTCGATGTATATATTTATTTATTGGTCGATGTATATATTTATTGGTCGATGTATATATTTATTGGTCGATGTATATATTTATTGGTCGATGTATATATTTATTGGTCGATGTATATATTTATTTATTGGTCGATGTATATATTTATTGGTCGATGTATATATTTATTGGTCGATGTATATATTTATTTATTGGTCGATGTATATATTTATTGGTCGATGTATATATTTATTGGTCGATGTATATATTTATTGGTCGATGTATATATTTATTGGTCGATGTATATATTTATTGGTCGATGTATATATTTATTGGTCGATGTATATATTTATTGGTCGATGTATATATTTATTTATTGGTCGATGTATCTTTATTGGTCGATATAATTATGTATATATTTATTGGTCGATATAATTATGTATATATTTATTGGTCGATGTATATATTTATTGGTCGATGTATATATTTATTGGTCGATGTATATATTTATTGGTCGATGTATATATTTATTGGTCGATGTATATTTATTGGTCGATGTATATATTATAGTCGATGTATATATTTATTGGTCGATGTATATATTTATTGGTCGATGTATATATTTATTGGTCGATGTATATATTTATTGGTCGATGTATATATTTATTGGTCGATGTATATATTTATTGGTCGATGTATATATTATTGGTCGATGTATATATTTATTGGTCGATGTATATATTTATTTATTGGTCGATGTATATATTTATTGGTCGATGTATATATTTATTGGTCGATGTATATATTTATTGGTCGATGTATATATTTATTGGTCGATGTATATATTTATTGGTCGATGTATATATTTATTGGTCGATGTATATATTTATTGGTCGATGTATATATTTATTGGTCGATGTATATATTTATTTATTGGTCGATGTATATATTTATTGGTCGATGTATATATTTATTGGTCGATGTATATATTTATTGGTCGATGTATATATTTATTGGTCGATGTATATATTTATTGGTCGATGTATATATTTATTGGTCGATGTATATATTTATTGGTCGATGTATATATTTATTGGTCGATGTATATATTTATTGGTCGATGTATATATTTATTGGTCGATGTATATATTTATTTATTGGTCGATGTATATATTATTGGTCGAATTTATTGGTCGATGTATATATTTATTGGTCGATGTATATATTTATTGGTCGATGTATATATTTATTGGTCGATGTATATATTTATTTATTGGTCGATGTATATATTTATTGGTCGATGTATATATTTATTGGTCGATGTATATATTTATTTATTATGTATTTACTTTCCTCCCTAGACCTCCTTCACACTTAAAAAAACATCCCCAAGATCCCTGTTCTAGATACATTTGTAAATTTGTCGGTAGGAAAATGTCCCGGCCAAAGGCCATTTCCTCCTAAATTACAGGCTCGCTATTGCTCGCCAGGAAAAAATTGACACCTAAATGGCACGACAGGTCTTAATATTTACACAGAAATGGGGCGGAAGGTCGTAGAATCACAAACTAATTGGCCGAATGTCTTAAAATCTGAAAACTAATGGGGATAAACACGAAGGAGAAGGGGGACCAGAAAAAAAACCAATCACCTCCCCTTAATCGCATATTAAAAACACATTTCTTTTAACTGAAAATCGATTGATGATAATTGGATTATTAGTCAATATCCTTAATTAGATTGGACAAATTTGAGTTGATAAATATCGATTACATTTTACTTTATACTGTGCAGTAATTATTGCATTTCCATGTAAATCGCTGATCTGAATGTGTTTTCGTAGATGCACATTTGATATCAAAAGTGTGTTAACCCTTTCTGTACCGGCGACGTCTTTTTAATTTTATGCTAGCTATATTTAGATGATTGTTATGTATAAGATCACAGAGTGGAACAGAACTTATGAGGGCAAAAGGACTACAAAATTGTGGTTAAAATTCCTATGCCAGCCAATTATAGGTAACTGGATAATGTGGATCAAGGGATGACCCGAGGCCAGCGCATTAAGGGGACACTGAATGTTTGTTTGGTCTATTAATTCATTTATTCATATTTTTTTTTAGTTTCCTCCCTAGACCTCCATCAAGCTTAGAAAAACGCCCCCTTCAAGATAGATTTGTATATTTATCGGTAGAAAAATATCCCGGCCAAAGGCCGATTCCTGCTAAAATTACAGGTTCGCTATCGCTCGCCAGGAAAAAATCAACACCTAAATGGCACGAAGGGTCCTAATATTGACAAAGAAATGGGGTGAAAGGTCATAAAATACCCAAACTAATGGAGCCAACCTCTTAAAATCTCAAAACTACTAAGGAGAAGATGGTCCAGAAAAACTGTTTTTTTTGCCGCCGTTCTCGGCGTCTAGACACCGCCAGTCGGCGTGCTCCCGTGGGTGTCCCGGCCTGACACGTTTTGTGGTAGTTGCCCCGGCCCACGCCGACCATTTTATGCATGCACAAAATGTTCGCCGCCTCCCGCCCCGCGTCCCGTATGCTGGCGACACCACACGTCCCTGTACCGACCATAGCCGATTTTGCCGGCGTCCTTGCCCGTTTGCAGGCGAATTAAGAGGTCTGGGTCGTATGGGACGTTAATTCGTGTATGTGTGAACCGAGCTTAACCCTAAAGCTCGGTTCACACATGCACGAATTAACGTCCCGTCCGTCCCCGACCAAGAAAATAGGCAGGACGGCATCAATCTGGAGGCCCCATGTGGCCACGATGGCCACTAGGGCCGTTCCAACGTTTTTTTGCCGCCGTTCTCATCCCGTTAATCATCGTCTAAACGCCGCCAGTCGTCGTCTAGACGCCGCCAGGCTGCGTCTAGACGACGACTGCTCCCGTGTGTGTCCGTGTGTGTCCTGTGGGTGTCCCCGACATAATACATTTTCTGGCAGTTGCCCCGACCCCACAGGGACCATTTTATGCTGCACAAAAAGGACGCCGCCTAGGCACGGCGAATTAAGGGGTCCGGGACGGACGGGACGTTAATTCGTGCATGTGTGAACCGAGCTTTACAAGATACATCACGCATTTTTTTTTTTTTTTTTTTTGTCCGGCTATTATTACACGATTTTATTCAGATTAGGAAGGGCATATGGAAGTCAGAGGGTTAATTGAGACAGTTTTTACCCTTATCATTCCCACAGATCTTTCCTAAACTATATAAAACTGTATAAAACTGTCTAATGAGAGCCAGGATATACTGTCAAAATACATCACGATCTTTAAAAGGATAATATTAAGGGGAGATTTCCACCTGGAGGATTTTTTTCTGAACCTTTTTCTGCCTCATGTTTAGCCCCATTGCTTTTTTTTTGGGGGGGGGGGTGGGGGGTGGGGGTGTGAAATCAATTGCCTAGGCCATAAGAGATACTGCCTAAGCTAAATAAAATCCTCTGTCAGCAGGAAGCCTAAACAAATAAGAGTGGGGATCCTACACTCCAATATTACCGTGATGCTTGGTTGGTAATGGTGATGATGATGATGATGTCAATGACATAATGAAATGAATAGATATATGATCATAAAAAGTGCTGCTATTAGTCTGATTACGCCAATTATATAGGCAATTAGTTTTAATAAGCGTTGGGGAGTGTACATTATGTTGATCTATTACACTTTAGTAAATTAATGGAATATATATATATATATATATATATATATATATATATATATATATATATATATATATATATATATATACAGTATATATATATTAACCCTTTCAATACGACTGCGTTCTTTCTCTTCAACTTTATATTTCACGCCAGTTACATAGTCGGAGGGGTTGGTGGGTGGGGAGAGAGCCTTTTTCTTTGCTATCCTGTTCTTCTACTCAGCGGTGCTGGGAAATAATAAAATTGGGCCCCGACTGCCTCGCAAGGAGCACACGGTCTGTGTCGTCCGTATATGTTTATAACTCTATGTTATCTTTGTATTACAACATTCTAAGGTATAAAAAAGGTAAATTCAATCAATGAAAGTATAAATGAAAGTCGATTTTCCGTAATAATCCTCTAAAACACCATCAGCCATTACAATCATCATAATTATTACCGGTACCTCTCTCATTACCTTACCCTCTCACTCTCTCTCTCACTCACACTCACACCCACTCTATCTCTGTCTCTCTCTCTCTCACACACACACACACACTCTCTCTCTCTCACACATACACACACACACAATCTCACTCTCCTGGAATATTGCATTTAATCCTGGTGCCCTTACTATCAAAAAGATATAGACAAGCTAGAACGAGTTCAACGAAGAGTTACCTAAATGATACCTTGCCTAAAGAACAAACGATACGAGGAGCGTCTTAGATAATTAAATATATTTCCTTTAACCCAGCGCAGATTAAGAGGCGACTTAATTAAAGTGTTCAAAATCATCAAAGGCATCGACAATATGAACTGTAATCAATATTTTACTATCGACCAATCAAATTACACGCGGGAGAACAGTTGCAAAATTATTGGTAAATCTTTTAACTCGCACGAGTCTAATATAAGAATTTATTCTTCAATCGAGTTGTCAACTTTTGGAATGGGCTTCCCCGAGATGTCATAGACTGCAACACCGTTGATTCTTTTAAACTTCGCCTAGACAAACACCTTGCCTTAAATCCACGACTGACTGCATTTGCAAATAAATAAAGTGTTATTATTATTATTATTTTATTTTTGTATTTATTATTATATGGGTGGATGGGACTCGTTAGCCTTTGGTCGGCAACCCATCTAGGGTAGACAACCTGATACAAATCCGTACTGCTTACTTAAGGGTAAGGCAGTTTAGTGGATGGACTAGCCGAACACCACTGTAGAAAAATAGTGCTAAAAAGAAACACACTCCGAGTCGGACGGATCCTAAATTGAGTGGTCAATCCTGTAAGTCCTTCAGTAAACTGGCTAGGGTTGTCCCTCATACAGGGAATGGGTCCGCTTGGGGGCATTCTGCGTATGGCCACCCTCATTAAGGGGAGTAAGTCGTCCGGTAATAGATAGATAGATAGATTATTTTTTGTTTTAAACAACTGTCCCATACTGACATCTAATCCTGCCCCGGACATTTATTGGCCCAGGGCAGTCTTCCCTTTCCATTTTTCCCTTACCCACTCTAAACTAATGTTTGAACCCTTGACCATCAGTGTTTTGGAGGGCAAGCAACCTTCAGGGGTCGCTGGACCTGTTGTTGTTTGATTTTCTTTGTACTCACACACTCACACACTCTCTCTCTCTCTCACACACACACACACACACACACACACACACACACACACACACACACACACACACACACCAGGTTTGGCTGGAGGACTGATAAGCTCATTAGGTACTTCCACAATTCAGGCACAGACAAATTTACATCTATTGTGATATAGGAATGTTTATATCTGTTTTCTGTCTTGTTTTTGTTTTCTTACCTGTCGGACCTTTGATTCTCCTCCAGCTTCCTACCTTAAGGGAGCCCACCTCGCTTTTTACACCTTTCTCTCTCTCTCTCTTTGGCTTGTATCCATTTGGCCCCATTCAGCCTACTGTTTCATGACGTTTAACTCCATCCAGGTGTCAATATTTCCCTGGCGAGAGGCAGCGAGCCAGCATATATATATTTTTGTTTTGACAGCAAGCTAAATTTTGTACATTTTTCGATAGAAAAATGTCTCCATACAACGCTGGATGGGAATAAACGTCTTAAAACAGTTGACTGAATGGGGCCGAATGGATACAAGCCAGGGAAAGAGAGAAAGATAAAATAAGCCGGTGACCCCCCTTAAATAATGTCGCCTGGCGGTATATAATATGTATTAACGTACTTAATCAGCATGTTATTGTCGGACAGATTGACATTGGATTAAGGGGAGGTTTTTAGTTGATTCCCTAGACTTCCATCAAGCTTAAAATTAATCCCCCTTGACCCCCTTTCAAGATAAATTTGTACATTTTTCGGTAGAAAAATTTCCCGGCCGAAGGCCGGTGCCCTTTAAATTACAGGCTCGCTATCGCTCGCCAGGATAAAATCGACACCTAAATGGCACGAATGGTCTTAAAATTGACAGAAATGGGGGGAGGGTTCTTAAAATCGTCAAAATAATGGGGCAAACGTCTTAACATTAGGAAAACAATGGGGCTAAACATGAGGGAGAAAGGAGTCAAGAAAAAAATCCCTCAAGTGGATATCTCCCCTTAATCAAATAGTTGGTCACATTTACATTGATTGACATAGAAACAATGGCCACACAGACCTTACAATCCCGGCGAGGTGGCCAGATTGACATGGTGAATTGTGGTGATAAGGGAAAGAGGGGGAGGTAAAAATAAAATAAGAAAGAGATAAGAAATTACAGAGGTTTTCTAAAATGTGTTAAAATTCATGCTCACTCATGGTTCACTTTTTGGTAGATTTGTTTCATTTTTTTTTTTTTTTTTTTTTAGTTTCCTCCCTAGACCTCCATCAAACTTAAAAAAAACATCCATCATATCCCACTTCTAGACTAATTTGTACATTTTTCGGTAGAAAACTGTCCCGGCCGAAGGCCGGTTCCTCTTAAATTCCCTTAAAATCGCCAAACTAATGGGCCCATTAGTTTGGCGATTTTAAGACATTTTGCCCCATTTGTTTATCAATATTAAGACCTTTCGTGCCATTTAGGAGTAGAGTATTTCCTGGCGAGCGAAAGCGAGCCTGTCATTTAGGAGGAACCGGCCTTCGGCCGGTTTTACCGAAAAATTTTACCGAAAAATTTACAAATTCTAGAAGGGGGTTCTTGGAGATGTTATTTTAAGCTTGATGGAAGTCTAGGGAGGAGACTAAAACAAATATAATAAATAAGTTACATATATTGACCCGTAAAGAAACCCTCGATCCCCCCTTAAACCCTCGATCCCCCCTTAAACAAATATAATAAATAAGTTACATATATTGACCCGTAAAGAAACCCTCGATCCCCCCTCAAAAATTAATGAAGCTAAACATGAGAGAGAAGGGGAGCCAGAAAACCCACCATCCCTCTTTAACAAAAACATGAGAGCGAAGGGGAGCCAGAAAACCCACCATCCCTCCTTAACAACAACATGAGAGAGAAGGGGAGCCAGAAAACCCACCATCCCTCCTTAACAACAACATGAGAGAGAAGGGGAGCCAGAAAACCCACCATCCCTCCTTAACAAAAACATGAGAGAGAAGGGGAGCCAGAAAACCTACCATCCCTCCTTAACAAAAACATGAGAGAGAAGGGGAGCCAGAAAACCCACCATCCCTCCTTAACAACAACATGAGAGAGAAGGGGAGCCAGAAAAACCTACCATCCCTCCTTAACAACAACATGAGAGAGAAGGGGAGCCAGAAAAACCCACCATCCCTCCTTAACAACATGAGAGAGAAGGAGAGCCAGAAAAACCCACCATCCCTCCTTAACAACAACATGAGAGAGAAGGGGAGCCAGAAAAACCCACCATCCCTCCTTAACAACAACATGAGAGAGAAGGGGAGCCAGAAAAACCCACCATCCCTCCTTAACAACAACATGAGAGAGAAGGGGAGCCAGAAAAACCCACCATCCCTCCTTAACAACAACATGAGAGAGAAGGGGAGCCAGAAAAACCCACCATCCCTCCTTAACAACAACATGAGAGAGAAGGGGAGCCAGAAAAACCCACCATCCCTCCTTAACAACAACATGAGAGAGAAGGGGAGCCAGAAAAACCCACCATCCCTCCTTAACAACAACATGAGAGAGAAGGGGAGCCAGAAAAACCCACCATCCCTCCTTAACAACATGAGAGAGAAGGGGAGCCAGAAAAACCCACCATCCCTCCTTAACAACAACATGAGAGAGAAGGGGAGCCAGAAAAACCCACCATCCCTCCTTAACAAAACATGAGAGAGAAGGGGAGCCAGAAAAACCCACCATCCCTCCTTAACAAAAACATGAGAGAGAAGGGGAGCCAGAAAAACCCACCATCCCTCCTTAACAAAAACATGAGAGAGAAGGGGAGCCAGAAAAACCCACCATCCCTCCTTAACAAAAACATGAGAGAGAAGGGGAGCCAGAAAAACCCACCATCCCTCCTTAACAACAACATGAGAGAGAAGGGGAGCCAGAAAAACCCACCATCCCTCCTTAACAACAACATGAGAGAGAAGGGGAGCCAGAAAAACCCACCATCCCTCCTTAACAACAACATGAGAGAGAAGGGGAGCCAGAAAAACCCACCATCCCTCCTTAACAACAACATGAGAGAGAAGGGGAGCCAGAAAAACCCACCATCCCTCCTTAACAACAACATGAGAGAGAAGGGGAGCCAGAAAAACCCACCATCCCTCCTTAACAACAACATGAGAGAGAAGGGAAGCCAGAAAACCCACCATCCCTCCTTAACAACAACATGAGAGAGAAGGGGAGCCAGAAAAACCCACCATCCCTCCTTAACAACAACATGAGAGAGAAGGGGAGCCAGAAAAACCCACCATCCCTCCTTAACAACAATGAGAGAGAAGGGAAGCCAGAAAAACCCACCATCCCTCCTTAACAACAACATGAGAGAGAAGGGGAGCCAGAAAAACCCACCATCCCTCCTTAACAACAACATGAGAGAGAAGGGGAGCCAGAAAAACCCACCATCCCTCCTTAACAACATTAGAGAGAAGGGGAGCCAGAAAAACCCACCATCCCTCCTTAACAACAACATGAGAGAATGGGAGCCAGAAAAACCCACCATCCCTCCTTAACAAAAACATGAGAGAGAAGGGGAGCCAGAAAAACCCACCATCCCTCCTTAACAACAACATGAGAGAGAAGGGGAGCCAGAAAAACCCACCATCCCTCCTTAACAACAACATGAGAGAGAAGGGGAGCCAGAAAAACCCACCATCCCTCCTTAATAAAAACATCCAACATTTGGGGGCTATTAAGGGTTTTTTGTGAAATGATTATTAATGGTTTGATTGTTTTCGCCATTTTCGATTTATTTATTATAAGTTTACCCTCTAACCTAAAGTTCGCATCACGAAACACCATTCAAGCTAACTACAAGGCCCCCCCCCCCATTTTTTTTTTTTTTTCCCAAGGTAAATTTATACATTTTGGGGGAGAAAAATATCCCGGCAGAATGACAGCTTTCCCTAATTTACAAGCTTGCTATCTCACACTCAGAAATAAACGGACACCTGAATGGGTGTGAAGCGTCTTATAATCGTCCAAAATGAGGGACGAAACGTGGGTGGTGGGTTTAGCAAGAGTGTGATGTCCCTATGGTTGTTCAGTATATATTATTATGAATGGAGTCATGAAAGAAAGACAAAGATGAGTAGTAAGGCAAGGAAGTGAGTGGAAGTTGTCGGTGGTACTGTTTGCTAAATATGCAGTTTTGATGAGTGATAATGAGTGGGAGTTATAGGGTTTGGTAAAAGGTTTGGTGGTGTGTGTGAGAAACCCAGCCTGAAGGTCAATGTGGTAAAGAGTGAATCTATGGCCTTTAAGGGGGGGTCACCGGCTTTTATTATCTTTCTCTCCTGTTCTCTCTTTCCCTGTCTTGTATCCATTCGGCCCCATTCAGCCAACTGTTAAAATGTAAAACTTGCAAACTAAACAAACCAAAATTGGGACAAGGACAATATAAAGTCAAATTAAATTATCAAAATCGCTATGTGGAAACAACGCTTACTAAAATGAAAATTATTAAATAAAAGAACACAATCCACCACATAGGGTGTACATTACTACATGAGCAAGTTAATCTGTTTCCCAAGCAAACTAATCGCACATATAACAACGCACTATCGCACTATCGTCATGTTAAAGGAATTAGTCAAGTTTGGGAAGTCCGGGACGTTCTGGTAAATTTTTACTAAACTCTGCATGAATAAAGAAACTACATGTTAAATGTCAAAATATGATTTAAAATCAAATTTGCAACATGACAAGACATTAACAATAGTACAAAATACAAATATTGATAAGATATCTGTACTATTACAAAATAATATATAAAATACAGTACAGCACTCTCTAACGATAGTGCTATCGGGTAGGTACCTGTAAGCATAGCATGCCTCAAGTGACCCCTATCAATAACTACCCTACAAATAACCTACATTTATCGCACAAATAAACTAAGGAAATTGCAAAAGCAAGCAATTGCTACTATCGACAATGAATACATATAATATAAAGACAAATAATTGCAAAATATGAAGTAACAACAGATTTAAACAAAGAATACTCTTTTAACAAGAACAATCAATTTAAAACAAATCATCAATATTAATATTAATAATAGAAAAAGAAAAAGAAAACGATAAACAAAAAATACAGACAAAAAGTAAGCAGAGGTTATACAAGAAACTTCAAGTTAAAAATGCTTGATTAAAATTATTGATGTCAAATTTTAGAATCTATCTATCTATCTGCTCAGGCCCAATCCCCATTTTGGGGGTAACCGACTCAAGACAGAGCAAGAACAGGGAAAACACAAAAACAACATCAAACAAAAAATAAACACAGATAAAAAACACAAACTCTCACACATCCAGGTCACCCAGGAGAAGACCCAGAGACCAGGGTTACCAAGGTCGCTCCAGCACTCCCCCAGCCCCTGACCACCCGGAGAGATTCCGATCTCGGCAGGCAGACATGCAGCGGAGCCAAAGCCACAAGCCCTCCCACCACACTTCCAGACACACCCTTCATATTAATCGTCTCCCCGGGCCAGGCGCCTGATGGACTATTATCTAGTCCAACTTGTGCCCGACCCCTTACTCCAAATGACCACGTGTTCACTCAACTATTCACAAGCATTCTCCATTCACTCCTGTCCACCACCACTTCCCCTGCCTGATCTATAGTCATTCCTCTATCATCCAAAGCCTTTCTTACACAGTCTCTCCATCTCAATGGGGGTCTTCCTGCCCTTCTATCTCCCCTTGTACCTGACTCACATATTCTCTTTGTAAGCCTTTCATCTCCCATTCGTTCAACATGACCATACCAGCTCAGCACCCTTCTGTCCACTCTGGCTGACAAATGTTCCTGCTGCCCCACTCTCCTACGTATCTCTTCATTCCTCAATCTGTCTCTACGAGTAACTCCACACATACTCCTCAAGCAGCTCATCTCCATCACATCCAGCCCTCTTTTCTCCTTTTTCTTCAGAGCCCATGTCTCAGCCCCATACATCACTGTTGGCACAACAATTCCTTGATACAGTGCACTTTTTACTTTCACTCCGAGATTTCTCGTCTTCCACATTTTAGAATACAGTCACAATAATTGACCCTAAAAAGATTAAATTTATGGAACAATTTACTTGCCTCAAAACCTCTGTCTACTAAGAGTCTGTATAGTAACCTAGCTCTAGCCCAAAAGTAATCTACTTTAGTGCACATTATACAAAATCTTATTAACTGGGAATAAAAACAATTATAAGTTATTTTACTATCTATATTACTACTAGGGAAAGGAAAGTTTATTACGTTAAAATTAAAATCATCAACTTTGTGATATAATTTAAGTATGCACTGTTCATTAACAATTTCTATATTTATATCAAGAAAATGTTCAACTTTATAATTTACGGTACATTGTGTGACGGGAATAGAATTAGGGTAAATAAGTTTAGCAACTTGATTAAAATTTAACAAATTGCAAACGAGAATATCATCAATATATCTACTATTATTACTTTACAATTTAGCAAGTGCTAATTTTTCTGGGATTTTCTTTTTCTTGCTACTGTCAACTAAGTCTTTTATATATTTAAATTCTAAAGCAAGCAAGAATAAATCTGCAATTAAAGGGCTAGCATTTCCACCCATAGGAATTCCTAATATTTGTTTGAAAATGTAAGGCCTGATTCTAACATAAGTATTGAAAAGGAGGAATTTAAGGGCATCTTTAAGTTTAGTTCTATCAAAATATACAGAACTAGTGGGAGTAGAGCTAAGTAAAATATGTATAAACATTTATGAAATAAAGCAAAGCTCTGAATATATATACTAAATCTAAAGGCAAATTGGTATACAAAGTTGAAAAGTCGAAGCTATGTACCGAGGTAACTTTCGGCATGGTATTTATTTGATCAATAACTTCTAACGAATTGTCAACACTCCAATAATAGTTAATGCCAGTTCTTCTCATGATGGTATTACAATATCTTTTATGAGTACTTTTAATGTATTTTAAGCAATTTACGACTTGTTCTGATAGAGTTTTAGTGGTAGCAAATTTTGCTCCAGCAATAAAGCGATATTTATAAGGTCTTTTATGAAATTTAGGTAACATGTATAATTTTGCAATGCACTTGTTATTATCATTAAGTTTAATATCAAATGTTATATTTTTCTTGGTATGTTCACCGATTAAGTTATCAATATTCTGATTATTTTGAATTTCATAAACAGAATTACCACAAATATGTTTACATAATATGTTACCTTTAATGCCTAATTATTTATTTTTCATGTTTTCAAGATAAAATTTCTTACATGTGAAGCTATAATTATTGCTGGCTTTATCTACTGTAGTGATTACAAAATGTTCATGTAAATTTATTAAATCAGCTTTAAGCTTATAATTATAGTCTATAAAATCTGAAAAATTAAATTAATGTTTAAGCGAGAAAATGTTATTTCTAATTAACTTAATTAATAATTTAGACCATGCTTCTAGTTCTCTCGCATCGCAGCACACAATTTTTAACAATTTATCTTTTAATTTATTGACTGAAAAAACAATATCTTTGAAAATTATGTCCCATGTTACTTTATTATTCCCTATTCTAAATTTAAACCCTTTACGACATAGCTCCGCTAATTTGTTGTTTGCAAAATGTTTAACTAGTTCTACATCACCTGTTAATATGTGACATATCGGACTATAAATGAACTTTGCTAGTGCATCACGTCTGCTAGCTGGCATATCCATGACTCTTTCACACACGCATTTATTATTATTGAAAATATCATTATCTGAAAGATTTCCTAAAACTTTATTATAATTACAAATAATAGACCCAACAGGTCGTTCATATGAATACACTATTAATGGTTTGAAATCTTTACAACCATCTGGTAACATGGACTTAACTTTCTTTGAATTAATAAGACTGTTTACATTAATTTTGTCTAACATTTTAGAGGAATAATTTAAAGTGGACATGACTTTATCTTTAATACGGTTATCTTTGGATTTCTTAGAATTAGCTTTAATATAGCCCATATAAGCAAAGACTATATTCTTAACATTGTTTGTGAAATTATGTTTATTGTTTAGAATATTTTCTATAAAAGGAGCAAACTTTTCTTTTGTAGGCCTTTCAATGAATCTTTTAATTTTTTAATTCCGAAACTTCGATATAATGAATATAAATTATTAACAATCATTTTAATATCAGACCTGGTTTTCTTTTTATTAAATGAATTTAGTCTTCTATTACCGTGTCTACCAGGTCTTCTGTTTAAAACAGGGAAGTTAAAATATGGGTTATTAAAATAGTTTTTTAATAAATCTTTATACAAAATGTTGCCTACATTTTGTATTTGATTGTTTAAGTCCAAATGGATAGATGGTCATTAATTTTCCAATCCAATTATTTTCTCTATCTAAAACATTTTGATTACTTTGAACAATTTCTATAATTTTGTATTTACAATCAAATTTAGTACAATCTGTGTTAAAATGCTTATATAGAAGAATCTTGGAGTCGATGCCGTTCTTAATTCCTGATCTATGCCCGTAGGCTCTTTCTCTTAAACACTGCTCCGTCTTTCCAACATATTGTACACCACATATATCACAGGTTATTAAATAGATAACATTCTTTACTTTACATGGAGATGTTACATTAACAGAAGAATTTAAAAACAAAATTTTTGTATTAGTAATGTAACTTTTAAAAAAAAAATTATGTTCAAAACCAAATTAATTCACACAGAGTTTACATTTACAGTTATCATCGAAAAGACGCCGGTTATTTTCATTTGTATTGTTCATTTTAAGTTTTTGTTAATTTTGTCGGGTGCGAGGGTACAGAGAATTTTTCTAACCCATAGTCCGTGGCCGGTCCTGGTTCGTCAACGAATACAAGTAAAGTAAGGGACAGTACATGGGGAACACGTCGTATACTAATGTTGCCACTAGTACAGACCGGCCTCACATCTATACTGTCCCTGAACTATTTTAAGACGTTTATCCCCATCCAGGTGTCGATTTCTTCCTGGCGAGCGATAACGAGCCAGCATTGTATGGAGAAATCTGGCTTCTCCTGAGACTTGTTTCCATAGAAAAATTTACAAATTTAGCTTGCTGTCAAAATAAAAATATATATATGCTGGCTCGCTACCGGTCGCCAGGAAAATATTGACACCTGGATGGGGGTAAACGTCTTAAAACAGTAGGCTGAATGGGGTCGAATGGATAAAAGCCAAAGAGAGAGGGAGAGAAAGAGAAGAAAAAGCGAGGTGCTCCCTTAAGAAGGATAGTCACAGAGTGTGAAGTCAGGTTGGTTGATCAGGTAATGGAATATGTCAGCTCATTTAAGAATTTGGGCAGTGTGATGTGTAAAGATGGAAGTTTGGAGGATGAAGTGTGACAGAGAATACAGTATGGGAAGGGAGGTTGTAGGTATGCTGAAAGTAGTGACAAGGAATAGGGAGGTGAGGATGGAAATAAAGAAGTCAAATACATTTTTGCGACTATCATTATGTTGTATACTGCCCCAATGGCTTCCTGTGCTGGTTTGGTGGACTAGAGTGCTGCTCATATCACTCTTTTTATTAGTATACATATATATATTACTCTCACACACCATTCTGACATTCTTTTAGCTTATTGCTTCGCAAACCAATCTCACATAAATCGTAGGCAGTGTCCACCATTCTTTAACTGCCTTCGTGGTGCAATGCATAAGCTGTTGATATTCGTTGTGAGCGTCCTGGGTTCGAATCCACGGACTGCCACATGTGTTTGTAATATTTCATTAATCGATTTTAGGAGTAGAGTTGGTTGTTGGATAGAACATAATAATTGATATTGGTTCAGGAGTAATTTATCGAGAGGTCTTCCCTAGTGGTTAAGGCCCCATTAATTGCTCTTTCCATTCACATATGCATAGCCTACGTGAGTTGCAGTTGGGATGTGTGTACATGTTTAGATTGATATGCAGGATTCGAAGTTGCATAATAAATCGTAGGCAGTGTCCACCATTCTTTAACTGCCTTGGTGGTGCAATGCATAAGGTGTTGATATTCGGTGTGAGCGTCCTGGGTTCGAATCCACGGAGTGCCACATGTGTTTGTAATATTTCATTAATCGATTTTAGGAGTAGAGTTGGTTGTTGGATAGAACATAATAATTGATATTGGTTCAAGAGTAATTTATCGAGAGGTCTTCCCTAGTGGTTAAGGCCCCATTAATTGCTCTTTCCATTCACATATGCATAGCCTACGTGAGTTGCAGTTGGGATGTGTGTACATGCTTAGATTGATATGCAGGATTCGAAGTTGCATAATAAATCGTAGGCAGTGTCCACCATTCTTTAACTGCCTTCGTGGTGCAATGCATAAGGTGTTGATATTCGGTGTGAGCATCCTGGGTTCGAATTCACGGACTGCCACATGTGTTTGTAATATATCATTAATCGATTTTAGGAGTAGAGTAGAGTTGGTTGTTGGATAGAACATAATAATTGATATTGGTTCAGGAGTAATTTATCGAGAGGTCTTCCCTAGTGGTTAAGGCCCCATTAATTGCTCTTTCCATTCACATATGCATAGCCTACGTGAGTTGCAGTTGGGATGTGTGTACATGCTTAGATTGATATGCAGGATTCGAAGTTGCATAATAAATCGTAGGCAGTGTCCACCATTCTTTAACTGCCTTCGTGGTGCAATGCATAAGGTGTTGATATTCGGTGTGAGCATCCTGGGTTCGAATTCACGGACTGCCACATGTGTTTGTAATATTTGATTAATCGATTTTAGGAGTAGAGTTGGTTGTTGGATAGAACATAATAATTGATATTGGTTCAGGAGTAATTTATCGAGAGGTCTTCCCTAGTGGTTAAGGCCCCATTAATTGCTCTTTCCATTCACATATGCATAGCCTACGTGAGTTGCAGTTGGGATGTGTGTACATGCTTAGATTGATATGCAGGATTCGAAGTTGCATAATAAATCGTAGGCAGTGTCCACCATTCTTTAACTGCCTTCGTGGTGCAATGCATAAGGTGTTGATATTCGGTGTGAGCGTCCTGGGTTCGAATCCACGGACTGCCACATGTGTTTGTAATATTTCATTAATCGATTTTAGGAGTAGAGTTGGTTGTTGGATAGAACATAATAATTGATATTGGTTCAGGAGAAATTTATCGAGAGGTCTTCCCTAGTGGTTAAGGCCCCATTAATTGCTCTTTCCATTCACATATGCATAGCCTACGTGAGTTGCAGTTGGGATGTGTGTACATGCTTAGATTGATATGCAGGATTCGAAGTTGCATAATAAATCGTAGGCAGTGTCCACCATTCTTTAACTGCCTTCGTGGTGCAATGCATAAGGTGTTGATATTCGGTGTGAGCGTCCTGGGTTCGAATCCACGGACTGCCACATGTGTTTGTAATATTTCATTAATCGATTTTAGGAGTAGAGTTGGTTGTTGGATAGAACATAATAATTTATATTGGTTCAGGAGTAATTTATCGAGAGGTTTTCCCTAGTGGTTAAGGCCCCATTAATTGCTCTCTCCATTCACATATGCATAGCCTACGTGAGTTGCAGTTGGGATGTGTGTACATGCTTAGATTGATATGCAGGATTCGAAGTTTCATAATAAATCGTAGGCAGTGTCCACCATTCTTTAACTGCCTTCGTGGTGCAATGCATAAGGTGTTGATATTCGGTGTGAGCGTACTGGGTTCGAATCCACGGACTGCCACATGTGCTTGTAATATTTCATTAATCGATTTTAGGAGTAGAGTTGGTTGTTGGATAGAACATAATAATATCTAACTCTTACAATATCTTTGTCGACTCTTACACGCTACTCTAACTTTCAGCACTCGCTCTCAAACCCCATTCTTCACACTCTCTCTCTCTCTCTCTCTCTCTCTCTCTCTCTCTCTCTCTCTCTCTCTCTCTCTCTCTCTCTCTCTCTCTCTCTCTCAGATCTAAACAAAATCACGGAGTGGAGGAAAATTGGCAGATGCCATTTAATGTAAACATATGACAAATACTATAAATAGACTCTCAAAACAATAAATACGAATACCACGTGAATGGAGAAAAGGTAAAGAGGTATCACAGATAAAAGACCTAGGAGTGCTTATCAACGAAAATCTAAAATCTACAAGCCAATTCACCACAGTAGCTAACAACACAACCAGAACACTAGGATTCGTTAAAATAAATTTTCATTGTCATACTAACCCCTCCAATATCAGCGACGGCAAATCGCCGTCAGTAGATAAGTCACTCCCCAGTACCAGCGACGGCGAATCGCCGTCAGCAATGTACTTTCCTTGTAACTGCCTGTACAAGTCTGTACCTGGTACCACGACCGTTTGAGCACTGCTCTTGATATGGCAACACTTCTCAGCTTATATGAGACCCACTGAAGGGTGGGACAGCCAGTCTTGCTTCGTCTCTTGAGGTGGAAAGTTGTTCTCTCTTGCCATTTTGGCCACAGTGCTTGGGATTGCAGGGGACGTTTATTACCGTATCCTATGGTAGAGTACGGGTTAAAGACATAGTTTGGCCTATACCATTATACAAAAGTATTGTGAGGCCGCATCTGGAGTAGGCCTATGCTGTGCAGTTTTGGTCTCCCTACTTAATAAAAAACATAGAAAAACTTGAGAAACTCGAAAGCGTTCAGCATAGACCAACAAAGTTGATCCTTTCCCTTAGAAATTAACCTTACAATGAGAGACTGAGATAACTCGATCTGTTTTCGCTCAAGAAACGGAGAATATGGGGACAGCTGATAGAGTGATTTAAGATACTATAAGGATTTAGTAACGTAATTTTCAATAATCTATTTGATAGCCAAAGATAGTTCCACAAGAGGAAACAAATTTAAACTAATAGGCAGGAAAGCGAACCTAGACACAACTAAAAATGTCTTCACCCACAGTATAATTGGTGAGTGGAATAAGCTCCCTAATGAAGTTATAAACAGTGACTCAATATACACATTTAAAAAAAGGTTAGACTCATATCACAGAGAAGTTGGTCTGGAGTAGAAAATGATCACTGACAAGAGAACCTGGCAGAAATTAACACTGTTTTCAGTTGAAGAGAGCAGAGAAAAAAAGTGAAGGTATGCATGCCATTTCCTTTCCATTTCTAACTATTCTATAAATTCCTTCAGGCGATTTCCAAGCCCTGTAAGGTTATTTACTTCGAACTGTTTTCATCTACGACAAATTGCCGAAGGGAGCGGAGGGTGAGAGAGAGCCTTCATCTTTGCTATCCTTTCCTTCCACTTTCTCTTAGGGTTACTATGCCTACTAGGTTTAAGTACTGGCCACCTCGCAGGGATCGTAATATCTGTGTGGCCAGTATATTTATGTAAATCTATGTAAATCTCTCTCTCCCTCTCTACTCTCACTTTCACACACCACTCTCACTTTCACACACTACTCTCACTTTCACACCCCACTCACTTTGACACACTACTCTCACTTTCACACACTACTCTCACTTTCACACACTACTCTCACTTTCACACACCACTCACTTTCACACACCACTCACTTTCACACACCACTCACTTTCACACCCCACTCTCACTTTCACATACTACCGGTACTCTCACTTTCACACACCACTCTCACTTTCACACACTACCCTCACTTTCACACACCACTCTCGCTTTCACACACCACTTTCACTTTCACACACTAATCTCACTTTCACACACCACTCACTTTCACACACCACTCTCACTTCCACACACCACTTTCACTTTCACACACCACTCTCACTTCCACACACCACTCTCACTTCCACACAGCACTCTCACTTTCACACACCACTCTCCCTCTCATACACTGTTCTCACTTTCACACACTGTTCTCACTTTCACACACTGTTCTCACTTTCACACTCCACTCTCACTTTCACACACTACTCTCACTTTCATACACTGTTCTCACTTTCACACTGTTTTCACTTTCACTCACCACTCTCACTTCCACACACCACTCTCACTTCCACACACCACTCTCACTTCCACACACCACTCTCCCTCTCATACACTATTCTCACTTTCACACACTGTTCTCACTTTCACACACTGTTCTCACTTTCACACACTGTTCTCACTTTCACACACTTCACACACTACTCTCACTTTCACACAGTTCTCACTTTCACACACTGTTTTCACTTTCACTCACCACTCTCACTTTCACACACCACTCTCACTTTCACACACTGTTCTCACTTTCACACACTGTTTTCACTTTCACTTACCACTCTCACTTACACACACTATTCTCACTTTCACACACTGTTTTCACTTTCACACACCACTCACTTTCACACACTATTCTTACTTTCACACACTGTTCTCACTTTCACACACTGTTCTCACTTTCACACACTACTCTCACTTGCACACACTGTTCTCACTTTCATTTTCACACACTACTTTCACTTTCACACACTGTACTCACGTTCCACACCACTCACTTTCACACACCACTCTCACTTTCACACACTATTCTCAACTCTCTCACACTACTCGCACTTTCACACACCACTCCCACACACCACTCTCACTTTCACAAACCACTCTCACTTTCACAAACTACTCTCACTTTCACACACCACTCTATCTTTCACACACCACTTTCAATTCTCTCACACTACTTTCACACACACTAATCTCACTCTGTAACTCTCTCAACCACCCACTCCACAATCTAATCTTCCACACACACACACACTGCTCTTACATTTAAGGGGGAGTTAACTGGGGGATTTTTCTGCACCCCTTTCTCCCTCATGTTTAGCCCCATTAGTTTTGAGATTGTAAGACAGTCGATTTTTTTTAAATCGTCCCATTTTCTTGTGAATATCAAGACCTTTCGTGCCATTTATGTGTCGATTTTTTTCCTGGCGAGCGATAGCAAGCCTGTAATTGTGGAGGAACCGGCCTTCGACCGGGACAGTTTTCTACCGAAAAATATACAAATTTATATCAAAGGGGGATCTTGAGGATAATTTATTCAGCTTGATGGAGGTCTAGGGAGGAAACTAAAACAATAATAATTAAATAAATAATTATATACAATAATATATATACCGGTATACCCTACCCTCTTAAAAGCTTCGGTACTCTCACTTTCCCCCACCACTCTCCCTCTCTGTACCCTCTCACCCTCCACACGCCTTCCTCCTCCTCCTCCTACCCCAGAGTATCGCGAAAGATCAATAGTGCCTGTACACTACTACAACACCCTGGCTGGCGAAACGCTACTACTACTTCTTTTACTTCTACTACAATACTACTCCTACTACTACTATTACTATTACTACTACTATTACTACTACTTTACTACTACTACTACTACTACTACTTTTTTTTTTCATTATAAACCACTCAGCCTGTGCATCCCCTCTTTGGACCCTAAACCAGGTCAGAACAGTCATCAAAGCGTCCGACTTGGTAGTCATTCAGCTACTTACTATTCCGGGGTCAGCACTCAGACTCATCATCGTGGATTACTACTACTACATTGATTTTTATTTAATATTGTTCATACATTTTATTTCACAAGCATCAGATATTACTATTCTACACCATGCAACTTCAATCCAGTCGCCTCCCTATGCGACCCTCTGCCACTGCTGCCTCGTAGTCCACTTCTGCCACCGTCACTGGTTGTGGTGCAGACCGTCTTGTTCCCCGCAGGCATAGTAGTGCTGATCTGAGCAATGAGAAAGATAGATGGCACCTCATCCAGGCTACGACGTGGCTCCTGGGCTGTTGCTTCTTCTCTGCGATGATCACTGCAAGCCTTGAATAGAAGCACTGGGCCCTGGGTCCCATCCCTCCAGATGTGGTGAAGACTAGTGGGTTAAAGCTGCCTTGTTCGATATTTAAGATCCTTTCCCCATATGCCCTGACCTTCTCTTGTTCGTTCCTCTTGTGTGCAGCATCCAGAGACAGCTCGCTGTAGCTATGGGCCATTGGGTCAAATACTCTTATGTCAAAGAACGCTCGCTGTGCATTTGTCCAAAAACCTCTTGCACTAACGTCCAATCTTGCTTCATTGGATGTGTTGGCCGTCCTGTGCTGCAAGATCACTCCATCCAAGGGAATGAGTGATGGTTCGCGCACCACATCTCTACACACCTCCCTGAGCATGTTCGCCGTTACATCTCTTACTACATCGTGCCTGATGCTGATGAATCCTCCTTTCTTACATATCATGGAGTGGTCTGCATCGTTGTTGGTTCCACAAACACATCGATCGGGCAGTCCTTCAATCGGCCAATCATACCTCAGTGCAATAGCATCATTAAATTCTTGTTTGTTGAGATTGAAGCCTTTTGCCTTGATTGGTAGTGTTGTCAGCCAATTTGAAGCACCCGTTTCTTGTGCTATTTGTAGTTTTCTTGTTTGTCTCTAGGAAAGTTGTCCCATCAATTGTGCCAGGTCATTTTTCTGTGAGTTTTGCCTCTCTGACGTGATGGTCTTTCTGATGTTGTAGATGTCCGCCTGGTCCACTTCACCGTCAGAATCTTGTGCTACGATACGGTCAGTGAGAGATCCTGTCATCTTTACCGAGTTCAGGTATTCCGTTGTCGCCCTCCTCACTGGGTTGATGATTCCCAGCCCTCCCAACCTAGAAGGCAGTGCGAGCAACTCCCTCTCTGTATCACTCGGGGTGTGCGACTTTACCCACGCTGGGATGAGTTTGTCTCTGATGGCATCTTCCAGCGGTTGAAGTAATGCGCCCACATTTGGAATGGTTCGCATCAAGTAGGTCCAGCGATGTTTGACCCCATATGTGAATGCTGAATACGCAGCCTGTGGTTCCGTCTTTGCAATATTGGCCAGTTTTTCAATTTCTTTTACCCACTCGCTGATCTTCTCCTCTAGGTATTTGTTCTTGAATTCTTCCGTGCCGATCACTGCCCCAAGGTGACGCTGTCCGTCCTTTGTTACTACCACTTCACTACCTCTGAAAGCTTCTAACGCATTTTCATAATGTTCTGGTTTTACTATTAGTATTGACTTTCTGGCATTTGGATGGTACCCTATTTCTGGGCCTACATTTGATATTTGCTCCCACCAGTGCTTGAGATCGTTGACTTTTCCCGCTCCAGTGAGATCGTCTGCATAGGCCACCTGCTTGACTTGCGTCACCTCATGGCTTGTTAGGTTAGCAACACTGAGAGACTTAATGCATACATTGACATTGGTACGGAGTCACCTTGTGTGGTTCCTTCCATTGATTTCAGAGCTGATCCACATCGTGTGTTCTGGTTGTTTACTATGAAGAGGTCCGCAGGCCGTTGTTCTCTACATAGGTGGCAAAGCTGGGGCATTTTACTTTGATGTTATGTATTGCCATCTTTCTGTTGATGGTGTTAAAGGCATTTGTTGCATCCACTAGCAGCACAGCTTCACAGTCCACTCGCTCATATATTTTTCTTATGGCATGAATTGCTGCCTCTCCCCCTGCTTGGTGGCTGGCACACACTTGGAGATTACCGGCCGCTGACCGCACATCGTCCTTCACCACATCCATTATGCATTTTCCGATGATTCTTTTCAGCACTTCACCCACTCCTACTGGTCTGCACCCTGGATTCTTGTCTAATGGTATTAGGCGACAAGCTGTGTAAGCCTCCAAATGTTGACAATTTTGGGTGGCCATCTTTCTTGCAAGAGCTGCCAGAGCCCTACATAAGTCTGTTGCTGCAAGTCCGAAGACTGCTCTACTCAGGATTGTCCTCCAGCCATTTGCATCCAGCCCTGATGGGCCTGCACTGCCTTGTGTCCCTAGAGCCTTTTTCCAAATAATTTCGCCTGTGATTTGTTCGTATATGACGGGGTTCGGTGGTATATAACCCCCCTCTAACCTCTGAATCTCGTGGATACTAGGATGTGGATGTTTCTCTTTCAACCTTTGGATGGTGTCTCTTGTGATAGGCAGAAACCCACCAGCTGCCTCCCTTGTCAGGGACCGTATTGCAGGTGCCACTTTTCCTTGTCTCATCTGGTCGCCGAATTTCCTGGCCTCGTCTTCAGTGTTTTCCCTTTTTTGCCGCCGCCTGCCTTGTCTCTATTGTAATGCTCTGGCTTCACTGAGTAAGTCATCCATCTTATCATTCCATAATTTCATTCTTCTTGTTAGCGCAGTCACATTTTCACCTTGTTTAGATTTGTGGTGAGTTTTTTGCAAGAAGAGATGTGGAATGCTGAAAATTATCTTGAGAGCATACGGGGCTAAAGATGTGTCACAGACATAGTTATAAATGAGCTTTGTCATATCGTTCAGCATGTTGGTGGTGGCACCACATTTTGGTGGGTTGAAAAAGTTGTGTGCAGACCAATATACAATTTCTGAGTTAGCTGCATCTGTCCAAGTTCTAACTTCCTCTTCCCGTAATCCTTTCCAGAGTATGTTTCCACCTCTGCCTGCTTCTTCTGTGGGTCTACCTGGGGCCCTCTCCCTTTGTGGTTCGGCCACCATTTGGATATCCCGAGGCTCTTCATTGTCTGGCAAGTCATCATTGTTTCCATCTGCTTCATTTGGCCCCATTGGAGGACTGTCATCCTCTCTTGCAGCTCGGTTGTCATCTCCCTCCCTTGGGTCTCTTGTGGGCTCCTCATTACTTTCCGCTTCTTGGGGTTCTTCTATCTCTCTTGGGACCCTTGAGTCCCTTGCTTCTCCCCGTATTGTTTCTGGTTCCCTGCCACCATGACGGCCTCCCTCAGCTGCGTCCCGTTGCTCACTCTGGGAATTTGCTGCCGTCTCTCCACTCGTTCCTGCTCTACCTAAAGGGTTACGACAATTGTCCCCCTTATTACAGTCTGTGCATCTTTGTCTATTCTTCACACATTTGCATTGAGTACAATTGTGTTCATGTTTGGTACATATGCAGCATTTTTTGTTATTTTTTTACCTTTGTGATAGAGCCTCGTCTGAGCTGTCCTCCATCTTATCCTTATACCATTAATATATACACATTTCTGTCCGTTCCCCTACTGAATCCTTAAAGAGTAGGTCTAGCATTACTGTAGGCAGGTTCACAGATCCTAACGAATATTCTAGGAAACTATTAAGCAGTGTCTAATTAAGAAGATGCTTTCGTGCCCAAAAATCAGTATTACTTAAATAATTATAAATTTACCTTATCGTCCTTACATAACCTGTGTAGCAACAACCAAATATTTTTTGGTATGTGTGTCTACATATATTGTTGTACTACAGTGATTATTTCCTATTAGTATAAATGTTTGTCATATTTGATATTCCCCCTGACAGACCGGTGGGATGTATGTTTAAGATTGTTGTGTTGTGTCTGTATGATTTTACTACTACTACTACTATTACTACAGCTACTACTACAATATTACTACTCCTACAATCATTACAATGTACATACTAATACTTCTACTAAGCTACAATGCAATACAATTCTTCAATACAACAACTACTACTACTATGCTCAACTCATTATAGGTTGGCCAGAAATCATGACTCCATCCTCTCAGAACACAAAAAGGACTTCAGTAATCGAGCTGATATTTCTACCATTTGGGAAGAGTCAGCCAAGGAATGGATGTGGAAATGTACAAGCCATTTGCTATAGCATTATATTTTTTATTTTTTTATTTTTTTTGAGACAATGAACGGAGGAAGGAAAAACACAGATAAAACAAAAAGGTCCATGTGCCTAAAGGCATCCTCCATTCATAAAATGTTTGTAACAACTGGATTTAAACTTTTGTTGATTGTAAGTTTGTGGAAAGCAACTCGAGGGAAGTGAATTCCAAAGAGTAGTAGTTCTAGGGATAAATGAATTTTGATAAGCAGAAGTTCTGCATTGTGGAGGAGAAAGTGTAAATTCATGGGCGCTCTCAGCTGCCCTAGTTCTACGGGGAAAGATGTGGAGAGGCGGCACAATTGAAGCAAGTTCCTCGGAACAATTGCTGTGAAAATATCTGTAGAATAATGCAAGGGATGCAACGTTTCTTCGTATGGATAATGTAGGAAGGTCCTGTGTGATTGCAGGGTTATTGATTAATCTAATAGCTTTATTTTGAATTTTGTCCAACTGCCTCAATGCATCCACTCCACTTCCACTCCACAGAGGTGAACAGTAATCCATCTGAGAACGCACATGACTTTTATATATTACGGCCAACTGCTCGTCAGTGAAGAATTCCCTAACTCTGTACAAGAGTCCCAGTTTTTTAGAGGCATTCTTAGCAATGCTTCTAACATAATATGTCCAGCTCAAGTTAGTAGTTAATGTTACACCGAGAATGTCAATACTAGGGGAAGTGGGAATATTTACATCATTAAAAAATATATGGGAGTCGGTGAGATTCTGTCTGTTAGAAAATTGAATGTACTTGGTTTTCTGTGCATTAAAGGAAACTAGATTCTTTTGTCCCCATTCATTAATTCTACAAAGGTCCTGGTTCAGAGAAATTGCAGTGTTTATTTTTGAATTTATAAGATCGGGTTGGGTGAAAGAATTGGTAAATGTGAAGGAACTGTGGAGCGTTGAGTCATCTGCGTAGGAATGTATTGGATTATGAGTGGTAGATATGAGATCATTGATATGAATGAGGAACAGAGTTGGGGCCAAAACTGATCCCTGGGGAACACCAGCATTTATTGAGTGAAATTGAGAATAAAGGCCATCTACCATTACACATATTTTTCTGTTATGAAGATAAGAAGAAATTAGTGGAACTAATGATGGCAAGGCCGTAGTGTGACATCTTCGACAATAAGGATTGATGCCAGACTCTATCAAATGCCTTTGATATATCTAGTGCTATTGTATGTGTTTCACCATGTTGGTCTGTAGCTTGGTTGATTTGATGGGTAAGAAGGCAAAGAATGTCTGCAGTTGATCGACATCGTCTAAAACCATATTGCCTATCACTGATTAATTTATTATTCTCAAGATGCTTAATTATGTGATTATTTAATATAATTTCAAAGACTTTACCAAGAGTGGAAGTTATAGCTATTGGTCTGTAGTTTGATGGATATGAAGAGGCAAGAGGCACCTTTTTTAGGAACTGGATGGATGTTTGCTTCTTTCCAGGGTACTGGGAAGCATGAGGTATGAGTACACAGACGGAAATTTTTTGCCAATGGTGCCAAAATAGTTTTGACATGTCTGATGTGGATCTTAAGCGAGGGAATTTCAGGCGAATCAAAATTAAGTACAGGGACATCTTGATTTATTTCATCTAAGGTTGAGTTGGTGGAGAAAATATCCGCAAGAAGGTTAGCTTTACCTCGTGGGTCACTTACAAGATTGCCAGTCAGAGATTTTAATGGTGGAATGGATGAAGCAGTAGTGAAGTTGGATTTGAATGAGTTAAGAGTAGACCAAAATATGTTTTTATCATTTGGATTATTTAGAAGTTTATTTGCCTGCTTGTGGAGAAAGTTTGATTTAGTTAGGTTTAATACAGTGTTGGCATGATTTCTGATGTTTCTAAAGTAATTAAAGGCTTCATGTGTTTTTGATCTTGTGTATGCATTGTAGGCTATTGCTTTTTGTTCAGTTACTCTAGCACAATTATGGTCAAACCATTTTGGTGAATTAGATCTTTTACTGTACTTTTGATGAGGAATACAAGTTTCCATTCCAATTTTATTAGTTGCAGAGGTTAGGGGTCACGATTTCTGGCCTACCTATAATGAATGGACTATTCAACAACAACAACAATAACATATACTACTACTAATCTTGCTTTCTCTCGAGTTCCCAACTTAAATTCTTCTGAATTTTCAGCTCTCTAGCTAAAGCTTTCTTGTCACTCTCAAACTAAATATTTCTGCGCTGTCTATCTCTCCCCTAATTCTACTGACAATCCAAAATTCTTTGACTATCTAACTTCTAAAGTGGAACACATTTTATCCATCTCTCCTTTCGCAGAAATCTCCATCTTAGGACATTTCAATGTTCACCACCACCAAAGGCTCTCCTCTGTTTCCACTGACCAACCTGGTGAACAAAGCCTACATCTTTTCTATCTTAAATGACAGTTAGTCCAGAAACCCACCTGTATCCCGGATCGCTTCGGAGATCGGCTCAACATTCTTGACTTATTTCTAACCTCTAACTCTTCTGCTTATACTGTAAATCTTTTCTCTCCTTTGGGCCCCTCCGATCATAAACTAATGTGTCACCTGTCCTATCCCTCCGGTACGGCCACCCGATCCTCCCAACCGGCGGCGCTTGTGTGCCACAGGCGCTGCCGACTGGGGGGCTCTTCCCATGGAATGACTTTTGCTTCCATGGCCGGGGACCCTCGGAGAGTGCTGAACGCATTATCGAGGTAATCCTCTCAGGCATGGAAGCATACATTCCATTTTCTTTCTCTCAGTCTAATGCAAACAAATCTTGGTTTACTCACGCTTGTACTACTGCTGTCCACAACAAGGAGGAAGCATTCAAACGGTACCGACGCCTTAAGAATCAAGAATCTCATTCTTCCTATGTTTCTGCCCGGAATCAAGCCAAATCTGTTCTTCAACTTGCCAAACACTCTTTCATCAATAATAAATTCACTGAACTATCCAACTCTAGCTCTTCCCAAGTTTTCTGGCATCTAGCCAAAACTCTCTCCAACAATTTGTCTTCCTCGTCTTTCCCTCCCCTTTTCCACTCTGATGACACAACCATCACTTCTTCCTCTGACAAAGCTGAACTTTTCGCTCAAACTTTTGCTAGAAAGTCCACCTTGGATGATTCCGGTGCTATTCCTCCCTTACTACTTATGTCTAATATCCTGATATCTTCTAAAGGTGTATTTTCTACCCTCTCTGGGCTTAATATGCCTCTCTGACGTGATGGTCTTTCTGATGTTGTAAATGTCCGCCTGGTCCACTTCACTGTCAAAATCTTGTGCTACGATGCATTCAGTGAGAGACCCTGTTATCTTTACTGAGTTCTGGTGTTCCATTGTCACCCTCCTCACAGGATTGATGATTCCAAGCCCTCCCAACCTAGGAGGCAGTGCGAGCAACTCCCTCTCTGTAGCACTTGGTGTGTGGGACTTTACCCACACTGGGATGAGTTTGTCTCTGAAGGAAGTTGTGGAATTACGTTTGGAACGGTACGCATCAAGTATATCCAGCGATGTTTGACCCCATGTGTGAATGCTGAATACCGCTTCATATATCTGACAGTTGCAGTTCAGTCTTACATTATCTTAGGAGATATATATTTATTTGTTTATTTATTTACATGTCCAGTTATTATTTTCTATTTGTTATGGAATGGCCTGCCTAGTAATATTTTAGACTGCAGCACTGTTGTAGCCTTCATAAATCACTTAGACAAATATCTCGCCTTTAACCCCTGATTGCCTGTGTTCACAGAGGAATAAGAGGACATGCTCACATTACCTCACTTGTTAGAATAGATAAGTAAGATAGTTCTATTTTCTCTTTTTTTCTGTCGAGTAGCATGTCAGTTTTTCCATTCTGCATGGAAAAGATAAATCCTGTCCTTTCTAAGCCATCTTTTTCTCTCTTACATAATAGTTTATGTAGTTTAGATACAAGCAGCCGCGTAAGGATTAGTAGATCTATTGTTGTTTGCTTTCCTTTGTACTCCTGTGTACGTGTTTTTACAGTTTATTCTAGCTATCATTAGACGATGTTATGCAGTTTGGGAAGGATCTCTAGGAATCAAAGGGAAAACATTGTCGTAATTAACCTTCTGACTTTCAAAATTCCTTCCTAAACTGAATAAAACCGTCTAATGATAGCCAAATTACCTGTCAAAATGGGTGTTAATCCTCAAGGGGTTTAGCTACCAGACGAGTGTTGACGTTTCGTGTGCTAATAACCATAATACAAGGAGGAAGAGTGTTATCGTGAGGTGAAAGGGTTAATTGTAAGCTGACATAAATATATAAATATATAATGTAAAAATATATATACTTATCTCTACAATATATGGAAAAGTAAAGTAGAGGCTATTTTTTCACCTTGTATACGTACCTGGACACACACACACCACTCCGCACCTGACCCTTCCATTTGCTAAATTAGTTGGCTGAGTTTACCTGTTCTCCCTCCCTCCCTCCCTCCCTCCCCCTCTCTCTCTCTCTCTCTCTCTCTCTCTCTCTCTCTCTCTCTCTCTCTCTCTCTCTCTCTCTCTCTCTCTCTCTCTCTCTCTCTCTCTCTCTCCTCTCTCTCTCTCTCTCTCTCTCTCTCTCTCTCTCTCTCTCTCTCTCTCTCTCTCTCTCTCTCTCTCTCTCTCTCGTTGTCTAGTCCATTCGGTCAGTCAGGTCGGTCATAAAACTTTCTCTCTCCCATGCGGTCACCGTGAACCACGCCCGCCAGGAGCAGATACACCAACGCAGTTACTTCAGCCAAAGGGAAGTGACCAGTCTTATTCATTCCAGGTGGTAAGTCACAGCAGGAAGCAGAACAAGGGGAAACAGACACCGGGTATCCCTACAAAAAATAAATATGATGTTCTTGCTGATGACCGTGAAAAGGGTAAACCAAATGGTAAGCCAAACGAATCTGTTCCAAGAGAAAAGAACAATAACAAAAGGCAGAGAATCAAGCCCAAAAACAAACAATGCAAAAAAAAAGCTAAGCCACACAAGTTCACAGTCATAAAAAAAAGTCATGCACCATAGTATACAGTGATAGCCTTCTCTGAGGACAGGGAGTAGAGTTTGCCATGAAAAACAGAAACAAGAGGTCCGAAAATGTAATTCCCGGAGGAAAGATCGAGCACATCACCAACGGCATGTGCAACTCTACCATACCGACAGGCTCTTGTGTAGTAGCAAACGTAGGCTCCAATGATTGCTTCGACGGAGGTATGGTTTCTATAAAGACATACTAGGTAAGTACAATTTTGTTATCAAAATTATGAAAAACAAGGCAGAAAAATATGTGATAAACGAATCATCCCTAGGTTGACCGCGAACTCCTACAGTAATAGTCGAGCACAGGAAGTCAATAATTCAGTAAAAGAAATGTGTGACACCGAAAATGTACTCTTTGTAGATAATTGGAGATAATTCCAAAGCAAATCGTCCCTATACAAAAGAGATGGTATTAATTTATCCAAAGCAGGCGTGAGGTATATGAGGTATATGAGTGGTATTTTGAGCACAGCTGTGTAAACAGTTTACGAATTCCCCACTAAGCTGGAAACACCTTTGTTGAGTAATCTGGAAGATTATTGTGACCTAAAGACCTCCCTCCTCCTCTCCAACCTATTCAAAATATTCCCTCAGCCTCGCATTTACTGTAATTACCCACCCATCGAAACCACTGACCGTAATTTAGTTAGTCGCTCCTTGACCTAAAACACTAACTAAAAACAAACCGCCAACTGTGGCCCAAAATAAACGATTAAATCAAGCAATACCAAAATAATATACCTTCCTCAATCAAGAGTTCATTAAAATAAAAGTATTATCCTTCAATGCATGTTCGATTAGGAACAATATAGATGAACTAAAATGCCTTGCGTTAACCGAAAAAATAGACGTAATTAGTGTAACAGAAACTCACATCGATTTTAACAACAGAAATATAATTTCTGAATACCATATCAACTCATACAATTGTTTTTTATAAAGATATATGTAACAGAAAGTCAAGATGTGGGGTGGCTATGTGGATTGCCTGTCATCTAAATCCAACCAAGGTTTCACTCCCCAAAAATAATAAAGAAATATTGTGTGCCAAATTAAACATGACAAATTCAAACATTAATATCACTACTGCATATCGACCTCCAAGTCAAATTGAGGCCGATGATAATCACCTATACGAAATATTGCAACAAACCCTCAATGCTAACGAAAGCATAATAACTATAATCTGACGAACATTGACTAGTGCCTTATGACCGGAAATAATTCCAATTCGAGAATAATTAATAATTTTATACAAGACAATTTTCTACATCAAGAACCGACACGCAAAAAAACAACATACTAGATCTCGTTATCAGTACAAAGGAAAACTTGATATCTAAACTTGACATCGGATAACGTCCATCCTCCTATGATCACAAGCTCACTAGAGTCGACACAGACTAAATTGCAAATATACTATTAAAAAATAGGAAATGAAGATAACAGATTATAACAATCCGAATTACAACGGATTTAAGAATGCCCTCAGTGGCTTGCATTTACAGCTTAGCAATATTGACAAAACAAGTGAAGTATGGGACAAATTTAAAGATATATTCACGACTGCTCAACAAAAATACGTACCCACGAAACTTATATTAAATACTGGTAAAAACAAACCTCTCTGGTTCAATAAGGATATTTGCAAGGTGCTAAGGGAAAGGAATAAATATCATAAACTAAGTGAAAGATATTAATTAGGACAGACAAGCGTAATTATGAAAGTTATATACCGGTAGCAAAGGAAAGTGTTAAAAATCCAAAGCCATTTTACGTTACGTTAATGGTAATAGAAAAATTAAAACTTGAATAGGGACATTAATTCATAATGACCAGACAGTAACAGGTGATAACAAAACATTGCAAATTTACTTAATTAGTATTTCAGTTCCGTCTTTACTAAGGAAGAATATAACGGTACTCCAGAAACAAACTTAACAACAAACGAAATAGGAAACTTTGCCATAAACAAAAAGTGAAACGTTACGCAAGTTGAAAATTTTAAATACTAATGAAACTCCAGGGCCGGATAATATTCACCCAAAAATTCTGGAAAACGTGAAAGAAGAAATAGCTCAGTCCTTGACTGGCATATTTAACTTGTCAGTACTTGTGTACTTGTGTACCTAGTGATTGGAAAACTGCAAATATTACACCAATATTTAACAAAAGGAAATAAAACCCAAACAAGTAATTATAGACCAATTAGTTTAACATCAATCATAGGAAAAGTTCTGGAAACAATTCTCAGAGACAAGATAGTAGAGTATCTAGAGTCAAACAAATTGATCCGAGATAGCCAAAATGGCTTTAGATCCAGTAAGTCATGCCTAACAAATTTGATTCAATTTTATAATGAACTATTTACATATAACGACTCAACAAAATCATTAGACATAATTTATTAGATTTCCAGAAGGCTTTCGATAAGGTACCACATGGAAAATTGTTGAATAAATTGGAAATGTTAGGAATTAAAGTAAAAATTCATGAATGGATAAGAAGCTGGCTCACAATCAGAAGGCAGATAATTGTGATAAATGGAGTAGAATCTGAGTGGGAGCCAGTTTATAGTGGAGTGCCTCAGGGGGCCAGTTTTGTTCCTTATCTATATAAAATATGTTATTAATTTCACTACAACACCAAACACCTCCTAATGAAATTAATGAAAGCATGTGATTCACCGGGATTCGAACCTGGGTTACCACACACAGATTTTAAACACTCTACCCAGTACACCATCAAGACATTGATGTAGAACTAAATAATACTATCTCAAAGTTCGATGATGACACAAAGATAGTAAATTAAGTATTAACCGTAGAAGACAGAAATAAACTGCAATTCGATTTAAATAAAATAGCTGAGTGGTCAGAAAAATTACAGATGCCATTCAATGTTGACAAATGCCAGGTCTTGCAAATAGGTAATAAAAACAAAAAATATGAAAACAAGATGAAAGGCCAGCCAATCAAAACAAGTGCATTAGTTAAAAACCTGGGGGTTCTTATATCTGAAAACCTAAAGACCTCAGATCAATGTGCAGCAGCTGCGAACAAGGCCAATCGAGCATTCTATCTATCTATCTATATGTTCAGGCCCAATCCCCATTTTGGGGGTAGCCGACTCAAGACAGAGCAAGAACAGGGAAAACACAAAAACAACATAAAACAACAAATAAACACAGATAAAAAACACAAACTCACACACATCCAGGTCACCCAGGAGAAGACCCAGAGACCAGGGTCACCAAGGTCGCTCCAGCACTCCCCCGGCCCCCGACCACCCGGAGAGGTTCCGATCTCGGCAGGCAGACATGCAGCGGAGCCAAAGCCACAAGCCCTTCCACCACACTTCCAGGCGCACCCTTCATATTAATCGTCTCCCCGGGCCAGGCGCCTGATGGACTATTATCTAGTCCAACTTGCGCCCGACCCCTTACTCCAAATGACCACGTGTTCACTCAACTATTCACAAGCATTCTCCATTCACTCCTGTCCACCACCACTTCCCCTGCCTGATCTATAATCATTCCTCTATCATTCAAAGCCTTTCTTACACAGTCTCTCCATCTCAATGGGGGTCTTCCTGCCCTTCTATCTCCCCTTGTACCTGACCCACATATTCTCTTTGTAAGCCTTTCATCTCCCATTCGTTCAACATGACCATACCAGCTCAGCACCCTTCTGTCCACTCTGGCTGACAAATGTTCCTGCTGCCCCACTCTCCTACGTATCTCTTCATTCCTCAATCGAGCATTGGGATACATTAAAAGAAATTTTACTTATAAAAATGAGAACATTATAGTACCTTTATTTAAAAGCATAGCGCATGCAATTTTTGGTCTCCTTATCTGAACAAGGATATTGAGAAACTCGAGTCAGTGCAGCGTAGAGCGACAAAGTTGATACCGTCACTAAGAAATAAATAATTTCATGAAAGATTAAAAACACTAAATTTGTTTTCACTTTAAGAAAAGAAGAGTGTGAGGTCAATTAATCGAATGTTTCAAGATATTAAAGGGTTTTGACAAAATTGATGTAGATTCACTTTTCAAAAAAGATAATAGTTCATTAACCAGGGGAAATGGAATTAAATTAAAAACCAGGAGGGCGAATCTCGATGTCACAAGCACTTCTTCACCTACAGTGTGGTCAACGAGTGGAACAAACTGCCAGAGAAAGTGGTGCAATGTAAGACAATTGAAATATTCAAAAAGAGGTAACAATTAAAAAAAAAAAAAAACAAAAAAAAAACATTAAGCAACAGTAGTATATACTATTTCTCAACTTCATTCTTTACTATAAATATCCCAGTAGAAATGTTTCTCATTCTGCTGGGGGACTTGTTTCCCCAACTATAATTTCATGCCGACCAACGGTCGGAGGGAGTGGTAGGTGGGGAAAGAGCCTTCTGCTTTGCTATCCTTGCCTTCCACATTACAAAAAAATTATTTTAGCATTAAGTCCAGACTGCCTAGTAGGGACCGCAATGTCTGTGTATCTATGTAACTCTATGTAACTATCTCTCTCTCTCCAATAAAACTGACTATACTGTATATGGCACCCCCCGTACAAATTGAGCCAGCCTAGTCTACCCTAGTCGAGAAACCGTGACCCAATGTTGTCCCTCAATCCTAATGTGTACGCAGCCACGTAAATCAGGCAATTGACCCTTTCAGTACCAGTGACGCATTTTTTATTTGATTTCAGCTACATTCAGACGATTTTATGAAGCTTAGGAAGAATATATGGTAGCAAAAAGGATAGAGATAGTATGTAGCCTTTTAATACGTAGACTTCCTTCCTAAGCTGCATAAAATTGTCCAATAGTTACCAGGATATAATGAAAAGGATGTCACCGGTACTGAATGGGTTAATTACAACGAAATATTTGATTTGTTACTCTATCATTTGGGCGCCAGTTCACTATGTCATTTGGGCGACAACACATCAGTAATTCCGTGAAATGGTCACCATCATTTGGGCGAAATTAATGGTTAATTTTTTGGGCGATTTTTGCATGTATTAATTATTTTTTCTAGTTTCCTCCCTAAGCCTCCATCAAATAAAAAAACAAACATCCATTAGATCCCCCTTCTAGATTAATTTGTACATTTTTCGGTAGAAAAATGTCTCAGCCGAAGGCCGGTTCTTCCAACCTTACACGCTCAGTATCGTTCGCCAGGGAAAAAATCGACACCTAAATAGCACGAAAGGTCTAAATATTTACGAAGAAATGGGGCGAAAGGTCTTCAAATCAACTAACTAATGGGGCAAACATCTTAACATCTGAAAACTAATGGGGCTAAACATGAGGGAGAAAGTGGTCCAGAAAACCGGCCCATCCCCCCTTAAGGAAGAAACGAGGCAGAGGGATCATAATCAAACATTAATTTTGTCTTTTACTTTCCACGGGAGATCTGGTTCTGCTTTAAGCCGGTATCACACGAGAAGTTTTATACTCAACATTCCATGGTCAACATTTTTCTGGCAACATTTCTGGGATATTTTGTAGTGGTATCAGGAACTAGATTGATGATAGAATGATTTAGGGGACACAATTATATAAACAGTTTAATAAATAAGCTGCCAGACCAGTGTTGAGGGAAAAAGCGTTCGTGTGATACCGGCTTTATGAGGAGAGGAGTCAGAATGTGGGCAGGCTATTATCATGCGCTCTACACACACACATCTGTTAAGGGGAGTCACCGTTTTTTTTTTTATCTTTATCTCCTTTTCTCTCTTTCCCTGGCTTGTATCCATTCGGCCCCATTCAGCCAACTTTTTTAAGACTTTTATCCCCATCCAGGTGTCAATTTCTTCCTGGCGAGCGATAGCGAGCCATCATTGTATAGACAAATCCAGATTAGCCGGAGACATTTTTCTATCGAAAAATGTACAAATTTAGCTTGCTGTGAAAACAAAAATATATATATGCTGGCTCGCTACCGCTCGCCAGGAAAATATTGACACCTGGATGGGGGTAAACGTCTTAAAACATTAGGCTGAATGGGGCCGAATGGATACAAGCCAAAGAGAGAGGGAGAGAACGAGAAAAAAGTGAGGTGGGCTCCCTTAACTTATCGCCCAAATAAATAGATAACTGGCGCCCACATGTTTTTTTTGTCCTCGCTCAAATGAAGTGCTTAATCGCCCAAATGAAATGCACCCCGTTGTTGTTGTTCTTCTTGCTGTTAAGCCGGTGTCACACGAGCGCCCTTTTCGTCAATTTTTACGGGCAGTTTTAGTCTGGCAGCTTCAAAATTCAAGTTCCATTCGAATGCAACTACCTTCCATAATCTACTTTCTATCTAGTCTCCAATTACAATGCGAAAGAGCCTCAAAATAGTACGAGAAAAATATTGCTCGTCGGAAATTGCCGGAAAATGTGCTCGTATGCTGTTCGAGGGTTCATAACTTCATATTGGGTCGGAATTTATGCCTTAAGCCGGTATCACACGAGCGCTTTTTCACTCAACATTTATTCTCAATACTGGTCTGGCAGCTTATGAGGTCAACATATATTACATTTCGGTCACCTAAGTTCATCTAACATCAGTCTACTTTCCGAAATCAGTGTAAAATATTCAAGAAATGTTGCCAGAAAAATGTTGATCATCAAATGTTGACTATACAAGCTATCGTGTGATACCGGCTTTAGATTGTACAGTTGGCTGCATAAGTTCTGTTCCTCATCGTGGTCTTATTTATGTAAGTAAATTTAGTGTGAATGACTTGCGAGTGTGTTTGTTTTGTTTTAATGATCAGTTGAGTAATCAGAGGAGTTAAGGGAGCCCACCTCACTTTTTTCTCTTTCTCTCCCTCTCTCTTTGGCATGTATCCATTTGGCCCCATTCAGCCTACTGTTTTAAGACGTGTACCCCCATCCAGGTGTCAATAATTTCCTGGTGAGCGGTAGCGAACCAGCATATATATATTTTTGCTTTGACAGCAAGCTAAATTTGTAAATTTTTCGATAGAAAAATTTCTCCGGCGAAGCCGGATTTCTCCATACAATGCTGGCTTGCTATCGCTCGCCAGGAAGAAATCGACACCTGGATGGGGATAAACGTCTTAAAACAGTTGGCTGAATGGGGCCGAATGTATACAAACCAGGGAAAGAGAGAAAAGGAGAGAAAGATAAAAAAAAAACGGTGACCCCCCTTAACCACTGGTTAGAAAGTATTGTATACTCGTAATGCAATCATGCGCATTGTATTGCCACGTATTAGATCACGGAGAGGAACAGAACTTATGTGACCAACTGTACCACCATCGAATTACTCTCCCAGTTTTCTTGAGGTAACTATCAAATAATTCAATAAGTTGCCTATCTTTATAATATTCATCTCTCATATCGTACAGTCGCGCTAATAAGTCATGTCTCAGCTGTCCTTACATTTGGCTCGCTCTGTGCTGTAATAATGTCTGCCCGATGTTGAATAGGGCGGGTAAGTGTAGGAACATGTGTGTATATTTAACTCGATATGAAGAAATAAAGCTTAGATATTGCTGATACCAATTATGAATCAAAACATACTTGGTGCCGAGACATCACTTATTAGCGCGACTGTACATAATAGATTTGTGAAAGGGAATGAGAGATTAAATATAATGTCACTCAACTTTAAACCCATACAGTAATAGTGACATTCTTTTCATTATATTCTGGCTACTATTAGACGATTTTATGCAGCTTAGGAAGTACGTCTAGTCATTAAAAGCTAAAAACTATCTCAATTAATCCTTTCGGCTACCATTCATCCTTCCTAAGCTTCATAAAATTGTATAAATATAGTTGGAATATTAAAAAAACGTCACTGGCATTGAAAGGGTTAAGTTGTATACAAAATGAGCTGGAGTAAGGCGGCATATGGTAAAATAGTCTAATTATTCGGTACTGAAAATATAACAGACAAAAATAAAGGTCAGAAATCAGTTATGAAAAGAATATCAATGAGAAAGAGAGAGAGGGAGAGGGAGGAAAACCAGTGAGAGTTGCACCTTCTCTTTTGGGCATTACATAACAGACCCTATCTCTCTCTCTCTCTCTCTCTCTCTCTCTCTCTCTCTTTATGTGTACGTGTGTGTGGCGTGTAGGTGTTATTACACTCATGCTTGTGTGTTAGACTGATTACAGATTATGTGTGTGTGTGTGTGTGTGTGTGTGTGTGTGTGTGTGTGAGAGAGAGAGAGAAAGAGAGGAAAACCAGTGAGAGTTGCGCCTTCTCTTTTCGGCATTACATAACAGACCCCATCACTCTCTCTTTCTCTCGCTCTCTCTCTCTCTCTCTCTCTCTCTCTGTGTGTGGGTTGGTGTAGCGCATAGGTGTTATTACACTCATGCTTGTGTGTGAGACTGATTAAAGATTATGTGTGTTTATGAGAAAGAGAGAGAGAGAGAGTAAACTCAAATATATCATGTGTGTATGTGTGGATTGGTGTGGATATAAATATTGTATGTATGAGCTGTGTGTGTGTCTGCATTACAAGAATATAAGCGCGGATCCTGATAATCTAATTACGACCCACCCTTCCCAAATGGCAGTAATAATAATTCAATATTACTCTAGTCGTTGTTGAGTTATAGGGGCAGGTGGTTACGATCTCTGGCCCACTGGGCCGGTTTTCTGGACCACTTTCTCCCTCATGTTTAGCCCCTTTAGTTTTCAGATTTTAAGATTTTTGCCCCATTAGTTAGTCGATTTTAAGACCTTTCGCCTCATTTCTTCGTCAATATTTAGACCTTTCGTGCTATTTAGGTGTTAATTGTTTCCCCGGCGAACGATAGTGAGCCTGTAATGTTGGAAGAACCGGCCTTCGGCCGGGAAATTTTACTACCGAAAAATGTACAGATTAATCTAGAAGGGGGATCTAATGGATGTTTTTTTTAATTTGATGGAGGTCTAGGGAGGAAACTAACAAAATAACGAATAGGCCTTCATGCAAAAAACGCCGAAAAAGTGAACCATCCCCTCTTAATAAGAAGATTCGACTCAGTTCAGGATAGCTTCGAAAACGTAAGGGGAAATGGTTGATTTTTCTGTCCCCATTTCTCCCTCATACTTAGCCCCATTAGTTTTGAGATCTTAAGACGTTCAGCCCATTAGTTTGACAATTTTAAGACATTTAATCCCACTTGTGTGTCAATATTAAGACCTTTCGTGCCATTTAGGTGTCGATTTTTGTCCCTGCCGTGTGATAGCGAGCCTGTATTTCTAGTAGGAACCGGCCACTTTTCTACCGAAAAACTTACACATTGTCTAGGGGGGTGATTTGTTAAGCTTGATGGAGGTCTAGCGAGGAAACTAATAAATAAATATATGCACAAATAAATATATGCACAAATAAATATATGCACAAATAAATATATGCACAAATAAATATATGCACAAATAAATATATGCACAAATAAATATATGCACAAATAAGTATATGCACAAATAAATATATGCACAAATAAATATATGCACAAATAAATATATGCACAAATAAATATATGCACAAATAAATATATGCACAAATAAATATATGCACAAATAAATATATGCACAAATAAATATATGCACAAATAGATATATGCACAAATAAGTATATGCACAAATAGATATATACACAAATAAGTATATGCACAAATAAATATATGCACAAATAAGTATATGCACAAATAAATATATGCACAAATAAATATGCACAAATAAATAGACCAACCAATTAACCCTACCCCGTCAAAGCCACGATTTATGTTCAAGAGTGTACGTCGAAGGTCAGACCACATTCCTGGGGCGCTAGCTGCAGCTGGTGGAGGGCTTGGAGAGAGCTGTATGTACAGTTGGCTAAGGAATTTATGTATGGAGGGCAAATTTACCATTTAATGAGGATTTTGACGCATTTTAACAGATTAATCTGGCTACAGTTTAATAAGAATCTGTGGGAACTATACGGGTAAAGGCTATCTCAATTATCCCTCTGACTTCCATATACCCTTCCGAATCTGAATATAATTGTCTAATAAAATTCGGCTAAAGAGGTTGGGTGGTTGGGTTAGCAAGGCAGAACAAGAGAAAGGCCTCGGACTCGGCCGGACTAGAGATAACCAGAATACATTATCCTATACTGTACCGGTAACGTCCTTTTCATACTGTACCGGTAACGTCCTTTTCATACTGTACCGGTAACGTCCTTTTCATACTGTACCGGTAACGTCCTTTTCATACTGTACCGGTAACGTCCTTTCATTATCCCATACTGTACCGGTAACGTCCTTTGCATACTGTACCGGTAACGTCCTTTTCATACTGTACCGGTAACGTCCTTTTCATACTGTACCGGTAACGTCCTTTTCATTATATTCTGGCAACTATTAGACGATTTGTATTCAGTTTAGGAAGGACATCTATCACTGAAAAGGCTTCAAACTATCTTAACCAACCCTTTTAACTACCACAGATCCTTCCTAAGCTGCATGTTATCGTTTAAATGTAGCAAAAATTAATCATAGCACACGTCGCTGGTACTAGGAGGGTTAAAGGAGTGCATCATAATCCTCAATGGTTAACCCTTTCTGTACTGGTGACATATTTTGTATTATATGCTGGCAACTATTGGACGATTGTATCCAGCTTAGGAATGATGTCTACCCATTAAAAGGCTACAGACTATCTCAATTTATTCTCTTAGCTACCACATGTCCTTCCTAAAGTTCCGAAAATCGTCTAAATGTAGCTAGAATAAGATTAATAAGACGTCGCCGGTACAGAAGGGGTTAAGTATGGTAGCGCGAACACCACATCTCGCGCAGCACTAACTAAATATGATTGATCTTGAATGAAGGAAATTTTGGGGTGCTTGGATTGCGTTTCCATTGAATTTGTATGTGCTTAATTCAACTAAAAACAAGTGCGATTACGCGCACAACTTGCGACGGCGCGGGTTTCGCGTATGTGGTTTTGGTTCTCGGGTGGCATTACACTAAAACAACTACGGAGACAAATCTAGAGTGTCTAAATCACCTGCCACCTATGATCCCCAAGAAGAAGAAGGAGAAGATGAAGGTGAAGATGAAGAAGAAGATGATGATGATGATGATGAAGAACAACAACAACAAGAGTGGGTGATCCCTAGACCAGCCTCCCCCCTGAACAGCTGGACTTTGCCTCAGCACTGCCTCACCTTCACGTCTTGCTGACCTAGCCTAGTGGTGCTGTCGTAGTGTTGTGCTGATTTGAGTATTTGGGGGGACCTTGGCCTTGGCTTACCGTCGAATTAACCCCTTTAGGATTATGATGTATATCGACAGTTTCTTTCGGCCATAATTAGACGACTTTATACAACTTAGGAAGGATCTGTGTTCATCAAAATGGTAAATAGTATCTCAATTAACACTGCCTTCCATATGCCCTTCCTAATCTGAATAAACTTGACTAATAATAGCCAGAATAAAATGTTAAAACGCGTCATGATCCTCAAAGGGTTAACCCTACAGATGTTTCACCTCATTAGTTTGGCAATTATAACATGCTACACCCCATTCAGGTGTTGAATTTTTTAGGCGAACGATAGCGAAGCTGTAAATTAGAGGAAATCGGCTACCATGGCCACATTTCCATTGTATTCTGGCTAAGACTAAAATATATTAATCAGCCAATGAAGAACTTAGGAGCCTCAAAGAGGATGCTATACAGTACATCAACTAATCCTTTGACTGTATCAGGTTCTTCCTAAGCTAAATTAAATCGTCTACTAATATTAATATTAATTGGTAGAGTTGTATCGTCAAACAGTGAACAATTATATAAAATGAACATTGCATACAACTTGTAGCATGGCATATCAGTTAGCTATACCCTGTTCAAAATTGGTAGGCCAAAAATCGTGAACTCTAACATTTGTAACTCAAAAGGGGCGAGAGCAATTTAATGGCCGGTAAATTTCCACACCTATGCCTCGGCTGACCTCTTTCAAATGATAGAAATATTAGCTCGATGACTCTAGTCCTTTGTGAGTTATAGAGGTTAATGTTCAAGAATTTCGGTCCACTTATTTGGAACAGGGTATAGTCAAAAGCTCAAAATAGTGAACTGCTATTTATGTATGGTGTAATAGGAATAAATAACCTTCATAATAATACAAAAATGCCTGTGTCATTGTATTAACCCATTCAGAACGGGAAACGTCTCTTTTAGATTATTCTAGTTATATTATGGTATTTCATGCAGCTTATGAAGGAGCTGTGATAGTTAAAGGGTTAATTGAGATAGTGTGTAGTTTTGTAATTGCTAGTGATCCTTCTTATGCTGACTAAAATCATGTAATGGTAGCCAGAATAAATTAATAAGACGTGATCCACACTGAAATGGTTAAAAATTTTGTCAAGCGCTGAATGGGTTATGAGAGACCTTCCCCATTGTATTATTGGGGCTCTCAGCTGACCACCCATGATTCATCACTCATGTCATACCTCTCAGTTATAGCTTAGTATACTCTTTATCTGTTCTTATCATTCATGCCATACCGTTCATCCATAGCTTAGCATACTCTTCCTTTGTGTATTCTCATCATTCATATCATACCGTTCATCCATAATTTTCATACTCTAACTTATGTGCCAGTTGCTATAATGTTTCGTCTCATATATATATCTCAGTTATTGATCTTGAGCTTGGAAAGCGCATACGTATGAGGAAGGTAAACACCAGTGAAAGGAACCACATCTTGATTTATTTCTTATGTTTCGATACTATCCTCGTATCATCATCAGAGCCTCATATAGAACAGAAAACTTCTTTTAAAATATAATACAAGTAGATTTATTTATCTAAAATAGTTTAAAAAGAGATATTTATGATATATAAATTGTATGTGAAGATATTGATAACGTTAATTGATAAAAGGGTGCGTGGAATTATTAGACAAGAATTATCATATTAAGTTGAAAATTGTGCGAATAAAAGTAAATCACTAGATTCTAAATTAAGTAAAAAGGAAGGGGTACATTTATGTTTGTTTGGAAATTATAAGCCAATTATTTTCTGGACGTTAAAATTCAACGAGATAATGATAAATTTGAAACCTCAATCTTCAGAAAGCCTACATTTACGGGATTATCTACCAAGTTCACTGCTTTTATCCCAATCAATTTTAAGCGCAACCTAGTGAAAACCTTAACCTGTAGAGCATATCACATTTGCTGCAACTACTTTAAGTTTGATGAAGAACTTGCATTCATAAAGAAACTGCTTTTTAGTAATGGATTCCTTCAGAAACTTTCTTGAAACAAATATAGGCAAAACTATTAATAAGTTATTAAATAAATCCACCCAAGTCCCAGAAATAGTAGCGAAAGCTATCATATATTTTCCTATAATGTTCAGGTTCGTCTAGCTTCACACTCAGAAATAAACTGAATACACTTCTAAATAAAACAAATCCTCAAGTATGTGTTCGTTTAATTTTCAAATATGTCAATACAATTAAGAAATTCTTTAAAGTTAAAGACCAAATTCCGTTAGATGTACAGTACAGTCGTCTCTTATAAGGATGTATTAAAACAACGCTTACAGACTTAATCTGTTAAGTACCGATTAAAAAAACAAATTAACTTTATTCTATAAAAAAAATAACAAAATAGTTAATCATAAATTATTTAAAGGACATTAAGTAAAATAGTCAGTGCCGTCCAAGCAGGTGTTATTATCCGAACACTGACATTGGTCTCCCCCTTCCCTCCCCACCCCCCCCACCCCCCCTCCCCACCCCAATCTTCTAGATTATACCTAGGCAAGTTGAATTATAAACATAATTAGTTTTCGGGGTGAAATATTGTAAGTAATATTCCCTTTATAAACCGTTTACAACTCAAATTATTTTCTGTTAATGGCAAAAAAAAATGTATTTTTCTTTCAACATAGGAAAGACCGAAGGCATCTTGGATGAAGCAAATTACAATCCTCAAGTGGTCTGCAGATATAACTGTCATATAACAGTAAAAGAAGCAATGTTAAAAGATAAATAAAACCAAACAATGTGGGCATTACAAAGTTATCAAAGTTATTGCCTAATGTTATTTATAATATTGTAGTCATGAACATTAATTCATATACAACCTTATTCGAAGCGGTCTCGGGTTGAATTGAATCTCCTTACTCATTTTTACTGGGTATTTGCATTTTAGAGATTCGTTTAATCAGTTCGAGACTTCAAAATCGATCAGAATCAATTACCACTACTGTACGTCATTACAATGTAATAATAAGAGATTAATTGATTTGTTTTCATTCCCACCAACTGATGTAATACAGTTTTGAGAAATCAATTATACCTAACATTTTTATAATTGAATCTTTATACCGAGACATGAAACATTTCCGTGAATTTCATTCAACATAGGAACGATCAGTTCCCAATGAATCTGTGAATCAAGAACTATGCTTCATAAAAGATTGAATTACCTTCTGCTGCGTTCGGATACACAACCAAGACTTGGGCATCAGCATTATACCCCGTGAACAGGGTTACAAATGTTACTTATTTGTTTACGCTAAGCTGTTGCTTGTAATTAGTATTTATTTATTTTTTTGCTAACCACATAATTTCATCACCATATTCTAAGACAACTTTGATATCGTAAGGTTATACTGATGTTTTGGACCGACAGTTAGCCCATCGATCTGTTTAGGCCTAATAGGTCTGGTGGAGCATAATTATACATCATTGCTATATATAGCATTAAGAGCTGAAATGTATTATAAGGGAGAAAAAAGAAAAAAACGCTAAAATACATTAATAGGCCTAGGCTACTGTAAAACAATACGTTTTTCAGCCAGTACCCAACCAGCAGGGGTGTGGGGGCGGCAGCCCCCACCCATATACTAGGTTAGGTTAGGTTAGGTTGTTAAGTTAGGCTAATAGCACATACAAAAAAAAAAAAAAAAAAAAAAAAAAAAAAAAAGTAACCCAACCAGCGGGGGTGTGGGGACTGCAGCCCCCACCCATATACTAGGTTAGGTTAGGTAAGGTTGTTAGGTTAGGCTAATGTCTTCCCAAAGTTGACTATTTTTATAACATGAAATATTAGGCTACCCACTCCACCCCGTGAAATCCTAGCCAGCTTTCGTCAAAAGTTTGCTCGGGTATTCACAAAATTGGGTTGTTTGGGTTTGCAATTTGGGAAAACCCGAGCCAAGTTTTGATACAAAACGCTATATTATTGTATTTTTACCCTTTTAACCCCTCATTTTCCCTGAACTTCATAGCCCTCCCCAATAGTGGGGGGCGTGTTTTTAGATTGTTGGATAATGGGTAAATACTCATTTCCGCTCCTCTTCAGTATAAAACAACACTATATCTGAAGGAAAAATTACAAAAAACAAAATAACACTTACTGAAATCGCTGTCGGTCCAAAAAGTCAGGTTTACCTATCGTAATATTATTACTAATGTGTGAATAGGTAAACCTATACTTTCCATTTAGTTAAGTCCATAGTAAACATGTTTATCATGCATCATTTATTTAGTGCTTTACTCGTAACCCTGTTTTGCTACATTTCTAAATAAGCATGTATCTCATTAATAAGGCATATCTGGTAAAAATTTCATACTACAATATATGTTCAATTTCCATTTTACATTGTGTTCTTCATAGTCTGTAACAGTTGTTATATTACACCCTATATATAAATTCACTTGTGATAGCTGTAAGGCTTCGTACTGTACATTGGGAAAACAAAGTGACACCTGAAGAGTCGGATTGCGGAACACCTTGGTAGCTCAGCTCGTACGGGTTCACGAATCACTAAACCATCTTTTTCTGCCATTAGAGAGCATTCTTTGAACAATGATCACCCATTTTCGGCCGGTATGTTTTCAGTTCTTGCTAGGAGTCCGTGGGAGCAGGATCTGGCTATTACCGGTATGGAATCTCTTTTCACTTACCTCCATAAGCCTGAGATTGGAACTTCAGCATAGCTGTTGTGTTTTAGGTCTAAGGTGTGTGATCTGTGTTTTCCTATGTTTTCCTATTTTTCCTTCTATTTTAAATTATCTTATAATTTCCAAACAAACATAAATGTACCCCTTCCTTTTTACTTCATTTAGAATCTAGTGATTCCCTTTTATTCACACAATTTTAACTTAATATGATAATTATTGTCTAATAATTCCACGCACCCTTTTATCGATTAATTTTATCAACATCTTCACATACAATTTATATATCATAAATATCTCTTTTTAAACTATTTTAGATAAATAAATCTACTTTTATTATAATTTAAAAGACGTTTTCTTTTCAAAATTAGGCTCTGATGATGATACGAGGATAGTATCGAAACGTAAGAAATAAATCAAGATGTGGTTCCTTTCACTGGTGTTTATCTTCCTTATATTATAGGTTTGATTCCCGGAGGGAAGTATTGAAAACCTAATATTTAGTAGGGCCCCGTAATCATTGACGATATTGCCTATTCTATTCGTATAATAGTCTCCATTCAACATCCCGTATCAGCATTTTGAATCTACCGCGCGGAAGGATCAGGAGGACTCATCATAAGTGCACGCTTAATTCCCTTATGGGATCGTCATTATGATTGGGTACCCTACAGGAAAAAACTCTGTAAAAAATAAAACAGTAACATTAACTTAATATGTTATCATATGACTTTCCATATGTGGATTTCTCGTGTTGTGTTAACCCGACACCAGGCCCCCTAGCGGCCATCTCGTCCTTCACTGAAATACCAAGATCAAACTATAGAAATCAACGAATGGGAAGTGGGATGGTTGGGAGGGCCGTTTATCGGCAATGATTACGGGGCTCTACTAAATATTAGGTTTTCATTACTTCCCTCCGGGAATCAAACTTATAATTTAATAGTGGCCCCTACATCATTGACGATATTGCCAGAGTACCAAGACTGGAGGGGTCATTCGTGATAATATCCTTAACCTCCGGGGACGAAAATCCATAAAACCTTTTAAAGTTTTATTGTATGCATACAATATATTTCTTATAAAAGTATACAAAAGATGGTCAATATACAGGAGGCGCTACAATATTGGTAACAAATTAAGCTCAATAGCATGTGATTAAGCGATTTTTCTCCAAATTGTTGATGTAGGTGTCATTCCCGGGAAACTAACATAATACATATTATATGGATATTTACGTTTTAAGGGTTTGTTTATACTTCTTCTTTTTCGTCTTCATCTGGGAGACTTCTTTTGCGTGACTGTCAGTCAACAACTGAGACATCTGGAGTAATCACCCTACCTAATTCATGCCAAGAGTACTAGAGTTCACTGACACGTGATGTCTATCGACCAATCAGGTGATGCCATGATTTGGAAAACAGGTGGCCCAGGATATAAGCTGTCAGTTTGACTCTGGCCAGCTTGTGTAGAGGGTGTGAGCCGATCAAAGCTTTTTCCACCGTCTTTAAAAACACTGAGGCTGCTTAAGACCTTTTCGCCTTCCAATAAGTGTAAACTGTCCAAAGTGCAATAACCAGTGTTCCAAATACAGCTGACAAGGACAGCTGGTTTTGAAATGCACATACACTTGTTTTACATGGAATAATTCGAAACAAAAATCCACCAGCTGTTGACCAAGATGCTTAGATAAGTGGTGATCGAGCCTCGGCCAGCCAGGCAGCCCAGTACCTCCTCTGTTCATTAAGGTTAGTTGGTTGGTTGGGACAACATAAAGGAGCCGGACCACAGCTAGCTCGGGAATCTTAATGGGTCATCGCAAAGTAACATAAAGTAAAAGATTTTTTCGCATACGATTAAACTGGCATGCAAGGGCTAGTTGATTATACTGATGTTTTGGACCGACGGTTAGCCCATCGATCTTTTTAGGCCTAATAGATCCGGTAGAGCATAGGCTATACATCATTGCTATATATGTCATTAAGAGCTGAAATGTATTATAAGGGAGAACAAAAATAAAATAAAATACATAGGCCTACTGTAAAACAATAAGTTTTTCAGCCAGTACCCAACCAGCGGGGGTGTGGGGGCGGCAGCCCCCACCAATAATACTAGGTTAGGTTAGGTAAGGTTGTTAGGTTAGGCTAATGTTAACCCCATTCTTAATAGGTTAGGTTAGGTAAGGTTGTTAGGTTAGGCTAATGTTAACCCCATTCTTACTAGGTTAGGTTAGGTAAGGTTGTTAGGTTAGGCTAATGTTAACCCCATTCTTACTAGGTTAGGTTAGGTAAGGTTGTTAGGTTAGGCTAATGTTAACCCCATTCTTACTAGGTTAGGTTAGGTAAGGTTGTTAGGTTAGGCTAATGTTAACCCCATTCTTACTTCGTTAGGTTAGGCTAATGTTAACCTTATGAAAACCCAAACAAAGATTTTATTAGGGTTACTGTGTAATTTGAACATGAACATTAGTAAAATCCGAGCCAAGTTTCGTCAAAACTTGGCTCGTGTTTTCTAAATGTCGGGTTATATGGGTATGGAAATTTACAAAACCCGAGCCAACATGTTAATAAGGTTACTGTGTTATTTTCATTTTTAAATTAGTTAAATCCGAGCCAAGTTTCGTCAAAAACTTGGCTCGGGTTTTCAAAAAGTCGGGTTTTATGGGTCTGGAAATTGACAAAACCCGAGCCAATAATTTACCAAGGTTACTGTGTTTTTTTTAATTTTTACATTTGTTAAATCCGAGCCAAGTTTCGTCAAAACTTGGCTCGGGTTTTCAAAAAGTCGGGTTTTATGGGTCTGGAAATTGACAAAACCCGAGCCAATATTTTACCAAGGTTACTGTGTTTTTTTTTTCATTTTTACATCTGTTAAATCAGAGCCAAGTTTCGTCAAAACTTGGCTCGGGTTTTCAAAAAATCGGGTTTTATGGGTCTGGAAATTGAACAAACCCGAGCCAAATTTGGGTTACATATGTGTATTATCGTGTTCTATAGTGTTCTATACGCTTTTTACCCCTCAATTTCCCTGATCTTCATAGCCCTCCCCACTATCGGGGGGCGTGTCTTTAGATTGATGGATAATGAGTAAATGCTTAATTCCCATTCAATTTCATCACTAGATACGACTAAAACACCAAAATCAAAATACCAAAACAAATACCTGAAAAACACATTGTTGCATCTCCTGTATATTAACCCAAAAGATTGCAAGCAGTGCGTGGCATCAAGAAAATCTGTTTACTCATGACCAGATCTTACTTCAAGATCTTATGCATGATGACTGTGGGGACACACATGTGTTTCCCTAGATTTGAGCGAAAAATTCTGCAGAATTTCGTTCTCACCTTAATACTAGTTGTACAATTTGGTAAACTGCATAGTTGCAACTTATGCTAGATTTCCAGGTATTTATCAAGGAAACTGGCCACGAATTTTCCTGGAAATTTGGAAGTCACCCATCGAATGAACATAACCTATACTTCATATTAATATAAGTTTCAACCTTCGGTAAAACCTATTTAAAAAGCGGTAACAATATGTCTTCCTACCTTTAAAATGTTGTCAAGACTCTCCTATAGACGGCGCGGGTTTTTTCAGCCATTTTTATGTGGCCTCGGGAGCTCTATTTCCCATAAGTTAGGTTAGGTTAGGTTAGGCTAACTTTCGCCAAATATTGGCTCGGGTTTTGCACATTTCGGGTTTTATGGGTTTAAAAAACATGAAACCCCGAGCCAACTATCGAAATTCAATTACTGCCTTTTTTCTTTTGCTAAATGCAAAAACCCGAGCCAACTTTCGCCAAAACTTGGCTCAGGTTTTTCCATTTTAAGTTTTTTTAAATTTTCAATATTTTAAATTCAGAGTTCTTCCAATATTACCCCTTATTTTCGCCTTTTACCCCTCAATTTCCCTGTACTTCATAGCCCTCCCCACTATCGGGGGCTGTATCTTAAGATTGTTGGATAATGGGGAAAACGGTTTTTCCAGAGATTCTAATTAATGACAACCACTGTATAATGATGAAAACTAGCTAAAACCAAAACAAAAAATCACTAAATAAAAGTTGGCCAGTTTCCTTGATATTTTCCGATTTCCACTTAAACTTAATAAACAATAAAATATCTTTAACTGTATCACAGCTCGTGATTTATCACAATCTCCGGCAGGGCAGACGGGGACTGTGTGGTATGGGCTATTCCGCACTCCCCCCCCCCCCCCCTCTTTTAAAACATAACATTCATAATAGAACATAACCTACTGGACCCGTTGTCATAAAGCTACACCGGTACGCTTTGGTTTGGCGACCGACAGGTAACGTGTTAAGAAAGTATTATTGAAAGCCCAAAGTTGAGTCCTAGCAATGTTTTCAATAGAAATTTGTTGGAGGAATCTAAGGGAGACTGCCCATTTCCTGACGTTGTGAGCCCTGCTCACGACACAGGGGTTACTTTTTCGAATCAAGTCTACAAGTAAGGAAGCTAACTTTCTTCTCGTAACACGATTACCTGCCTGATTAATCCATAGAGCACCTTGTTGGCGAGGGTGAGCAGCCCTCATAAAAGTAGATAAGGCCTGCACAGGGCATAAAATATTATGAGTATGTCCGCGTTTCAATGCCGGGACAGAAAACTCAGAAAAAACATGATTGGAATGCTCATTCTTAGCAATAAAAGTGGGAGACGGCGCGATTTGCACATGATCGTGTAGTCTCCCAAACCTAAGGCAGTTAGGTTCGTTGCTCATCGCCGCCAGCTCAGACACCCTATTCCCCGAGGTGAGAGCCATAAGGAATACAGCCTTCTTTAAGAGTTAATCAAAATCCGGCGCATTATTATATTGACGGGACTGAAGTCATGATAAGGCTTTGTCAAGTGACCAGGTGGGCATGAGCTGACGGGGTGGTGGGCACAACTTGAAACACGCCCTCATAAAACCTTTCTCCTCCGCCTGCGGTATGGAAAGGCCCGTGAGATCAAAAAAGGGGGTTCTGATGGCAGACAAGCTATTTATTAACGTGATTACCAAATTTTTTTTGTGCTCCAGTAGATAATCTAGGTATTTGAAAATCAAGGCCCCCGAGGAATCTATTTGCCCTGACTCTACAATCCAGGTCGTAAAAGTTTTCCAATGTGACTGGTATTGTCTTCTGGTAGACATAGTATACTGGTTCAAAAGCTTATTTGTGACACTCTCCCCAAATTTAGCTAACCATTTTCCCTTGTAAATGTCCATAAGGCAAAACTGAGCGAGGTCTGAAGGTTGCCAATCCTCTCTAAGTGGAATGCGGAGACCGGGAGCGACACCGGGGTCCTGCACCATTCCTGCAATTGGTGGTACCATGCCTGGGCCGGCCATAACAGCGCGATCATCGAGACTAAGCCTCGGTAACCCCCTCAGTTTGTGAATCACTCTGCAAATTAGTACAGAGTCTGGTGGAGGAAAAAGATAGATTGAGGGCCACTTGTTCCAATCCTCCAGTAATGCATCTGGGCCCCCCGCCGGGGTTATCCCGCAGTGGGTTAGGAAGAGAGGGAGTCTGTGATTCTCCTCGGATGCGAACAGATCCACTTGTGGATGGTAAGGCTTTGCAATCATCCTGTCGAAGATCGTTTGTTTGATAGCCCATTCTACTAGGTTGCTCCGCCTCCGAGACAGGGCGTCCGTCCAGACGTTCGATACGCCGGGAAGATATGCCGCATGCAGATGGATGCCCAGCGATTCGGCTAGGGCTAAAATCCACTCTGACAATTTTAGCAACTCTCGAGACCTCACTGAGCCTTGCTTCTGAATACAATGGACTGCGGTGAGGTTGTCCATATGGAATGCTATTGACTTGTCTCGCAAGGACATTCCATGATCTTGTAGGAAAAAGAGAGGAACTAAAAGCTATTGCTTGTTGATATGACAAAAGTTGTCGTGGTGCCAAGTGCTGTCCCTGATGGCCTAGATTCGATTGATAACCCCAACCTAGAGCCCTCGAAGCGTCTGTGTCTACCCATACCACAGGTGGGGGAGAAACCCATGTCATTATAGAGTAAAGCATTTCCGGCTTGGCCCAGACCAATACCAAGCTGTGGATTAATGGAGGAATCGGCCATAATTTCTTCTCCGGAGCGAGAGGAAAAACTTTGTTGCCTTCCATGATTAATCTCTTTACTTTCAACCGGCCCAACTTCACAGTTAATTGAATCCAGTTGAGAGAGCTGATCAGGGAATCCCACGTTTTCCTGGTTGTATTCAGACTGTGGAGAAAACGGAACAGTTTCCGGCGAAATCTGTTCCGGTTGTCCACACTCTGAGTAAGAGTGAGATTGGTGGTGTCCCAGACCAGCCTTATCCACTGAACAGTCCTTGTGGGAATAAGGAGAGACTTTGCAAAGTTCACCTTGAACCCTAGGTAGTGTACATGATTTAATACTTGGTTTACATGGTTGTGACATAACTCCTCTGACTTCGCCACTACCAGCCAGTCGTCTAGATACCAAAACACCTGAATGCCCTGTTGTAGCAAAGGCAAAAAGGCTTGCCGGACTAATTTTGTGAATATTCTCGGTGCCAGGTTCAACCCGAAAGGCATTCGTTGAAAGACATAAGTCTCTCGCCTGATCGTCAGAGCGAGGAATTTTTGGAACCTTTTGTGTATAGGGACATGCCAATAGGCGTCTTTGAGGTCTACTGAGCACATCCAGCCTTGCGGCGGAAGAGAGAGCCTGATCTGATTGACCGTAAGCATCCTGAAGGGTGAATTTATGGAAAATGTGTTAAGAAGCGAGAGATCTACTACTGATCGCATCTGTACACTGTCCCTTTCTGGCACTAAGAAAAGTCTGGAGGTGAATACTGGGCAAGATGGTTTGACTAAGACAAGTACTTCTTTTGAGATCATTTCGTGGATTAGGGCCTCCACCTCCTGTGACACATGGTTGTATTCCAGTGCCTGACGCAGTCGAGGCCGCCGGAGCCACCTCCAGGTGATTCCTTTGCTCACTGCCTTCTTGGCCCAAGTCTTTTTGGGCCAAGCCAAGCGGAATGACCGAAACGAGCCCGGTTGCAAACCGGGCTGGTTCGGTAAAGCTACTCTCAAATCCGGTAACCTTAAGCATGGCACTGGGAGATTGAGAGGCTGGGTGGCTAGTTTTTTTGGAGGTGGTGGTGGGTTGGTATAAGATGGCTGGCTAGTCTTGGCCGACACCTGCCCCTGACTTGACTTCTGATGGGGCTTACCTTTATACCCTGAGTATTTACCTTGTTTGGGTTTGGGCGGAGCACCTCCCGGTTGAGGAGGGGTTCTGGGATCACGAAAGGATTGTTTACCCTGCTGCTGGTGAGACTTAACTCCACTCTTAAGCTTGTGAAAAGGTTTCTTAACAGGGTCCTTCTTAGTTTGGGAGGTACCCTGCTTCCAACCATTTACCAGATTGAACACTACACTCAAAGTTTCTGCGGTAAGTAGGGATGCCGTGAGGACCGGCGAAAGAGTTACCCGGCGGCCAATGTCCTCCGGTAACTTCTTCACTAGATGCACTCTCAAATCTTGGCGGGCTCGAACCGCCTCCATAATTGCAATTCTAATGTCACCCATGGTCTGAATAGAGTTTTGCAATAAGAGTATTCTAGATAAATCAGTGGCCTTCCAAACCTGAGAGTCCGCAATGGCCGATATGGTCCTGTTAAGGGAGACGGCAATCTGGCGATTAACTAGATATTGAGAGAACATCCGGTAAGCCTTGTTCCTTAGTTTAAAGTTCCTTTCAAGGTGAGCTGCCGGAGGGGTACAAAAAGGTTCATCTAATGAGTTAAGGGCTACTTTGGGTGCCGCCAGGAAGGTTAACAGAGCCGGCGACACCCCATCAGCCTTATAGACAGGTAATGAAAAATACTGATGCATTTCCTGTGGAACCTGATGGGAGGACTTGGAAGTAATTTTTGTGGCAAATAATTGAGCCTCTAATTCCCAATCTTCCCAGGGGCCTGCCCATATCCGCCCCATCTGCAGGACTGGTGTATGCGTGTGATCCAATACCGGAAGTGTATTCATTTCCGGCGTAAGAGCATTTAAAGCCTTGACCTCATTCATGCCATCAGCTTTCGACCAGTCAGCAAAAAGCCATGCAGAAGAGGTGGAAGAGACTGCCGGGGCTGCAGTATACACAAAATATTCTGGATTATATGAACTGGGGGATCCCTCTAATCAATACATCCAGCAACCTCCCTGCCTCATCTTTAGCTCTAAATTTTCTGCTCTTGTTTATCTCAATTTTCCATTCAGCGGGAACTGGTAGGTCTCCTGAAATGGTGGGATGTGCAGATTGTGGGTTTAGGGGCATAGCCGGAACCCAAGAACAGTCAGGGCCATAGAGCCTTTCTTCAGTGAGACCTTGTCTAGTGGGAGGGGAGTAATATCAGCAATAACCCTCACATTGGTGGTAGTCATCGTGGCCGGCACTGTAATGCTTGGCACCGTGGACACCGCCGGGGTCAAAGAAGGCAGCATGCCTGGAGTTACCAGGGGTCTTAACATTGATTGACTGGGGACAATTAATGGTTGACAAGCAGGAGGATCAGAAGAGACGGGGAGATTATACTGTTGCATCACCCTATGTAATATATCACTAATTTCATCTGAGGTAACACACTTACTATGAGAGTTTCCAGATGATCGTGAGCTTACTTCAGAATCCTCACCTGTAAGAGACTGTGGAGCCGGGGCTAAATGCACGTCCTCCTGCTCCCTACTACCCTCAGAACTATCCTGTTGTGGCTCCGGTACCTGTTCCGCCAGAGGCCACATTAAATCCGGGACTGATGAGGGTACCATGTCCATACTATCCTCATCCCTTAGTTCTTGGAATTCCCTTCTGTGCCTCATGGACGGTTCTGACTGCCGCCAGCACCCACCTGCCGCGGGTGGCTGAGAGTCCTGAATTATTTTTGGGCTGTCGTCAGTTTGTGACCTTGACGGAAAACCCCGGTAATGGTCAGCCACGACCCGCCTTGGGCCGGCGGAATGGACACTACGTGGCACATAGTTTAATTTGGGAATCGCAAAGGTAACCTGAGATGGGACACTTAATGATTGTTCATGACTAGGAGTGGAACCCGTAGCTACTATCCCCACTTCCGAGTCCCCAGAATCGAGCAGAGGCGTGTCAGACGCAGGGGTAGAGGGAGGTGGTTGAGAGGCCTCCACCCGGCTCTCACTGCGCGGCGTACCAACCGATGACTCAGAGTCCTCTTTCCGGCGTTTGAGGGACCGGGAAGATTCAGTGGAAGAGTGCCTAGACCGTCTAGGTGGGGATCTAGACCTGGACTTAGACTTCCGCTTCGGAGAGGGTGATCGTCTCCTCTTCGGGCGGACGGCGGGGGGAACCTCAGCCAGTTCATTGTCACTACTGCTACTCACTACCTCCGGCACGAGGGCTTTCGACTTGACCTTAGGCTTGACAGATTTGAATGAGGCAAGTTTAGTTAGAGGCGACTTGATAATCAACTTTTCCCAGAGGGCTTCGTCATCACAATGAAGTGCCTTATGGGCTGTATCTTTAGCATAAGAGTTAAAAATCGCTTTAATCTCTTGCAGTACGGCCAAGCATGAAAGGTCTTTCTTATTGAATAAGGCGGCTTTGAGCTCAGAGCAAACAGGACAACGCCTTGACACCCACAAACCTCTAGAGCGGTCCAAACATTTAACGCATTTTAAACACAACTTATGAGCAAAAATTGGGTAACATGGAACAGGTAGGAGTAGCGCACAACTCAAAGCGAGGCATGATGGATAAAGGCCCCCCCCCCCCCCCCCGCCGGAATCAGCCCCCCCACGCCGCCGGTGCTGCAGTCACAAAGGAGCCGGGGATTCTGGAAATAGACAATTTCCAGGAATCAATGCTCATAAGGATAGCCTGCGAGGTGTTAAAACATCCTACCTTGAGTCCGCCAGAAAATTAGCTATAGTTCACAACTATTCTCACCTTCCGTTGGACCCGCCATGCAAAAACCTGGGGTTTTCTCGTATAAGCTGATTGACACTGCTTACCTATGGCAATAGTCACAGACCCATTGATTAATAGCATATGATTAGTCCTTACTAAATAAAGTACTAGAGGGATAATGAAACTAGTTCGCATAGCGAATCTTCACACTTGTACACTCGACTATGGCGCCGCAGGGCGATTGGTCGTGTAACCGTACTATCAGGGCGAGTTAACCTGGCGGGCCGAGTTATGAGCTCCCGTAGGAATTTGCACTTCCGCCGGAAGGGATGTGGTTCAGCCATACCACGCCGGGACATTTGGTTGTTCCCTACCCGTTTTGAAGACGGGTAACCTAGGCCCTACTGCAAGAGGCCGCCGGAAAAAACAACCAAAATTTTAGGGGGGGGGGAGGGGGGGGACAAAAGCACAGCTCCCTCCTCCAAAACCCAGTGTACATATTTTTATAATATATATATATATATAAATAAAGGGACGTCTCCCACAACCCCAAAACATGCAAGCACACATGTTCAACACCAGGGGCACATAATGGTATAGTAAATACAGAGAATTCAGAAGCCTAAATATCCTGTAGCCTAGACCGGAGACCTGACTTTACCCAAGATCTATATGTATATAGATCTAGGCCAACCCAGCCCTGCTCGGTCCCCAGAGCTGACTTTACCCAAGATCTATATGTATATAGATCTAGGCCAACCCAACCCTGCTCGGTCCCCAGAGCTGGTAAAGTCAGGCTGACCATGAGGTACGAAGCGATATCCCAGCCGAAGACGCTCCGAAGACCCAGCCACAGCACACCGACTAGGGGAGGCCCACGAAAGGGGCCTAGGAGCAAATTACGAACTCTGGAAGGTGGAGCACGACGTGCAGGCACCCTTAGACTAGAGCATTAGCTAAATCATATAATTAATGATGCCACTGCCTCAATATTGACTGTCTGCATCAAAACATTGTAGAATGGTAGCCTCCTAGCTATGTAATCAAAAGCTAAAGGCGCCAAAACACAAAAACAATAACGCACTTGGCGCGACGATCCGGGGATGCAAGGGCGCCTGTTACAATAGTACCCTAATTTACACACTTCCTGCGGCCATACCAATAGGGTAACCGTTTCTAGCTAGTCTGAACCTTGTTACTACAACGCAGGTGTATACAAATGAGTAAGGACTCGCTAGAAGCGCTGGAACGAAGAATGAAGCCGAGCACGGCGAATCCCTTGTTGCTAGGATGGACGCGGAAGGAGGAAGGACGAGATGGCCGCTAGGGAGCCTGGTGTCGGGTTAGCACAACACTAGAAATCCACATATGGAAAAGTCATATGATAACAGATATTAAATGTTTATTTTTTATTTTTTACAGTTTTTTTCTGTAGGGTACCCAATCATAATGACGATCCCATAAGGGAATTAAGCGTGCACTTATGATGAGTCCTCCTGCTCCTTCCACGCGGTAGATTTAAAATGCCTACACGGAATGTTGAATGGAGACTATTATACTAATAGGCAAGATTGTCAATGATCGCCACTATTATATATATATATATATATATATATATATATATATATATATATATATATATATATATAGGTTTAATTCTAGTTTCGGTTTCACAGCACACTCCTCAATTTCTATGGCTTCTATAAATTTGTCATATACCATACTTCATTCCTATATAGGCCTATGTCAGTAGCGGCGCAAATGGAATTATAATTACTGTGAAAAAGTTGATATTTACCTCCTGTTATCCAAAGCTGAAGATTGGGGAGTAAATACCGTAGGCTTCATCGACTTTTTTTTCGGGGACCGTCAATCTTTTATTATTTTAATACCAAACCAGCGGGGGTGTGGGGCGGCAGCCCCCACCCAAAATACTAGGATAGGTTAGGTAAGGTTGTTAGGTTAGGCTAATATTACCCCTTATTTTCGTCTTTTACCCTGCAACTTCATAGCCCTCCCCAATAGTGGGGGTCGTGTTTTTAGATTGTTGGATAATGGGTAAATACTCATTTCCGCCAGTCCTTAGTATAAAACAACACTGTATATTACAGAAAACTGAGAAGAAAACAAACAAACAAACGCTAAACTCGCTGTGAAACCAAAACTAGAATTGTACCTACTGTATATATATACTGTATATATAATTATATACATATATATATATATATATATTGTATATATATATTGTATATATATATATATATTGTATATATATATATATATATATATATATATATATATTCGGTAGCTACTATCAATTGTTCCTATTATATATGATTAGTATAATTATCGTAATATTAATAACGGAGTACCAAAGAAATCTCTCTCTCTCTCCCTCTTCTGTGTGTTTGTGCTCCCATATTCAATAAGGCAATTTAGCAGCCGATCTGTGTTGTAAAAGCAATTCTAATGACACGACTTCCAATAAAACCTCGGGTCCCGTTTTACTTTGTCTGTCAGAGAAACGCAATTACATAACTAATACAGGTCATTTTTATTCAACATAAGCAGGATTATAAGTCAGATATATTAACAGGTAATATTTATTCACCATTCGTAGGATTATAAGTCAGGTAGATTTACCGTTGTTATCTATTGCACATTTACATGATCATAACTAACATAAATTGATCGATATTACTTATTGAACATAGGCAGCATTATAACCAAGATATAATACCCGTTATTATTTATGAAACATAAGCAGCATTATATCGAAGATAAGATATCGGTACCGTTATTATTTATTCAACATATACTGCATTATGACGAAAATAAACCTACCGTTATTATTTATTCAACATATACTGCATTATAACTAAGATCAATCTGACTTTTTTTTCCTGGGCTCTCTAAGTAGCCCTGTTTTCTATGTTCTTAGTTGCCATTGTTTCTCTCTTGTGTACTATCGGGTATTTTCACCGTTGTATCTGTATCCTGATGGGAGGCTTCGGTAGCTTACATGATACTACTAATAATAATAATACTAATACTAGTAATAATAATAATGATAATGGGCAACATTATAACTAAGATGAATTTACAATTAATATTTATTCAACATTGGCAGGGATATAACCAAGATAAATCGTATATATTTGCCATTATAATCATTAGCCAGAATATATGAATGTATGTATACTTAGGTTGTCCATGAACCAATGAATTATTTTAGTCCTTTTCTTATTATATACAATACTTCTTTGGATATGTCTGTGTTAATCCCTTTCAGGATATGATGACGCATTTGTTCTGTTTTCTGGTTATTATTAGACAATTTTATTCAGATTAGGAAGGGTATCTGGGATTCAAAGGGTTAATTGAGATAGGTTGTACCCTATTAAGGGGGGTGACCTGTTTTTGTTCTGTCCTTTTCTATCCTTCTCTGGCTTGTATCCATTTGGCCCCATTCAGCCTACTGTTTTAAGAGGTTTATCCCCATCCAGGTGTCAATTTCTTACTGGTGAGCGGTAGCGAGCCAGCATATTTTTTATTTTTGTTAGACAGCAGGCTAAATTTGTACATTTTTCGATAGAAAAATGTCTCCGGCGAAGCCGGATTTCTTCATATAATGCTGGCTCGCTATCGCTCGCCAGGAAGAAATCGACACCTAGATGGGGATAAACGTCTTAAAATAGTTGGCAGAATGGGGCCGAATGGATACAAGCCAGAGAAAGAGAGAAAAGGACAGAAATAACAAAAAGCAGGTCACCCCCCTTAATCCATAGATCCCTCCTAGGCTGTATACAATAGGTTAATGATAGGTAGACTGAACTGTTAAAACCAGTCATAATCTGCAAGGGGGGTTAAGGGGGGTCACCGGCTTTTTTATCGTTCTCTCCTTTTCTCTCTTTCCCTGGCTTGTATCCATTCGGCCCCATTCAGCCAACTGTTTTAAGAAGTTTATTCCCATCCAGGTGTTGATTTCTTCCTGGCGAGCGCTAGCGAGCTAGCATTGTACGGAGAAATCCGGTTTCGCCGGAGAAATTTTTCTATCGAAAAATGTACAAATTTAGCTTGCTGTCAAGACAAAAATATATATATGCTGGCTCGCTACCGCTCGCCAGGAAAATATTGACACCTGGATGGGGGTAAACGTCTTAAAACAGTAGGCTGAATGGGGCCGAATGGATACAAGCCAAAGAGAGAGGGAGAGAGAAAGAGAAAAAAGCGAGGTGGGCTCCCTTAAGTGGATTGGTTGCTTGATAATTTACCCTTTTAGTTTACTAGGTTACATTTTATTCTAGATATTGTTAGACGACTGTATTAAGCTTACGGAGAATGTGTGGGAGTCAGAGGGTATAAAGTTTACCCTTTTAACTCTTTCAGTACCGGTGACGTCTTTTTAACTTTGATTCTGCCTAAAGATAGACGATTTAATTCAGTTTAAGTAGGGTTTATTGAGATCGTATTTACCCATTTGTGTCCTAGAGGTACATTATAAGCTCAAGAAAAACGTCTAGTGGTAGCGTGAATAAGATCAAAATTATGTCATGGTGCTGAAAGGGTAAATAATTGTTGAAGGTCTTAATCTGTACAACACTGTTTAACCCCTTGAGAATTAGGCCACCTTCTGACAGTTTATTTTGGCTATCATTAAACGTTTTTGTACAGTTTAGGAAGGATCTGTGGGAATTAATATAGTAACAACTATCTCAATTAACCCTCTGACTTCCATACACCGTTCCTAATTTGAATGAAATCGTCTAATAATAGCCAGAAAACATAACAAAAAATCGGCATCGTATCTTAAAAGGTTTAATGTTAGCAAGAATTGAAAGGAAAAGACACATGTTACTGAAAGGTTACTTTTAGAAAACGTCATCCTAATATCTTAAATATATCTACAAACTTTGAGAAATAACGTAATATATTTTCTATTATTACAAATGTTGGGAAATAGCACACATATTTTGTCTTTTTTATTATTATATACCCGGTACGTTAGGAAATAACGGAATATTTTATCTATTCTAATATTACAAATGGTTGGATATAACACAATAGGTTATGTTTACTAGTACGGTATAACAAATGGTTGGATATAACACAATAGGTTATGTTTACTAGTACGGTATTACAAATGGTTGGATATAACACAATAGGTTATGTTTACTAGTACGGTATAACAAATGGTTGGATATAACGCAATAGGTTATGTTTACTAGTACGGTATTACAAATGGTTGGATATAACACAATAGGTTATGTTTACTAGTACGGTATTACAAATGGTTGGATATAACACAATAGGTTATGTTTACTAGTACGGTATAACAAATGGTTGGATATAACGCAATAGGTTATGTTTACTAGTACGGTATAACAAATGGTTGGATATAACGCAATAGGTTATGTTTACTAGTACGGTATTACAAATGGTTGGATATAACACAATAGGTTATGTTTACTAGTACGGTATTACAAATGGTTGGATATAACACAATAGGTTATGTTTACTAGTACGGTATAACAAATGGTTGGATATAACGCAATAGGTTATGTTTACTAGTACGGTATTACAAATGGTTGGATATAACACAATAGGTTATGTTTACTAGTACGGTATTACAAATGGTTGGATATAACACAATAGGTTATGTTTACTAGTACGGTATAACAAATGGTTGGATATAACGCAATAGGTTATGTTTACTAGTACGGTATAACAAATGGTTGGATATAACACAATAGGTTATGTTTACTAGTACGGTATAACAAATGGTTGGATATAACACAATAGGTTATGTTTACTAGTACGGTATAACAAATGGTTGGATATAACACAATAGGTTATGTTTACTAGTACGGTATAACAAATGGTTGGATATAACACAATAGGTTATGTTTACTAGTACGGTATAACAAATGGTTGGATATAACACAATAGGTTATGTTTACTAGTACGGTATAACAAATGGTTGGATATAACGCAATAGGTTATGTTTACTAGTACGGTATAACAAATGGTTGGATATAACACAATAGGTTATGTTTACTAGTACGGTATAACAAATGGTTGGATATAACGCAATAGGTTATGTTTACTAGTACGGTATAACAAATGGTTGGATATAACACAATAGGTTATGTTTACTAGTACGGTATTACAAATGGTTGGAAATAACGCGATATAATATTATTTCATATTACAAATGTTGGGAAATAGTGAAATATTGCCTGTCTTTTCTATTATTATAAATGTTGGGAAATTACGCAATAAAATATATCTCTTCTATTACCGGTGTTACAATTGTTGGGAAACAATGCAGTATATTATAATTTCTATAATGGCAACTGTTGGGAAATAACGCGATATCATGTTACCATTTCTATTAACCCCTTCTATACCGGTGACATCTTTTAACTTTATTCTAGCTACTATTAGACGATTGCATTCAGTTTACAAGAGGCCTCCAATAATTAACAGGCTTCGAATTATCTCACTCCACCGTTCTTACTACCACAGATCCTTCTTAAACTGCACAAAATCGTCTAAGCATAGCCAGAATAAAATAAATAAGACGTCGCCGGTAAAGAAGGGGTTAATACAAATGTAGATGAGAATAATGCAATATAATGTTAGCTTTTATCATTACAAATGTTGGGAAATAATTCAATATATTTTATCTTTTATATTATATGAAATAATGTGAAATAACGTAAGATATAATCTATCTTGTCTATTATTTCAAATCATGTGAGATAACGTAAGACCATTTTTCTCCACAGGTGCACTCAGACGTCATCGCAGCACCTGAGGGGAACTACTAATTAAGGGGAGGCAGACCGTTTTTCTGGACCCCCTTCTCCCTAATGTTTAACCCCACTAGTTTTGAGATTAAAAGACGTTCGGCCCATTAGTTTGGCGATTTTAACACCTTTCGCCTCATTTTCTTGTCAATTTTAAGATCTTTCGTGCCATTTAGGTGTCGATTATTTCCTGGTGAGCGATAGCGAGCCTGCAATTTTAAGAGGAACCGGCCTTCGGCTGGGACATTGTTCTACCGAAAAATTTACAAATTTATCTTGAAGGGGGGTCTAGGGGGTGTTTTTCTAGCTTGATGGAGGTCTAGGGAGGAAACTAAAACAAAATATATGAATAAACGAAATAATAGACCAAACAAACGGCCAGCCTCTCCTTAAAACACCTCTTATAAATACTTCAGGTAAGAGAGAAGATTCTATTGTGTTGTGGTGGAATTGCACATTATCTCGTGCTAATATCATTGCAGTCTCATTTTTCATAAGCTAATTTCAGGGAGCCCACCTCGCTTTTTTGCTCGTTCTCTCCCTCTCTCTTTGGCTTATATCCATTCGGCCCCATTCAGCCTACTGTTTTAAGACGTTTACCCCCATTCAGGTGTCAATATTTTCCTGGCGAGCGGCAGCGAGCCAGCATATATATATTTTTGTTTTGACATCAAGCTAAATTTGTAAATTTTTCGGCAGAAAAATTTCTCCGGCAAAGCCGGATTTCTCCATACAATGCTGGCTCGCTATTGCTCGCCAGGAAGAAATCAACACCCCTTAAAAGTGCCTGGCGTTTTTTCTGTCTCTTCGTTTCAGGTGTAGGTGTATTTCCGTTTTGTTTAATTCAATACTGAATATTCGTATTGTTTATACCTATTACTTGTTTGTTGTTCTTCTTATTATTATTGAATTAATTTATTATTAGTAGTAGTAGTAGTAGTAGTAGTAGTAGTAGTGGTAGTAGTAGTGTTTTTGTTATTATTGTTGCTTTAATGAAGAAGATAAACATACTCCGGAACACTATACCTCAAAGTGTAGTTGCATACAGGATTTTAGAACTGAAGGGATGATGTATAATGAACTATATAACTTCATTTTAGAGAGTGGTGTTGTGTAGGACACACTGATGCTTCATCCTTACTTTGCTCACCCATAGGATTGGCTCTTTCACTTAGATGACGTGAGCTTTGTTTGGTTGTGGCTGTTTCAGGCGATTTTGTTTATCTTGGTGTTTATCCTGTGGTGTTAGTGGGTTAAAGACTAAATGAAAAAAATAAAAATCAATTCAACCCGAATTGCATGGAAATATTTGTAAAAATCCCTTGTATAAGTACATAGAAAATGAAATGAATGAAATGAGACTCTGGAAAATGGATCCTGTGAATAACTATAGATTGAAATTCTTTCTCCAAGTGGGATTTCCTATTATTTCACGAAATCAATTGGCTTAACGACTGTTCCGCTGATTTCAAACCTGTTATATATCGTCGCTATGTGGAAGACACATTTGTTGTTTTTAAATCTCCAAATCATGTCCCGCTCTTCCTTGACTACTTAACTCCAAACACTCTAATATTCAATTCACTTGTGAGATTGAAACTAATAATAAACTACCCTTTTTAGATGCATGTGTTGAAAAAACTGCTAATACGTTTAGTACCTCGATATATCGAAAACCTACGTTCACGGGTCTAACTTTTCATCATATATCCCTATACAATACAAAATAAATATAATTACCACTTTAGTTACACGAGCGTATCATATCTCCTCATCTTTCATTGCGTTTCACCTGGAACTTGAACACTTAAGGAATATTCTAAATCTTAATGGTTTCCCTCTCCATTTTATAGACTCTTATATTGGTAAGCAATCAAATTAATTACGTTCACCTCCTATAAAACCTCAGACAACTCAGAAAGCAGTGGTTTATTTCGGTATTCCTTTCACTGGTAAAAAGTCATTTTCTATACGAAACAAAGTCAATAATTTATTTCGAGAATGTTTCCCACAAATTAACTTGAGAGTTGTATTTAAATCCCATACCACATTAGCCAGCTTTTTCAAGTTCAAAGACCGAATCCCCGAGTCTCTAAGATCCTCAGTGGAGTACAGTTTCAGGTGTAGTGAATGTAATTCCACTTACATTGGCCAAACTAAACGCCATCTCACCGCTAGGATCGCGGAACATGGTAAGTCTTAGCGAACTGGATTTCCCTTGTCCAAACCTCCTTTCTCAGCTGACGAGACCATTGTGAGTCATCAAATCACCCATTAAAAACAAATTATTTCATCATTCTTCACTCGTCGCCCAACGACGCAACACGCCTCCTTGTCGAGTCTCCTTACCCAGAAACTCCGACCTAGCCTGGGGTCACATGAGTTCTCTACACCCTTGCTGTGCTTTCAAATGTTAAATGTTATATGGTTAGTACTTGCAGTCTTCAATAAATTTACATATCCCCCAAGTAGCTTAGGATAATATGCTACACATTGTTCGTACTATTAGGTCCCCATCAGGAACATTATGCATTGTATTATTAAATATTACTTGTTTTATAACTCTCTAAACTTACGTATTACTCGCTTAGATATTCCAGTCAAGGTTAATTAATAATTATTAATGTCATCTTGATGTCTTTCCCCTACAACCACGACTCAACTTTGACTGTTTTGTTTTTTGTTTTAATATGCGTACTGCATATTTTATTTTATTTCGACCTCGGTGACTTTTCCCACAATTGTACACTTTGGAACAACAATGTTTATTATTTTAACAATTAATTATCATTGGTATTGGCATCCCCTACAAGTTCATATTATACTTCGTAGTATACCGGTACTTTATTTCAAGCGTTTCCTTGTAGGCTTTTCTTTGCTTTTAGGATGATGGTTTTTGCTTAAGCCGAAACGAAACTAGTCCCAATAAAGATGTTCATCACAACGCTGGTTTTACTCTTCATATTACGCCTCCGCTTCCCTCGTGGTGAGAGTAGTGCTTATATACTGTATATATATATATATATATATATATATATATATATATATATATATATATATATATATATATATATATGGTGTGGTTTGTGGAAGGAGGAAACTGAAGGTGAACGTCAATAAAAGTAAAGTAATGGTGTGTAATAGGGGAGAGCATAGGGTGAATCTAGATGTGAGGCTGGATGGGGAAATATTGGAACAAGTAGAGTGTTTTAAATATCTAGGAGGAACGATAAGCAGGAGTGGAGGTATGGAAGTGGAGGTATAACCGAGAGTGTGTGAAGGAAGGAAGGTTTTCGGAGCAATGGGAAGAATGTGGAAGACGAGAAATCTCGGAGTGAAAGTAAAAAGTGCACTGTATCAAGGAATTGTTGTGCCAACAGTGATGTATGGGGCTGAGACATGGGCTCTGAAGAAAAAGGAGAAAAGAGGGCTGGATGTGATGGAGATGAGCTGCTTGAGGAATATGTGTGGAGTTACTCGTAGAGACAGATTGAGGAATGAAGAGATACGTAGGAGAGTGGGGCAGCAAGAACATTTGTCAGCCAGAGTGGACAGAAGGGTGCTGAGCTGGTATGGTCATGTTGAACGAATGGGAGATGAAAGGCTTACAAAGAGAATATGTGAGTCAGGTACAAGGGGAGATAGAAGGGCAGGAAGACCCCCATTGAGATGGAGAGACTGTGTAAGAAAGGCTTTGGATGATAGAGGAATGACTATAGATCAGGCAGGGGAAGTGGTGGTGGACAGGAGTGAATGGAGAATGCTTGTGAATAGTTGAGTGAACACGTGGTCATTTGGAGTAAGGGGTCGGGCGCAAGTTGGACTAGATAATAGTCCATCAGGCGCCTGGCCCGGGGAGACGATTAATATGAAGGTGTGCCTGGAAGTGTGGTGGGAGGGCTTGTGGCTTTGGCTCCGCTGCATGTCTGCCTGCCGAGATCGGAACCTCTCCGGGTGGTCAGGGGCCGGGGGAGTGCTGGAGCGACCTTGGTAACCCTGGTCTCTGGGTCTTCTCCTGGGTGACCTGGATGTGTGAGAGTTTGTGTTTTTTGTCTGTGTTTATTTTTATTTGTTTATATTGTTTTTGTGTTTTTCCCTGTTCTTGCTCTGTCTTGAGTCGGCTACCCCCAAAATGGGGATTGGGCCTGAGCATATAGATAGATAGATATATATATATATATATATATATATATATATATATATATATATATATATATAATTATTAGCGTATTATTTCAATATTATTTTTAGCCTAACTTCTACAGTATATAATCAAAATCCAGAGAACACTCCATTGTTTGATCATTACAGCACATAATGGCGTCCAAGTCCAAATATGTCCGGTGCCTGTATTAGCCCCGGCCCTGTAGTGCCCCCCCCCCAGCCCCCTCCCCCCTAGCCCCGCCCTTTACAACAACCCACTGTGGTGGTATACCGGTATAGGTTAATTAGGTAATGTTGGCCGGGGTGTGGCTCACCAGTGTGTGCTGGTGGTGGTGGTGGTGATGGTGGTGGTCAGGAAAGTTGTTTGGACAGGGATTAGTGAAGTAATACTGTAGTAAATGGAAGCTAATACGGTACCGGTATTAGCTGTCCAACATTGACCAATATACAGTATAATACGGATAGGCCCTATGTTATCAATATACAGTATAATACGGATAGGCCCTATGTTATCAATATACAGTATAATATGGATAGGCCCTATGTTATCAATATACAGTATAATACGGATAGGCCCTATGTTATCAATATACAGTATAATACGGATAGACCCTATGTTATCAATATACAGTATAATACGGATAGGCCCTATGTTATCAATATACAGTATAATACGGATAGACCCTATGTTATCAATATACAGTATAATACGGATAGGCCCTATGTTATCAATATACAGTATAATACGGATAGGCCCTATGTTATCAATATACAGTATAATACGGATAGGCCCTATGTTATCAATATACAGTATAATACGGATAGGCCCTATGTTATCAATATACAGTATAATACGGATAGGCCCTATGTTATCAATATACAGTATAATACGGATAGGCCCTATGTTATCAATATACAGTATAATACGGATAGGCCCTATGTTATCAATAGTATTAACGTATTGGTAAGCCTATTAAAAATCAAGGCTTAGGGTACCGGTACCATACTTTTATTTTCTATTTTTATTTTGTATTCAATGTGTATGAGGGAGACAAAAGGCAAAGCTGCCTGTAACAAATTACCCCTCCCCCCTCCCGCACCCAAAATTGAAAGAGCGATCTAGAACCAAATTCAAGATACGTTCGAGTCAACATGTCTGGATACACAAAGCTTGAAGTAGTTTGCCAGAGGATGAGGGAATGACTTACTACTCGATACAACACAGTCCTGGTAATTGATATTGATTATGTGTTATTCAGCGCGCGCGCGCGCGCGCGCGCGCACACGCACACACACACACACACACACAGCCCGTAGCCTAGTAGGTAGAGCTCTCGTCTCACACACGAGGGGTCGGGGGTTCAATCCCCGGCCGGGCGGAGACAAATTGGGCTTGTCTCCTTTCATGTGTTAGCCTCAGTTCACCTAGCTGTAAATAGGTACCTGGAATAAGTGGACGACGTTGTGACGTCCCATCTGGGGTTGGCAAAAATGGTACAAGGCGAGATGGGTATCATATGGTTCACCTAAGCTGATGGCTACCTAAGCCTTCGGGCGAGACGGTACCGTCTATAGTGAGAATGGTACCATACAGATCCACCCTAAGCCTTAGTTTCCGATGTCGCCAATTGGCTAAATACAGACTACACACACATCCACACCATCAACAGTACATAAAACACTTAACATGCATTCACGCAATACATTCCCAGTTAGGAGGCGCTATAATGAGCTTAGCTCGCATTGCATGGATTCCCCTTGACGAACAAGTAACTGAGTAACACACACATATATAATCGTTATAAATGTTTGAGCCCCAGCCAGTATTCGAACCGCAGTCAAGCAGGATTACCGGTATGTACTGTACCAAACGTTTGCCAACTCAGCCAAGGTCTGATTCCCCATATATATATATATATATATATATAGAGAGAGAGAGAGTGAGAGAACTGAAGTGCCTTATCACTACTGCATTAGCTGAATGATATACCCGGTAATGGTGAAGGCTAATCTCTGCTCCGACCATAAATGTTATATTATAACATTTAGCCTTATTCCTGTTCACTATTATAACTCTGGCTCTCTCACTCTTCGCTCTATGACCATACTGCAGTATTCTCTTAATAACTGGCCATGACCCTTACCCTCTACCAAGTGGCTTTTACCTCCTAGACGCTATTACTATTTTTAAGTTTGCCTGGTATCATCTTTACTAAGCTGTATATAATTAGTTTTCGAGGCTATTATTAATGTTATTAGTACCTCTACCAACGAAGTGGACAGAGGTTATGTTATCGCCTCCGTTTGTTTGTTTTGTCTGTCATTAAACAAGATATTTTCTCAAAGTTATAAATCCATTATCAGCTAATTATGCGCCAAGGAAGAACTGCTTCAATTTTAGAAGACAGTCCGGTGATTTTCACGAAATTTGGTGGGCATATATTATATGCACTATGACCGATTTTTTGGTAGGTAAATAGGATATGTACCAAGGAAGAAGTGATTCAATTTAGAAGGCGATCTGGTTATAATCACGAAATTTGGTGGGCAGATAGGATATGTGCCAAGGAAGAAGTTATTCCATTTAAGAAGCATTTCGGATCATATCCTGGAACCCAGATCCAGAAGAAAGTTTAGGCCTATGATAATAATTGGAAGAACCAGCCAGCGTAGGCGAAGGTATCGCCCTATCTTGTGCCCCTCTAGTTCTAGGTATCGCCCTATCTTGTGCCCCTCTAGTTCTAGGTATCGCCCTATCTTGTGCCCCTCTAGTTCTAGGTATCGCCCTATCTTGTGCCCCTCTAGTTCTAGGTATCGCCCTATCTTGTGCCCCTCTAGTTCTAGGTATCGCCTATCTTGTGCCCCTCTAGTTCTAGGTATCGCCCTATCTTGTGCCCCTCTAGTTCTAGGTATCGCCCTATCTTGTGCCCCTCTAGTTCTCTTTGGATTCTTTTTATGTTTTTCATGATAATTCTGTTATTTCCTATTGTATTAATATATTTGTTATGCCCTGATTTTATGCAGGATTAACAATTGGATACAGGTGAGTTCTACTCCACTGGGACTTCCAAGTTCAAATAAGTAGGCTACATATAAAATGAAAAGAAAACAGAGGATAAGTATATCACAAAAGATGGTTTACGAATACAGCTTTATTTCTCTTGCACTATATTTGAGAAATAATCTGAAACTGAGAACATGGGACACGTATCACTGCCAGTGAATAGTACTTAAGGTTATCACGGACTCCTAGCACAGTCGCGGAGCTAGATAGGGAGCAAGTCTTGTTGTCCAACTTCACTTAATAATCGAGATAGTTTTTAAGACACTAGGAGTGGATTTGTAAAGAAGTATTTCTAGGAGTAGGGTGACCACTGTCTCTTTTCTTCAGGAATGTCACGGTGTTTCAAGTTCAAGGTCAAGTACCCCCAATAGGTATGCGGCCGTGTTGTATAGAAAACGGAGAGTCAATGGTGGACTCTGAAAAAATTTCACACACTTTGGTAAATTTTGGCAGTCGCTGACTTCTCAAAAGTAGGCTAAAATTGCATTAATTCGAAATTGATTCACTGTTGGATGGCGAATTGTTATTCCGGATCACTCGCACTGTATGTGGGTACAACTCGTAGATTTAGGACCTAATTATTAACACTTGTATGGATTTATAAGTAGTTAAGCCACTTTTGGAGGAACTCTGTTTATTTCGTTCAATCGACACTTTTCCTACTTGTTGTCACTCTATCTTCTTCTCTTGGTCTCCCGGCGTGGTAAATTCTCGATTGATGTCTCCTGTGAACACTTCAGGAGGTGGTTGGTTCTCGTTGGCTGCTTCCCCGTAGGCCGTCTAGGTGGGCCGGCTGTGTGGAGTAGTTACAGATGGGTTGATTGGGCTTGAGATCTTAAGTATGACTCCGTAACATATAGTAACCGTCTGGCGAATTACTGTTGGGCACCATACCAAACTAACGCGAGTATTTCAGGGGTAGGAGAAACTACTCGACTGTTCTGATCAGTATATCAACCGTTGATGAAGTCCTGTTAAGGTACTCTCGGACTAGGATCTTAAATATCTAATCTTATGTGGTCGATATCGGACGAACGCAGTAATTTCAGTGTGAGTGATCTTACTGTCTGCCCTGATCTTTATGAGAGGGTCGGGGGACCCAGGGCGGTGTTTAAACCTTTAAGTTACAAAGTCGTGTGGGATGCCACAGACTCAGTGCACCAAGGACTTGTCTCTGCAGAGTGCCCGTGAGGATATCTCGCCAAGCCCTGTCTCTAACACAGCGGTCTCAGAGGCTTGAGACTACCTGTGCCGAGTGGCAGTGTCCACTTTCAATAATGAAGAATAGAGAGGGCGGCAGGCCGGAGTCTCTCTACTTTTCACTAGAGAAAATGTAACCTCGCGGTGGAGCCTATGTCCCGTCGGCAGGCCGAACGACGACAAAGTTCCTCGAAAAGGACACTTTCGTACGAGTGTTCACTTGGACTCCGTAAAAACAGAGAGGGCGGCAGGCCGGAGTCTCTCTATCTTTACGAGTTAAAGTGAAACCTGACAATCGGGACTATGTTCACGCTGGCATGCCAGACATCAACAGAGTTCCCCTATCAGGACACTGGTACCTTCCCACTCTAGAGAATATTGAGGATGGCAGGCCGGCTCCTCAACTTCTTTTAGAGATGGTGCTGTTGTGGGCTTTCCTTAGCGAGATTGACAAGCAGGAGCGGCAGGCCGGTATCCTACTTCTCAACCTCTGAATTAGAAAGAGAAATCGGCAGGTCGTTAACTCTCTTCCTAACTCTGTAGTTGTTCCTATCACAGTAGCTGTATGTCTCTCTAGCATGCCAGATAGAGACAGAGTTACTGTGACAGGCCACAGCTGTCGATAACTTATAGTCTGAGAAGAAAGCTTCGGCATGCCGTACATTTTCCCTACTAGACTAGCTAGTAACCGCCTAAGTAGGATATCTACGTTAGCTAGGCAGGCCTGGGTCTAACGAGATCCCTAGTTTAGGGGTCACTGTCTCAGTATATGTGTGTCTCTCTAGCATGCCAGATGGAGACAGAGTAACTGGGACAGAACTACGTTAACGGGGACTGGTAGTCTAAGAAGAATGGGCAGGCCGTCAACTTTCTTCACTAGACTAGCTAGTAACTGCCTAAGTAGGATATCTACATTAGCTAGGCAGGCCTGGGTCTAACGAGATCCCTAGTATAGGGTTTGTGGGTTAGTGTCTCAGTATAGGTGTGTCTTTCTAGCATGCCAGAATAAGACAGAGTACCTGGGACAGAACTCAGTTAACGAGGACTTGTAGTCTAAGAAGAAAGAATCGGCAGGCCGTCAACTTTCTTCACTAGACTAGCTAGTAACCGCCTAAGTAGGATCTCCACGTTAGCTAGGCAGGCCTGGGTCTAACAAGGATCCCTAGTATAGGGCTTTTACTCACAGACAGTATGCTTGGGCTTTCGGCAGGCCATTAGTCCAACTGAATGGAGGGTAATTCTAAGACTTCAATAGTTGGCATGCCAGATCTATTGAAGCCTCAAATTTGCTTGACTTTCCTCAGAAATCCTGAACTGGTATTGTGGATTACTGAGTGCATTCCTCCGATACCTCTAGGATGGTAGGGGTATGGGAAGTTATCCTAGATGGGGTCCTTGAACCCTTCTTGTACTGTTGGTCAGTCTTCAATATAAGGCCATTACTCGGTGGTGGTGTAATGAGTAAGGTCAATTTATGTTCCTAGAGTAGGCTACTTCATCAAGGGTAAATTATAAATTCATAGGGGGTTTGTATTACTTCAATAGAACTCTGGAAAACAATAATAGTGAGTGAAGTGAATGAATTCCGAGTTTTTGGTTCTCGGGGAGGATTGGTGGTGATGGGTGCATTGAATGTGTGTCGTGTGCACCGGACAGTTGAGGGCTAGGATACGTGCGAGACAGCGTTATTCCTTCTTCCTCCTTCTTGTGGTGGTGGTGGTTGGGTTTTACTACAGATCTTTGTTGGCAGTAATTTTAGGCATAAGAATATGTAAATCTCTCTCGGCATGGTGGTGTCTACAGGTGTGTGTGCGTATCTAACTTTCCCGGTTCGTGTTGTTAGCCCTGGGTGTACATAAGGTATTTAAACGGACGGAGCGCCCTCTCTCGGGGAGCGGGAGCGGCAGATCTCCCGCGTTATTTGTACTTGGAGACTATTATTTACAGGGGATTCTTATATAGAAAGAAGCATGTGTGGTTTGTGTAACTAGTAAACTAGTTGAAGAGTGTCAAAAAAAGGCATGTGTATATATGTGTGGAAAAATAGTGTTCCAGGATCTATTGAAGTATAGGTTCACATCTTATTGCATAACATAGTTTTCATACAGGCATATAATGATTTCCTCTGGCATTGATTTCTTCGGTGGTAGTGAAGATACGTGTTTCTCCTTAACTACTACTTCTCACTTCTCCCAGAGTTATATGGTGAGGTGGGGAGAAAGGAAAACACAAGAATACATGGATCATGGTTGATCTTCGATGGCGAAGACAACGTTGGTTTTATTACAATTTATAGGTCATGATAACATTTGGATTAAGTATCAATCCTAATGAAATACATATTGGGCAAAGGAGGTGAGTACAATTAGCTCAGAATGGCTGGCTTAATAATACCCTCCTCTTCATGGGGGTATTATGGTTGATGGTCCTGCCTGATTGGTGAAGCACCGTGACTCGTCGGTTGGGAGTGTTCGTCTTCGCCTTCTTCTGTGGTTCGGGCGATGTCTCTTGCTGGCGTTTTCGCGGTATTCTAATATTGTCTAAGATTATTGTAAGCTGTTTGTAAGTTTCTAATTCCCCAGGTAGCTGGCATAATGCAAAGTTGGCTGGTACCACTGAGTAAATCCCGCTAAATTACGTAAATTACGCTAGCCAGCTGTTCAGAATGCTCTCGTACTCGCTAGCGCTCGCCAGGGAAGTGAAATGGGTTATGATAGTCGTAGAGCGACCCTCTTTCTTTCATAGTGTTTAAGTTGTCATAGACAGTTTAGTGTTTGCCTTTATTCTTGTCTGTGACACCAAGAAGTATTTTATATCAGTGATAGTGTTATAAGATACGCAGTGTGTTAGTTGCAATGAGAGAGATATGGGGGAGCGAGGTGTAGTGCGTGTGCGCGCGCTCCCTTCCCGGCCGGCCCGCTTGTCAGTGAGTGGCTGAACCGGGTCACGTGGGCTTTGTGTCCCTGTGACGTAGTGGCCTGGGGTTGGTTGCAGCTCTCCTAGCCCAGTGGACGGGCTCCTACCCTCCTGACTCCCGGAGAGCACGGCGCAGTGAGGTTGCGTCTACATCCCTTTGCATTCTGTTCCCCAGTAACCACCTATACTACTGTTTCTCTCTCTGAACTTCTTCTTTTCCATACTTCTATGCTCTGCAGTCAATTACCCATCCCTTCTGGCCCCTCGCAAGCGACATTCACTGTCCGCCAGTCATATTACAATCTCCTGCTCTCAGATATTATTATGTACTAGCTTAGCAAGGTTTAGAGTCATAGATTTCATACTGTAGGGTGCTTTTCAATATTGCTTGTTCTCCTCCATTATTTAATGCTAGACTGTGGTGGGTATCTGTTGTAGTTGTCAGTGTTGTGTATACGGCTCGCTACAGCCTATACGACTTCGACTGTGCTGGGTAGCCTGGTGGCCAGCCCTTTTGGATATTTCCTTTGCGAGTGTAGCATTGTGCTGGCACTTGCCTACTCCTGCCAGTATATTGCTAGCTCTTTGCTTGACTTCTTGGGGAGCGTCAGGGCAAGACCAGGTACGAGAGACCTGGACTTACCAAGAGAGCCTCCCGGTCATTAACGTAAGATACGGAGATATCCTTAAGGGTGGCACTAGGCTAGGAGCATGCTTGGCTCTACCTAGTTTCCCATACCCTGATACCACAGCTAGAGTTTATTAATAGAGAAGACAATGCATACTTATTAACTCTTATCACGTGTGCTTTAGTATTATTCACGGTATTGTTTAGCCTAGGTTGTTGCGCAGGGCACAACCGTTGGTGGCTGTTATTTTATTTAAGGAAGTACTGTTTTTGAGTTGCTGTTATTATTACTGTCACAGAGTTGTTGCATTCTCGTGTTTTCCATTACAGATGTCCTGCTTTTTGGTGTATTTAAGATACTCGTTTCATGTCCTGCCTCTTGCATTATTACAGTTCTATATTCTACGAGCATCTTAGAGCATCAGACGTTTGCAGAAGCTTCCAGGTCTGTTTGCTGTAGGACTAGACTTCAAGTGCTTTCATATAGCATTGAAGGGTTTTAATGTTGAGTTCAGACTAACATTAAACATAACATAAGCATCTAATCTTTTATTAAATCTTGTCGTAGTTTATTTAAGCTTTGTTAATACTGGAGAGCATTTTATTAACGTAATTACTTCTTGTTGTTTGCAGGCTTTGCCATTGCTGGAAAGCCTTAGTAGAGTACACTTATCCCTTGTTAATTGATACCCCGTTATCTAGTATATTAACTCTAGAGGGTTTATGTGTTTTCAACTGTTTTGTTCACCGGCTTAATAGTTCAAGGGTTTGGAATTAGCGTACCATTGTTGCATACTTAGCCTATATTGTAGTCCAATACTAAGTGCCCTTGTTTATTCAGTTGTGCCGGTCGTAACAAATGGCGACCTTAGTCCAGGATATAGTGAACTAAATTTTGCATTTTTTTTTTTGGAGAAATCTTATTGCCATTTGGGGTTGAATTTATTTCTCTCAGTGTTGGCAGTGGACATTGTTTTTGTGGATATATGGAACACGTTGGAGATTTGTTGGTGACATAGTATTGCACTTGAGACGACTTCGAACATTTTTTGGTGAATAAGGCTACGTGAGAGTTTGGCTACTTTTGTCTTGATTTGGGGAATTTTTTGGTTAACTCCATCATGTCGCTGTACGGGTCTGAGAATGGTGAGAGCCTAGAGGTGGAGAAGGAGGAGTTGTTGGACGGTTTTCGGGTGGTGAACAGTGAGGAGGATGCTCGGAAGTTTTTGGAGGTGCCTGTGTCAGCTGACCGGTTAACAGGGGTTGACCGGTACGGGTTGCAGTGCTTAGCCACGGTCTTAGGCTATCCTTGTATGAGTGGTATGTTGCGGAGTGAGCTGATTACCTGTGTGCTGGGTGGGGGGCATGGTGCTTCGAGTGGAATCGGAGCTAGGGCACGTTCTCCCCAACTTCCATCTCACTCGACTCCAACTGTGCCGCCCTCTCGGTTGGCGGAGCACGGTACACTCCCGCATACCAATTTGCGCTGGCAGCTTGGTTTACCTACAGGTGGCCCACTGGGTGGGTCCCCGGTGATAGCACCCCCTCCTCAAGGTTTGTCCCCTGAGATGTTACTTCAGCTCGAGCTTGCTAAAATTAAGGCTCGGTCGGACTGAGCTCAAGTATAGATATCAGGCTGAGTCTGCAAAGTATTGTGCCGATGTTGACCTAGAAAAAACTCGTGTAGGGGTGACAGGGAACCGTCTCGGCCAGGGAGGTCGAGCCAGTGACCAGTCTCTGTCGCATCTATTGAAGTTAGTGCCAGTGTTTGATGAGTCAGGAGTTACAGAATTTTTCCTTCGTTTTGAGAAAAAGTGCCGGGAGCATCAGTGGCCCGAGGAGAAGTGGGCAGCCCTTGTTTCTTCGCGATTAACGGGGAAAGCACTCAAGGCGTACGATGCTTTACCCCTAGAGTCTTGTGTTGACTATGAGGAGTTGAAAGAGGCTGTCCTGAGGGCGTATGAGTTACAGCCAGAGACCTATAGGCTGAAGTTTAGAGCTGTTCCTAAGCGAAAGGAGAGTACTTTCCAGGAGCATGCCAGAGAATTGTCAGATGCATTTGAACATTGGTTGAGGTCGGAGAAAGCAACTACTTTTGATGCGGTGAAGCAATTAGTGTTGTTAGAGCAATTCTTCAAATGCACTGGCGGTGACTTGACTCTTAATCTTAAGGAGAAGCAACCTAAAACTCTGCAAGAGGCGGCTGAGCTGGCTGACCTCAGGTTGTCATTGATTCATGGGTGCGGGTCTGCACAGAGAGCTGAGGCAGGTAACAAGGGGCGTACCACTCCACCCCCCCGAATTAATGACACAACAAATTACACCTTTAAGAGTACCGGTACTGGTGCCAATTTTGATCCCAAGTCGAAACCCTTCCCGTTAAAGAAATGCCAGGGCCCTTCCCCACCTCAGGGGAAGTCCAAGAGCGAAGTGGAGTGTTTCAAGTGTCATAAGAAGGGGCATATTGCGCACTCATGTCCGAGCACACAGCCTACAGCGGTGGTGTCACTAGTGAGCAACATCCATGTGTCTTTGAGGTCTTCCGTGTTTGCCCGGGGTAAAAAGTCGGTTGCGAAGTCACAGTCGGTGCAGAAGCAGCAGGAGGGCTCGTCACCCGTCCGAGATGCTTTTTGCGGTCATAGGGGGCACGGCACTGTGAGGTGGGCTAGTGTGGAGCATAGGCTTGAGTTGCTGCGTGATACGGGCACTTCCCAGACACTTCTTAAGAACTTCACTGGCAAGCCTACTAACGCAGCTCGGGTTGTGGTGGTTCAAGGCATCAATGCTACGCGGTCTTACCCGCTGGTCAGAGTGGAGCTTGAGGTGGACGGTGTGACACGGGAGTTGGATGTGGGTATTGTGGAGAAACTGCCAGTTGAGGGGGTCGACCTCCTTCTCGGCAACGACTTTGCGGTGCCTACTTCCGAGGTTCCACCCTTAGTCGTTGCCGAGAGGGCGGCCGACATGAGTAGGGAGGGGCAGGAGTTGGTAGAGAGGTGTCAATTGCAGCAGATGGCGTGTGTTGTCACCAGATCTCAATCCTCTCAGGTGTCACAGCCTAGTCCTAAGGTTTCAGACCAGCGGAGGAAGGGTCAGAAGGTGAAGGCCAAGGCTGGTGGTCGGTTTGAGAGTTTTGACCCAGCGGCACTCCTTGGTGACTCAGTACTTGCACCACTTTTAAGGTCCGGAGTGGCCCCAGAACCTGTCCCACCTAGTGACATGGTAGGGCATCACAGCACTCCGCGACAGAAGCGTGCCCAGACTAAGCAAGCAAGGCTTGAGCAGCCCAGTATCGGGGGTGGCCACAAGTTGCTCCAGGAGCACTTGGACAGGTTGGCACCCTCTGATATATATCGGTTGCAATTAGAAGATCCTGGGCTTGAGAGTTGTGGGAACGGGGCTACAGAACTCGATGAGGACGGGGATGCAAAGCCGGGAGACTTCTTTAATGTTGGTGGAATTGTGTATCGGCGTTTTTTGGATCCCAGATGTAGTTGGGATGGTTGGGTAAGAGTGGTCGACCAGTTGGTGGTACCTGAAAAGTGCCGTGATAGCCTGTTGCGGTTGGCGCACGATGTTCCGCTGGCAGGTCACTTGGGTGTGAGTAAAACGTTGGCCTCGTTGTCTAGGTTGTTCTGGTGGCCGGGCATTAAAGCACAAGTTTCGGCCTGGGTGGCGATGTGTGGTACCTGCCAGAGGGTGGGAAAGCCGAACCAGATCATACCTAAGGCTCCGTTGCACCCAGTGCCTGCGATCGGGCCTCCCTTCAGCAAAGTTATCATAGACATGGTAGGCCCTCTGCCTCCCACTAGTGCGGGTAACAGATTTTTACTAACCATCATGGATGTTTCCACTCGCTATCCGGACGCATACCCAATGAGAAATGGCAAGTCGCAGACTGTTGTGCGGAACCTGCTGTTGTATTGCTCGAGGTACGGGTACCCGCAGGAGATTCAATCGGACCAGGGCTCAAACTTCACGTCCAACCTCTTTAAGCAGACAATGCAGCAACATGGCATCAACACGGTTTTCTCTTCAGCTTATCACCCAGAGAGTCAAGGGGTGTTGGAGAGATGGCATTCCACGTTGAAGAGCATGTTGCGGTGCTACTGTTTGGAGAATGGGAAGGATTGGGACCTGGGGTTGCCGTATGTTTTGTTTGCTGCACGAGAGGTACCCGGTGAGAGTTTAGGGTTCAGCCCCAACGAGTTGGTTTTCGGGCATCATGTCTGACGTCCTCTTAGCATGGTGTGGGAGATCTGGGAAGGGACTGTGCAGCCATGTTCTCTGTTGAAGTATGTCCTCAAGAGTTGAGACAGGATGCTGAAAAGCCTAGAGTTGGCAGGGAGAAACTTGGTGGGTACTCAGGCCTTGATGAAGTATCGGTACGACGTCAAAGCAAAGCTCAGGGAGTTTGTGGTTGGGCAGGAGGTATTGGTCTTGTTGCCTCTAGCAGGCCATCCTCTGTCGGTCAAGTATGTCGGTCCTTACAAGGTGGTGAAAAAGTTATCCGACCTTGACTACATTATGGCTACTCCTGATTGGCGCAAGAAGAATCAGCTCTGTCATGTGAACCTGTTGAAAGAGTTTGTGAGGCGCCCACCTGAGCAGCCTACTGTCCCTGTGTTGGTCTGCAGCGGCCAGGGTGGAGAAGGAGAGGGGGACAGTGAGGCACAGGTGGAGGACAGCTGGGATTGTCCTGTCTCGGCGGATCAGTGGGCGGGGAATACGAGTCGGGTGACTGTAGAGGCGCTTGAGCACCTGCCTGAGCAACAGCGTGCAGCGATCCAGCACCTGTTCGATTCATACCCCTCTGTTTTCGCCGAGCACCCAGGCCTCACAACTAAAGTTGAGCACGATGTAGACGTTGGAGACCATCCCCCCTTTAAATCAGTACCCTACCGTGTCCCCCTCATTAAGCTTCCGGCTCTCAAAGCGGAATTAGGCTACATGTTGGAAAGGGGGCTGATAGAGAAGGGGGCGGTGGGATGGACATCTCCCGTTACACTGCAGCCAAAACCAGACGGCAAGGTTAGGTTTTGCATTGACTTCAGACGGTTGAATGGTTTAACCCCCACCAATGCCTACCCTCTTCCCCGCGTGGATGACAGCGTTGACAAGATCGGGCGTGCACGCTATCTGACCAAGGTAGACCTTGTCAAAGGCTACTGGCAGGTGCCGTTGTCGGAGCGGGCGAAGTTGGTGTGTGGGTTTGTGGTGGATGGGGCTAATTACCGTTGCAACGTAATGCCGTACGGATTGAAGAATGCACCTGCCACGTTTCAAAGCTTGATGAACGAGTTAGTGGTGGATCTCCCTAACTGCACCGTTTATCTAGATGATGTAATCATATTCGATGATGATTTTGACAGTCATTGCGAGCACATCGGAGCATTGTTCAGGAAGCTGAGTGAGGCTCGTTTGGTGGTCAATCTGGGCAAATGTGATTTTGTCCGGGCTACTGCGCAGTACTTAAGTTTTGTGGTAGGGTTAGGCCAGGTGTGCCCCCCCCCCCCCCAAACTAAGATACAAGCTATCAACCAGTTCCTCAGGCTGACCACCAAGCGACAAATCATGAGGTTCTTGGGCATGATCGGATATTATCGGAGATTTATCCGCGGCTACTCCTCGGTGCTGGCTCCTTTGACTGACCTACTTGCAAAGACTAAGAAGTTTGTGTGGGCACCTGCGTGTGAGAAAGCATTCTATCTGGTGAAGCATCTCCTGTGTACTCACCCCATACTCAGGGCCCCAGACTTCTCGCGACCTTTTCAGCTAGCGACAGATGCTAGCGGTGTAGGGGCTGGGGCCGTCTTGTTGCAAACAGACACCGAGGGCGTGGAACACCCAGTAAGCTTCTTCTCGAAGAAATTCAACTCGGCACAAAAGAATTACTCAGTAGTCGAAAAGGAGCTTCTGGCCATTGTGCTGGCGCTCAGGCACTTTGAGGTGTATGTTCCCGCCTATGGCCCAGTCATGGTGATCTACACTGACCACCACCCTTTGAAGTTCTTAAATCAGTTCCACAACCAGAATACGAGGCTAACCCAATGGTCCTTAATGTTGCAGGAGTATAACTTAGACATCAGACATATTGCCGGTTGTGACAACGTGATAGCAGACTGTCTGTCAAGGGTGGAGGACCTAGGGTAGCTCACCACAGGTGTGTTGGTTTGAGTTTGGAGGAAAATTAGGCTTGCCCCTGTAGCTGCAAAGCCGCCAAAAACACTATTAAAATAATTACCAAAAAAACTTACATAAAAACTCTTTCTTTTGATAGTATAAAGTGTGCAGTATGTTACAGCAAGAATCTAAGACATTCCGAGTTTTGTACTTAGTAGGCTAGGCTTTGGGAAGCTTGCTCGTTGAGCGTAACATTGTTGAAGTGATACTATTATTTTGGGGAAGTGTTGTGTATTTTTTTTTTTTTTTTAATAATAATGTGTTTTAAGTTTGTGATTGTGCCTTGTTTTTCACAACTTGGGGAGTAGCCGGGTGAAGCGGGGTTTGTTAGCATTCTGTCTGGTCAGATGTGGCGTTTACCTGAGGTTAAAATGTCCCACATCTTGGGCGGGGTGTTACGCTAGCCAGCTGTTCAAAATGCTCTCGTACTCGCTAGCGCTCGCCAGGGCAGTGAAATGGGCTATGATAGTCGTAGAGCGACCCTCTTTCTTTCATAGTGTTTAAGTTGTCACAGACAGTTTAGTGTTTGCCTTTATTCTTGTCTGTGACACCAAGAAGTATTTTATATCATTGATAGTGTTATAAGATACGCAGTGTGTTAGTTGCAATGAGAGAGATATGGGGGAGCGAGGTGTAGTGCGTGTGCGCGCACTCCCTTCCCGGCCGGCCCGCTTGTCGGTGAGTGGCTGAACCGGGTCACGTGGGCTTTGTGTCCCTGTGACGTAGTGGCCTGGGGTTGGTTGCAGCTCTCCTAGCCCAGTGGATGGGCTCCTACTCTCTTGACTCCCGGAGAGCACGGCGCCGTGAGGTTGTGTCTACATCCCTTTGCATTCTGTTCCCCAATAACCACCTATACTACTGTTTCTCTCTCTGAACTTCTTCTTTTCCATACTTCTATGCTTTGCAGTCAATTACCCATCCCTTCTGGCCCCTCGCAAGCAACACTCACTGTCCGCCAGTCGTATTACAATCTCCTGCTCTCAGATATTATTATGTACTAGCTTAGCAAGGTTTAGAGTTATAGATTTCATACTGTAAGGTGCTTTTCAATATTGCTTGTTCTCTTCCATTATTTAATGCTAGACTGTGGTGGGTATCTGTTGTAGTTGTCAGTGTTGTGTATACGGCTCGCTACAGCCTATACGACTTCGACTGTGCTGGGTAGCCTGGTGGCCAGCCCTTTTGGATATTTCTTTTGCGAGTGTAGCATTGTGCTGGCAGAGGGCTTTTGCCTACTCCTGCCAGTATATTGCTAGCTCTTTGCTTGACTTCCTGGGGAGCGTCAGGGCAAGACCAGGTACGAGAGACCTGGACTTACCAAGAGAGACTCCCGGTCATTAACGTAAGATAGGGAGATATCCTTAAGGGTGGCACTAGGCTAGGAGCATGCTTGGCTCTACCTAGTTTCCCATACCCTGATACCACAGCTAGACTTTATTAATAGAGAAGACAATGCATACTTATTAACTCTTATCACGTGTGCTTTAGTATTATTCACGGTATTGTTTAGCGTAGGTTGTTGCGCAGGGCACAACCGTTGGTAGCTGTTATTTTATTTAAGGAAGTACTGTTTTTGAGTTGCTGTTATTATTACTGTCACAGAGTTGTTGCATTCTCGTGTTTTCCATTACAGATGTCCTGCTTTTTGGTGTATTTAAGATACACGTTTCATGTCCTGCCTCTTGCATTATTACAGTCCTATATTCTACGAGCATCTTAGAGCATCAGACGTTTGCAGAAGCTTCCAGGTCTGTTTGCTGTAGGACTAGACATCAAGTGCTTTCATATAGCATTGAAGGGTTTTAATGTTGAGTTCAGACTAACATTAAACATAACATAAGCATCTAATCTTTTATTAAATCTTGTCGTAGTTTATTTAAGCTTTGTTAATAATTGAGAGCATTTTATTAACGTAATTACTTTTTGTTGTTTGCAGGCTTTGCCATTGCTGGAAAGCCTTAGTAGAGTACACTTATCCCTTGTTAATTGATACCCCGTTATCTAGTATATTAACTCTAGAGGGTTTATGTGTTTTCAACTGTTTTGTTCACCGGCTTAATAGTTCAAGGGTTTGGAATTAGCGTACCATTGTTGCATACTTAGCCTATATCGTAGTCCAATACTAAGTGCCCTTGTTTATTCAGTTGTGCCGGTCGTAACACTTGTTAATTATAGGTAGGCCACAGATCGTCACTCCAAAAAGGCTAGAGCAAAATATGGACTGTAAATGTGCACACCTCCTCTCTGGCTGACTCTTTCCAAATGGTAGAAATGTTAGCTCGATGAATACTCGTGTATTTATATAGTTTAGTAGTTAAGATTTCTGGCCCGTGTGTAATGGAGTATAGTAAAAACACAAAACATGGATTAGAAAAATAATATAAAATTATAAAAAAATATAAAGCTACCGGTAATGTAAACAAAATAATGCTAATACAAAGTAAAAAGAGGGAAAACAAGGATAAACAAAAATAACAAAAGGTAAAAATAACAATACAAAAGTTCCAAATATTGCCAGAATAAAGTTGCGATTAAAAAGTTTATGATAAAAGTGTTGTGTGAGATCCCCTTTACAGTTTCTCATCGTGACAATCTTCAACAACAGGTGCGGAAGGAAACGAGTGATTTCCGGAGCTGATTACCTTCCCTTCTTACTGGCTTTAAGGGAGCCCACCTCGCTTTTTTCTCTTTCTCTCCCTCTCTCTTTGGCTTGTATCCATTCGGCCCCATTCAACCTACTGTTTTAAGACGTTTACCCCCATCCAGGTGTCAATATTTTCCTGGTAAGCGCTAGCGAGCCTGCATATATATATTTTTCTTTTTGACAGCAAGCTAAATTTGTATATTTTTCGATAGAAAAATTTCTCCGGCGAAGCCGTATTTCTCCATACTATGCTGGCTCGCTATTGCTCGCCAGGAAGAAATCGAAACCTGGATGGGGATAAACGTCTTAAAACAGTGGGCTGAATGGGGCCGAATGGATACAAGCCAGGGAAAGAAAAAAGGAGAGAAAGATAAAACAAAACGGTGACCCCCCTTAATTTAAGTGTGTGTGTGTGTGTGTGTGTGTGTGTGTGTGTGTGTGTGTGTGTGTGTGTGTGTGTGTGTGTGTGTGTGTGTGTGTGTGTGTGTGTGTGTGTGTGTGTGTGTGTGTGTGTGTGTGTGTGTGTGTGTGTGTGTGTGTGTGTGTGTGTGTGTTTTTTTGTTTTAGAACGGATTGCCTTCCCTTCTTCCGGGTTGTAATTTGAAAGAGAGGGAGAGGGAGTGTGAGTGAGAGGTAATATTGAACTATAGACAACAGTATAGATCATGCGATACATAAACGAGAGAGAGAGAGAGAGAGAGAGAGAGAGGGAGAGCGA
>CM064497.1:45612021-45679521 GCA_032716605.1 Paralithodes platypus | reverse complement strand
TGCCACCGTCGTCTGCTAGACGTCATCTGGTAGGCTCAAGAAACATGGCCGCCAACACACCGGTCTCGACACAGACCCGTGAAAAGTCTTAATTTCCAATATATTAAATGTTTAAATTCTTGTTATCACGATTTGAGGCATACTTATTTACTTGAAAATGCACTATCAACAATCATAAACTTTGCCAATGTAAGGATATATGGATATGTGTCAAAGTGCATTGCGCTGCGCATTGTTTTGTTTGTGGTTCTACCTATGAAAGTAGTAATTTCCCATATATTACATGTTTACATTATTGTTATCACGATTTGAGTTATACTATTCACTTGAAAATGCAATACAAACACTCGTAAACTTTGCCAATGACTGGGGGGAGGCCATGGCAGCAGCCACTATGCCTTGACATTCACGTCTATTCACGATTCTATTTTGATCAAAATTCGACGACTTAATGGTATTGAATAAACTAACCTAACCAATCTAACACTTAACTTAACTGGGTTAAGTTAAGTAAAAATACATCGAAACAGATTCGCGATGAAGCGCGAATGTAGAGGCATAGCGGCTACGGCTATCGGCTCCCGTAGGTCTGTGTCACGGACTCTCGACATTCCACTTTACTCTCACACATGCCTCTTAAGTTTACTATAATCGTTTAACCATAGTCAGAATAGAGTAAAGCAAGTCAAGGCCAAACTAATAGGGTTAAGATGGGCTGGTCTGGTGAACTTCTCTCGCATGTGTCAAGTCGAGGTTTAGTATTGCCCCCAGCGGTGGCGACCGCAAGTTTCGGGCTCTGAAATGAGCAGATGTCCCATCCAGAGAAAGTAAACTATACCATAGAGTACAGATTGGATAGAGACGAAAGTGTGACGTCACACGGTTATTTTGCCGCGCGTCCTAGGGATTTGGTGGCAGGACTGTTGTAGGGCATACAACAAAAACACCTCAGTCGTTTTTCCTTATTAGATACTCCTTGATATATGTGCGCCTGGCTTGTTTGCAGTGTTACCAAAGTTAAGGGAAATTCTGCAAAATGAGGGGGGCAATAGATTAAAGAGGGAACGGCTTTAAGAGTGATGTAAAAACACTTCTAAATTATTTAAAATAAAATTAGAGAAAATATTATGAATACATATACAATATAAAAAAATACATACATATGATGTAAACTGTATAACTACAAGCAACACAACAAGAATTAAAATGTAATTTTGAGTATATATTTTTAGTTAAATGTTATGTAGATGTTAATTTATAAAGTTGCACTAAAACAGGACATTTCACGAAATACGTTCATAGGTACTTATACTTATGACATCTAGGGATATTTTGGCCCAGCATGTTTGACGTTGGCAACTCCCCACTCTCACAACAACAATGGTGGGGGTAGAAGAGACGTGGCTGTGAACCTCCTCATAATTACGACAATGTCATGATGATCTGACCTTTACAGTAGCCTCTACTTATGTCTATTTAACTCTGTCATGTCTATAGAGTCTCTGGATAGCGTATAATAGATTATTAATAGCGTTATTAGTACAAGATAGGGATTACTACGAATTAATGGGGACCCTCCCGTTTTCCTTTCCGATCGTGCTGCCATCTCTCGAATGCGCGGCTCGGTATTTTCAGATTTGTAGCGTCTTTCTTTCCTCTCTATCTAATCTGTACTCTATGAACTATACACATCTATGCCCTTTACACTCTCCTCTTCCTACGTTTTCTTTAATTACGTCATCATTCCCTCGCTCGTGTCCCCGTCAATGAGAGGCGGGACAATAAAAAATGTAGGAGTTACACAGAGTTACTCGGATGCTTAGACCACACAGACCTTGCGGTCTCTACTAGGTGTACCGGCCTTAATACTACTAGACAGGGACGATGTATTGTAGAAAAATAGGACAGCAAAGTAGAAGGGTCTCTCTCCACCCTCCACTCCCTCCATCTAAAATGCAGTACCGGAAAATAGGATGAATTGTAACATGGGTCAGGAAATGCCCACAAGGAAAGTTTTTTTGTAGAGTATAGAAGAAAAAATTAGTCTGAAAGGGAATTTACGCTTGCCTACTGATTCATTCATATTCTTCCAATCTCCATCAGATGATCGTCCAGTCTCTTCTTAAACGTATCAATTGAATTACTATCGATCACCTCCCTTGGTAATCTATTCCAATTTTTGATCACACTGTATGTGAAGAACTTTTGTGTGACATATAGGCATGTCTTCTTTATATTTCATTCAATTGCATTACCTCGGGTTGCAAAATTTTTATTAATCTTAAGAAATGCACTGATATCTACTCTGTCAAATCCATTGAGTATCTTAAAACACTCAATAAGTTGGCCTCGTAACCTCCTTTTCTTTAGCGAGAACAAATTTAATTTCTTTAATCATTCATAATATGGTTGGTTTCTCAGAAAGCTTTGTTTCTCTACGCTTCACGGATTTGAGTTTTTCAATGTCTTTTTCTTTTTTGAGATGCAGGGACCAGAACAATGCTTTTGAATAACGGCAACATATTGTTCTCATTCTTAACGGTAACATTTCTTATGCTAAATCCCAAGGCTTTGTTAGTATATTTTCTGCAGCTGCACTTTGCTCTGAGGATTTTAAGTTTCAGATATTATAACCCCGAAATCTTTAACCTTAGAGTTTGCTATTATTGGTTGGCCTCTCATTTGTTAATCATACTATTTGTTTTTTAACCCAATGTGCAAAATTTGACATGTGTCAGCATTAAAGGGCATTTACAAATGTTCTGACCATTCCACTATTTTGCTCAAGTCGGACTGTAGGCTATTTCTGTCTTCATCACTTCAGAATATATTCCCTATTTTTGTATCGTCACAAAATTTGGAGATAAATTTATTCAGACCTACATCAATACCATATATGTAGATGATAAATATAACCGGACCAAGGACCGATCCTTGAGGCACACCGCTGGTAATAGGAACCCAATCTGATTCTATACCATTAATTACAACTCTTTGTTTTCTGTTTGTAAGCCAACTTTTAATTCATTGATATATATTATTACCCTTTATCCCGGGCATTTCTAACTTATTTAATAATTTATTGTGGGGTACCTTGTCAAACGCCTTTTGAAAGTCTAGGTAGACTATCTCAAGCGCCTTAGTCAAGTCATTAAGGGTAAATATTATATTATACAATTCAAGAAGGTTTGTTAGGCACGATGTTCTGGTCCTATACCCGTGCTGGCTGTCTCTTATTAATTCATTATATTATAGATACTCAACTATTTTATCTCTTAAAATGGTTTCAAGATTGTTTTCCTATTACTGACGTTAAAATTGTTGGTCTATAATTACTTGCTTTGGCTCGATCACCCTTTTCGTGAATGGGTGTAAAGTTGGCTGTTTTCCAATCATTAGGGATGCTACCCTGCTGTAGTGATGAATTAAAGATAATGGTTAGTGATACACATAATTATTTCTTCTTGTGTTTGTATTTGTGTTCCAAGTAAAACAGATACTGTATAGTTATGCAGTGTGTGTGTGTGTGTGTGTGTGTGTGTGTATGTGAAAGAGAGAGAGAGAGAGAGCCTGATGTCTAAGTGTAAGTTAATTGGGTGAGGGTGAGTAGTACGGTAAGTGATAATGTGTACAAGTTATATGATACAATGTAGTGTGTGTGTGTGTGTGTGTGTGTGTGTGTACTTAAGTTTTGTGTGAAATTAAGTTAATGCGTAGTGTCTTTGTGTTATCATGACTAGACTACATATAAGAGTGCCTACAAATTAATCACTCATGTATTATTGGGTAACCTTTAAGAGTGCCTACAAATTAAGCATTATTGGGTAACTTTTAAGAGTGCCTACAAATTAAGCATTATTGGGTAACCTTTAAGAGTGCCTACAAATTAAGCATTATTGGGTAACCTTTAAGAGTGCCTACAAATTAAGCATTATTGGGTAACCTAAAAGCTGTGCTCCAGTAAGATTAACTCACTCTATTATGGTTAATGTTTAAGAAAATAATTGCGGAAGCTAGATGTTATTTACCCCTATAAATCTTAGTGATCCAATATAAACTGCATAGAATTTCGTGAAGATAAACTAACAGGAATGAAATTAAGTAATATCGGTAGGTAGATATTAATCCTTTCTGTACTGGTGACGTCTTTTTTATTTTATTTTAACGGTGACGTTTTTTTTCTTTATATTTTAACTGCATTTATACGATTTTATGAAGCTCAGGAAGGATATAGGATAGGTAAAAGTATGAATTGAGTTAGTCTATAGCCTCTTACTGGGTAGACGTCCTTCCTAAGTTTAATAAAATCTTCTAATAATGTTCAGATAATGTTGATAAGGGTATCACCGGTACTGAATGGGTTCAAGGGATAATGTTTTCAAACAAATGACTCTATTTTTGGTTATAATACATTAAATTATTCCTATAGGTTCTGGAACATTTCATAGCGAGGTCGGTCCTTAGAGATCTGTGCCCCATAAATTGTTCTTTCCTTTCACTTAAACAATACGTTATTCAGTGTACAGTTGGGTCTGAGTACAGTACATGATTAGATTGATATCCAGTATTCGATAAATCGATATAAAATCGTAGACATGTACTAAGCCATTAACTGTTTTGATGGTGTAATGGCTAGAGTGTTTAAGATCTGTAAGTAGTAACCCAGGTTCGAATCCCTGGAGGATAACATGCTTTCATTACTTTCATTGGAAGGTGTTTGGTGTTGGGAGTTAAATTAATTAATTAGAATATTCAAGCTACAAGTATCTCCAAACGATTTCATTCAACGTAGGAACTTGGAAGGACATGTCAAAAGTTATATAGTTTCTTGATAAACTGGTGTGTGTGTGTGTGTGTGTGTGTGTGTGTGTGTGTGTGTGTGTGTGTGTGTGTGTGTGTGTGTGTGTGTGTGTGTGTGTGTGTGTGTGTGTTGGCATTGTAATAGGTGTAGACAGGTTGTGAGATAAAGTACATCAGGGTGTAACTCAACTTGATGGATGGTATGGTTAAGTGTCTCTCTATCTCTCAATCTCTTCTCTCTCTCTCTCTCTCTCTCTCTCTCTCTCTCTCTCTCTCTCTCTCTCTCTCTCTCTCTCTCTCGTGTGCAATTCTCCCTCCCAAGGGTTGCTCGTTATTGCTCGCCAGGAAATGGCACAAAGTTTTAAAGTCGCCAAACTAATGGGGCTAGAACATGAGATGGAAGGGGTTCCAGAAAAACAAACCTCCCCTTAAATGACGATATTGTGTAGCTCCCCACCCTCTCTCTCCCTCAATAATTGTATATTATAAGCTGTGTTAAACACAACTTTTACGGTATTTAGCCGACACATAATGTGGTCATTACATAATGTTTGTTATATTTAAATTATGTGTAATCCTTATTACATATAACCTATGTTAAGATATGTTCTATCTGCAACAAGCTTGCTTCTGAGGTTGAACTGTAGCACTAATAAGTCATGTCCCAGCTGTCATAACGTTGGCTCGCTCTGTATTGTATTAATGTCTGTCCGATGTTGAATAAATGTAAACACCATGTAAGGAGGAGCACTTTATTGATGTTTTGCATAGGCTATACAGTAGCTTCATCAAGCCATTGGCTTGATGCAGCTATATGGGAAACGTTGTCAATACATTGCTCATCCTCGCATGGTGTTTATATTCATGCTCTCTACTTTTCTAAGTTTATTATTAGATGTTGAATAGGGTAGGTAAGTGTATAAACATGTTCTTATGTCTCACTCGAAGTAAAGAACTCTGTTTAAATATTGCTGATACCAATTATTGATCAAAGTATGTTTGGTGCCGAGACTTCAATTATTTGTCTGATTGTACATAACGGTACCGGGTACCGGTAGATTTATAATTAATCACTTACTGTATATACAATAATATGCCCTCCAAGCAGTGACTAAAGGTTGATACCATTTTATTTTATTTTTTTTTGTTAATCAGATTATCTCATGGTCATTAAAAATTACAACAATCTCTCCTCTCTCTCTCTCTCTCTCTCTCTCTCTCTCTCTCTCTCTCTCTCTCTCTCTCTCTCTCTCTCTCTCTCTCTCTCTCTCTCTCTCTCTCTCTCTCTCTCTCTCTCTCTCTCTCTCTCGAAATACACTGTTGTCAGGGATACTGATGCAACGTCTCTAGTACGCTGATGCAAGCGAGTGTGTGTGTGTGTGTGTGTGGACGTATGTGTGTGTGTGTGTATGGTTTTGCATAATGTGTGCAATTCTGGTTACCGTGCTACAGTAAGGACATAATAAACTTGAAAAAGTGCAACGCAGAGTCATTAAATTGATACCTAGATTGCGTAATAAACCATACAAAGAGCATTTAAATGAACTAAATTTGCTTAGCCTAACAAAGATCAGATTGAGAGGTGACCTAATAGAGGTTTTCAAAATCTGCAAGGGTTTCAGCAACCTAAATGTAAGCGAATTCTTCACGAACAATCAAGCAAACTACATGAGAAACGGTAGTTATAAGATTATAGGTAAGCATTTTCATTCTCTTGAGGCGAAGTATTTCTTCTTCAACCGTGTTGTGAATATTTGGAACAGACTAACGTTGTGGACTGTAATACTGTCGAAACATTCAAGAAGCATCTGCATAAACACTTGGAAAAATAACCCCCAATTTACACAGTTTATTTCAGAATAACGCGTAATGAAGTGATAACGCATACCGCAATGTATATTGATATTCATATACCTGTTCCCTTTCAGAATTATTGTAGTACGGTAATAGAGTTACCATAGCTTAGATTACAAATAAATTTATTTTTTCCATGTCCTATCCGAAATTCCGTGTCAGTTTTTCCATACTACATGTAGTGGGGCGGTTTACCTAGGATATTCAAACCTATTGTGCATTTTTTGATAAAAGCACCAATTTTGGCACAGAGGTAGACCAATATATTATGAACAAATTTGGATGTGGAGCCATCGCCCAACTGCGACCTGGCGGCCGTGGCGGCCATTTTCCAAAATAGCCGCCATGTGGCTGCCGAGGAATACTTATCCCTAGGTGAATGAGATGTACAGAGTAAATGTGCAGGAAAAAATTATTGTTTTGAATCTGCAATGTTGTGCAAACATTATGTTGCGTGTTGTTGCTAATGTAGGGTAGCACTTAACAACAAAGAAAGGTGCCCATGTGTTTTTAGAATCTTATCTTATTATCGATTTATTGAATTATTCATAGATTAGCATAACAACCATGACAAACATCTCTCAATTGAACATGTCCTAATTCACTTGGATTCTGAGTGCTCCTTTCATACAACTTTGTCATTTTCCATTTCCAGAACAATGTCGAAGAGCTTCAAACTCGTTGAGCCTCGTGGTGCAGAAGCAGCTCCATCTACCTTCGCCCAGCCAGCAACAGAGACAGACTGGTAATTATGCTTCATATACCAAGAAATGACGCCAGAGTCGCTGACAAGTCCATCCCAGAATACACGCCAAGACAAGGGGAGCAGCTACACCATTCTCGCTGGACATCTGAGAAGGTTCAATGAGCTTGGATTGCTCCCCAACTCTTTTCTGTTGAGCCGATTAGATGAAGGCAGTGGCGTTGAAGCAGCATTGAGCGCCAACAATGCACGATACCACAAGACCTGCAGGCTGAGGTATAACAAGAGCAATTTAGACAGAGCTGAGAAGAGGCACCTGAAAATAGGCGCCGACGAAGAAGAGGAAGTTGTTGCCCGCAAGCGAACTCGGTATCTGTCACGACCATCAAGTACTGAGACGAAACACCAAGAAGTTAAATGCTTCTTCTGTGGAGAAGCTCCTGGTAGTGCTGGTCTTCATGAAGCTGCGACATTCCAACTGGACTCGCGTGTCAGGTCGTGCGCACTGATTCTGGACGACATGGACCTCCTGACGCAACTGAATGCTGGGGACATGGTTGCACAGAAGGCCAAGTACCACCGAAATTGTCTCTTGAACTTGTACAATCGCGCACAGAAGATTAAGGAAATGGCGGGCAAAGGTACAGACGATGAACACGCAATAGCAGGACTTGCTTTCGCAGAGCTGGTGGTGTTTATTGAAGAAGCTCACATGGATGACGAGACGTCTCCGGTCTTCAAACTTGCTGACCTGGCGCAGTTATACACGTCAAGGATGGAACAGCTGGGAGTCAAGCATGAGGGCAGGGTGCACACGACCCGTCTTAAGCAGAGACTGCTTGCTCACTTTCGTAACATGTGTGCACAGCACCAGGGGCGCGATGTCCTGCTTGCATTCAATGAAGACCTCGGCGATGCCCTGGCAAAGGCTTGTGAACTGGACAGAGACCTTGATGCTGTCCACCTGGCGTGTGCTGCCCAAATTGTGAGATGCCACATCATCGGAGATGCCAAGGTGTTCCACGGGTTTCCTGCAGGATGCCAACAGGACTCCGTGCCACCCATGCTGCTTGCCTTGGTCACATGATCTTGGAAGGTCCCAGTATCAAGCACCAGAGTGAAAGAACAACACCAGCGGCACTGAGCATCGCCCAGCTCCTCAAGTTCAACAGCGTTATGCACAGACAGGCCACCACAGGCAGTACGCCTCGCCCAGTCAGGCACGCCACCACGCAGGAGATGCCAGTTCCAATCTACATCGGCCTAATGCTACATGCACACACGCGCAAGAGGGAGCTCGTCGACAGGCTGGCACACATGGGGATTTCTATCTCCTATGATCGGGTCCTGTCCCTTTCCACACAGCTGGGGAACAGTGCCTGCCGCCTCTACCACCAGGAGCAACTAGTCTGCCCTCCCAAGATGAGAGGCAGAGTCTTCACGACTGCCGCGGTAGACAATATCGACCACAACCTAAGTTCCACCACAGCAAAACAGTCATTCCATGGGACTGCTATTTCCCTCATGCAACACCCTGCGGTCCCTGGGGCCGGCATTGACCGCAGCATCATCATCCTCGGAGGGCCGAACGAAAGAGGCCTCAAAACAGTTGACCGTTTGCTGCACTACTATACAGATGTCCCATCCGTCGGCAGCATCAAGAACACCCCTGTGCCGGCTACCAGCGTGACATCCCTGAGCAGCAACAGCGGCCTCAAGCAACATGCTGAAAGAGAGCATCTCTGGCTAAAACACACCCAAGTCGCCCTACAAGAAACTTCTCCAGTGGAGAACACTTCATGGGCTGCATACCACGCAAGCCAGCAGGACATGCCAGCCAGTCGGGCCATCTGTCCCACCGCACTGCTCCCACTCTTCCTGGAGAGCGCCCACACCGTGGCTATGATCAAGCACTCCATGGATGTGGTCAGGATTGCAGTGGAACATCTCAACCCTGGCCAGACTCCAGTGGTCACATTCGACCAGCCACTGTTTGCTTTGGCAAAGCAAATCCAGTGGAAGTGGCCACAGGAGTATGGTGAAGAGAAGTTTGTCGTCCTCTTCGGCGGTCTTCATATCGAGATGGCAGCACTGAAGACCCTTGGTGACTGGCTGCAAGGGAGCGGATGGGTGCAAGCACTGGTTCAGGCAGAGATCACCAGTGCCGGGACAGTGGACTCCTTCCTGCGGGCATCCCATGTCAGTCGAACCAGGAGGGCTCATCAAGTGACAACAGCAGCCCTCTTCACCCTGCAGCAGCATGCCTACAACCACTACATTGACCAGCTGGGTGAAGCACGCAACGAGCAGCTGGAGTTCGACGATTGGTGCCAGCAAAAAGCGGAGACCTGCCCCCAGTTCGACTACTGGGCAACTGTCCTGCAACTGGAGGTGACGGTCCTGGTGTACGTGCGCTCTCTGCGCCAAGCGTCGTTTGCGATGTACGTAGATGCCCTGAGAGAACTAGCAGTGTGGTTCCATGCCCTGGATCACACCAACTACGCGCGCTGGATTCCTGTGCATCTGAGAGACATGGTGGAACTGCCGACGACACACCCTGAAATAGCCCAGGAATTCCGAGCTGGGAACTTCACCGTCCAGAAGACGAACAGGTCGCTCTCCGCCATACCCGTCGATCAGGCCCACGAGCAGAACAATACTGCCATCAAAGGAGACGGAGGTGCAGTGGGCCTGACTGACAACCCCAGCGCTCTACGACGGTGGATGGTGGCAGGACCAGAGGTTGCCATGCTCATCGAACAGTTCCACGATGAAACTGACCCGGGGAACAGACCACAAGACACAAGGCACCATGACCAGTCAGCAAGTGTGCAGACTGCTTTCTGAAAGATATACAGTCGATGGTCAACGTGATGGAAGACTTCGGGAATCCATTTGAAGAGGAGAGTCAAGATCTGCTGGTACTCGACACCAAGCAGATCGCGCCACCTGGAGCTGTAGATGCCCTCCGTCATGCACACGAAGTGGGTCAGCTGCAGTTTGACAACTTCGTCAGAGAACGCCTGGTGGAGAGAACGAAACCCATAGGAGATGCCATCCACAGAAACAAGCTGAAAATCTTTGGTCAGCCTGCTTCAAAACCTCCGGGAAAGGGCAAGCAGCAGATGAAATCCCTGAAGAATGACGTGGACCTGTTCTCTCGTCTGTATATCGGGTGCCAGAACCGGGATGGGAATCTAGAGGAATTCTTCCAACATGAAAACCAAGCCCGACCCCCTGCACTATCAGATGGTGGTGGCATCCGGCTGGGTGTCAAGAGTGATCTTCTCGCTTGTCTAGAAGACCTCAGTCAGCCCAAGTCTGAGGTTCCTCCATCCAGCTGCATTGTGCTAGATGGAGCGGTCATCATCCAGATGCTGAAGCCAGCTACAGCAAAAAGCTTCAACGAGTATGCACAGCAGGTCTTTGTGCCCTACATACTCTCAAAACTCCATCAAGCCACGTGACTGGACCTGGTGTGGGACCGCTACAATACAAACTCGTTGAAGGGTACAGCAAGAGCCAAGCGCGGAAAAGGGTGAGAAGACGGGTGGTGGGTGGTTCAACGATCCCCAGGAACTGGGCCAGCTTCCTCAGAGTCGACGAGAACAAGACAGAGCTGTTCAGCTTCCTCTCTGGCGTCCTCCACGATTCATTCCAGCTTGCAGACAAGGAGCTGGTCATCATTGAAGGAGATGATGTCTTGAGCAAGCCACCGCTCCTAGATACTGCAGCCCTGGTTCCTTGCAACCACGAAGAAGCCGACAGCCGCATGATGTTGCATGCCGCCCACGCTGCTCACAATGGCCACAAGATCCTCATCCGCACAGTTGACACTGATGTTGTTGTCCTGGCAGTGGCTCTGGCACGCACCCTGGAGGAGGAAGCCGAAGTGTGGGTGTCCTTCGGCACGGGCATGGCTTTCCGGTTCTTGGCAGCTCATGAGATGGCGCGGGCTCTGGGCCCTGAGAAAGCACAGGCACTACCGATGTTTCATGCTTTGACGGGCTGCGACACGGTCTCCTACTTCGCCGGACATGGCAAGAGGACAGCATGGGCAGTGTGGACAGCTCTACCTCAGCTGACCCAGACACTCACTGACCTCTCCACTGCACCGGATCATATTGATGAAGATGCCATGCACTGCATCGAGAGGTTCGTCATCCTGCTTTACGACAGAACAAGCACCGCAACCGATATCGACAAGGCACGCCGCAAACTGTTTGCAAAGAAGAGCAATGTCCAGCTGATCCCACGGACAAGTGCAGCCCTGAAGCAGCACGTCCGACGAGCAATATACCAGGGCGGACATGTCTGGGTCAGGCCCTGGTTCCTGCACCAACATTGCCATCACCAACCGACTGGGGTTGGATCAAGACCAGCGACATGTACGAACTCTCTGGACAACGCTCCCCGAGGCATCCAAGGTCTGCCGGGAGCTTGTCTCCTGCAAATGCCAGAAGGGCTGCATCAAGAAGTGCAAGTGCAAGAAGGCCAGTCTGGAATGCACACCACTGTATGCTTGCGACGGGGAGTGCTCTCATAACTGAACTCGCAAACTTAAGATGAAGATTCTGAACTGTTCCAGACAGTACACAGGTACTGTAAAACAGTGAACTTATCTGCATATTGTATTTAGCAGATTATGTGTTAATTAACATGATAATTATATGTAGTAGTGTCCATTGACCACAGAAGTATAACATTTGACTTGCCCAGGATTGATCTGATGAGAGCAAGCCACCATAATTATCACTATCTGGTTCTGTTATTGTTGTTGTATTATCGATGTAATTAGCATAATTGTGTTAATAATTTTGTTAATTGGCATCTTAATTGGCGTGGGCAGTGTCCATGAATAGCTATTGACAGGCAGAGGAAGAAGGTCAGATAACATTTCCACAACTTAAATGAATCTGCCTATTCACAAGGAATGTCAGCATTTGATGCCTGATCATGGGTTTCCTTGTCGCCATTTCATCTGCAATTAGCCTAAATATGTTAATTAATATCAGCAGCATCTCCCAAAATGTGACTAAGAGCTATCTGGCATGTCTTGATTCAAAACATTCAATAAACATTCACTAAAACCTTCAGCAGAAAACTTTATCTAACTTCTGTGTGTCTTTTGGGTGTCTGCTGGCGGGCATTTTGGAAAATGGCCACCACGGCCGCCAGGGGGCAGTTGGGCGATGGCTCCACATCCAAATTTGTTCATAATATATTGGTCTACCTCTGTGCCAAAATTGGTGCATTTATCAAAAAATGCACAATAGGTTAGCTTACCCGCTGTACTAATGGTATTTGTTCAACTGTTTCCATGCCAGCATTAGCTGGAGGGAGTGGTGGGTAGGGATGAGCCTTCTTCTTTACTATCCTTTTCTCTACCTCGTAGTCAGTAGATTAGTAGGTTAGATAACCAAACTGCCCCATAACGATCAATAGGGATGTTGCAGTTTGTACTCCTTTGTATTCCTCATCTTCCTCTACCACTACCGGCTCCTCCTCCTCCTCCTCTACCACCACCAGCTCCTCCTCCTCCACCTCTACCACCACCAGCTCCTCCTCCTCCTCCACCTCTACCACCACCAGCTCCTCCTCCACCTCTACCACCACCAGCTCCTCCTCCACCTCTACCACCACCAGCTCCTCCTCCACCTCTACCACCACCAGCTCCTCCTCCTCCTCCACCTCTACCACTACCGGCTCCTCCTCCTCCTCCTCTACCACCACCAGCTCCTCCTCCTCCTCTACCACCACCAGCTCCTCCTCTTCTTCCTCCAGCTCTACCACCACCAGCTCCTCCTCCTCCTCTACCACCACCAGCTCCTCCTCCTCCTAATCCTCCACCTCTACCACCACCAGCTCCACCTATACCACCACCAGCTCCTCCTTCCCCTCTACCACCACCAGCTCCTCCTCCACCTCTACCCCCACCAGCTCCTCCTCCACCTCTACCCCCACCAGCTCCTCCTTCACCTCTACCCCACCAGCTCCTCCTCCACCTCTACCCCACCAGCTCCTCCTCCACCTCTACCATACCAGCTCCTCCTCCCCCTCTACCACCATCTCCTCCTCCACCTCTACCACCACCAGCTCCTCCTCCACCTCTACCCCCACCAGCTCCTCCTCCTCCTCCTCCACCTCTACCACCACCAGCTCCTCCTCCTCCTCCTCCTCCCCGGCTAAGGAATGAGGAGAGCGGGCCCTTTGAGAGTGAGAGAAGAGAGAGAGAGTTGCGGAGATGCATTAAGAATAAAGTGGGCTAAAATTAGGATCCATTACAACCGAGAGAGAGAGAGAGAGAGAGTGTGTGTGTGTGTGTGTAAGTAAGAGTGAGTGAGTGTGTGAGAGTGTGTAAGAGTGAGTGAGTGTGTGAGACTGTGTATGTGTGTGTGAATGAGAGAGAAAGAACGTATTTTTTTTTTCATAACACGGTATATAATGACCTACCGTACTGTTTTCATTATATGCTAGCTGTCATCAGACGATTTTATTCATCTTAGGAAGGGCTTCAACTCTCTAAACAGTGGAAGGAGTAAATTATATCTCGGCAAGTGTTATAACCCCTCCCCTCCGACTCTCACAGACCCTCCTTAAGCTTATTTAACCCCTTCTGTACCGGTGACGTGCTTTTAACTTTATTGTGGCTACTATTAGACGATTGTATTCGGTGTATAAAGGGCCTCCAGTGATTAACAGGCTTCGAACTACCTCACTTCACCCTTTTTTCTACCACAGATCCTTCCTAAGCTTCACAAAATTGTCTAAATTTAGCAAGGATTAAAATAAAAAGACGTCGCCGGTACAGAAGGGGTTAAGGGGGTGTTATTTATTTGATTATTTATTCATGTATTTAGTATATTCTTAGTTTCCTCACTAAGCTTCGATCAAGCTTTAAAGAAACATACTCAAGATCCCATTTCGAGATTAATTTGTATTTTGTACAAATTTTGGTAGAAAAACTTCCCGGCCAAAGGTTGGTTCATCAAAAATTGCACGCTCGCTATCACTCGCTAGGAAAAATTTGACACCTAAATGGCACGAAGGGCCTTAATTTTTACAAACAAATGGGGCGAAAGGTCTTCAAATCGCCAAACTAATGGGGCTAACGTTTTAAAATATAAAAACTAATGGGGCTAGACATGAAGGAAAAGGCATTCTAGAAAAAAGACATACCTGCCCATAAGCTTATTTAAATGGTCTCATAAATACTATACCGGTAGTCAAATTATAGAACAATTCCTAAGATACCGGTACTGAACAGGTTAAGAGAGAGAGAGAGAGAGAGAGAGAGAGAGAAACCAAAAGAAGGAATATTTACAGGAATATTTTGAGGTTAATCTATCTATCTATTGCTTGACGCCGTGATCCCTGAAGGGGTGGACACGAACAAAACGCCCCCATACACCTCTGTCAGTCGACGCTCCTCCTCCCAACCAACACCGCCTTCATCCATGTACTTCTTCACTCCATCCTTCCACCTCTCTTTCGGTTTACCTCTCCCTCTCTGTCCTTCCACCTCACTCTCGTACACCCTCTTAGTCATTCTCTCGCTTCCCATACGTTCCATATGGCCGAACCATCTCAAGGTGTTCCTTTTCACACTTTCCAGCACATCTACCTCCACACCACACCTCCTTCTTACTTCCTCATTCGTCTGTCTATCCCTCCATGTAACTCCGCACGCACTTCTTAAGCAACTCATTTCCACCCCTCTCACTTTTGGTCAGAGTTTTTCCACCAACGTCCATGCTTCACTTCCGTAAGTCAGTGTCGGGATTACCACACTGTCATGCAAGGACTTCTTCACTTCCATACTGACCACCCTATTTCTTGTTACTGCTTTTAGCGTTCATACAACCTCTTCCCCTGTTGCACCCTCTCCCTCATTTCTTTATCCATACTCCCATCTTTACTCAGCACACTGCTCAGACACTTAAATGAGCTGACAATCTCCATAGCCTGACCATTCAACTTCACCTCACACTGTGGCTTCACCCCTTTCGAAGACCATAACCTTGCTCTTCCCCGCATTTACCTTTGAAGTTAAGATTATGACAAATATGCTAGCGGCCGATAGGCTCCATTACAACTGGCTCGTCGCTCATGAGTCACAAGGACCAGTCACTATCTGTAGGGGGTAGGTCTTATTTATTGGATTACTGGTATTTCTTTTTTTCTTTATTATTGTTTTAGTTTCCCCAATAGCCCTCCATCATGCATAAAAACATCCCCAAGATCCTTGTACTTCTAGATAAATCTTTACAATTTATTGGTAAAAAAATGTCTCGGCCGAAGGACGGTTCCTCCAAAATAACAGGCACGCTATCGCTCGCCAGGAAATAATCGACACCTAAATGGCACGAAAGGTCTTGTTATTGGTGAAGACATGGGACGAAAGATCTTAAAATCGACAAAGTAATAAGCCGAACATCTTAAAATCTCAAAAGTAATGGGGCTAAACATGAGGAAGAAAACGCAACTAGGCCTACCTCCCTCATTAAACCTTCCGGTTCATTCCGGGAAGATACCAGTACTCTAGGCGGAAAGAAATATTTTGAAATGTACTGCACCCATTGCAGTGTTCAAAACACTAGGCCTATATAGCCTACGGAACTGTATTTTTTATTTGTTCTACTGAAGAACTATTTACTATTCCTAATGGAAATCTGTTCCACAATCAGATTTTATAATTTGTACGTGGACCATTATTACTGTCGAACCTTTTTAACCCTTTGAGTACCAGCGACGTCAGTTATGTTTTACTCTAGCCATATTTAAACGATATTATGCAGCTTAACCCCTCCAATCCCAGCGACGGCTACTAGCTGTCAGTAGATAAGTCACTCCCAAGTCCCAGCGACGGCTAGGACCCGACCTAACCTAACCTAACCTAACTGCCTGTACAAGGCTGTACCTGGTACCATGACCGTTGGAGCACTGCTCTCGATATGACAACACTTCTCAGCTTATAGAATACCAACTGAAGGGTGGGAGAGCCAGTCTTGCTTCATCTCTTGAGGTGGAAAGTTGTTCTATCTTGCCATTTTGGCCACAGTGCTTGGGACTGCAGGGGACTTTTATTACTGTATCCTACGGTAGAGTACGGGTTAAGGAGGATCTGTGGTGGTTCAAAAGGTTGATTGAGGTAGTTAGAAGTCTTATTATACCTAGAGGTCTTTCCTAAGCTGAATAAAAATCGTCAAATCATTGCCAGAATATAATTAAAGGATGATACCGGTACTGAACGGGTTAACCCTTTGAGTATGGTACCAGCCAGAATATAATTAAAGGATGATACCGGTACTGAACGGGTTAACCCTTTGAGTATGGTACCAGCCAGAATATTATGAAAAGGGTGTCACCGGTACCATGCAGAACGGGTAAACTTTAATTTCCAGCCATGTTTGCGTGTTGTACTGTATGCATAATGGGATTAAGCAATTTGTTATAATCCACATTGCCAAGCTCATTGGGCCTAAGTGTTCTAAAGACTTAAATTATTTGACTCCAAACAAAAATAGACCAAGACCTCTCAATAGAGTGTCATAACTCAGTCTTCTAATCAATGGAATCAGCGTTGTAGTCCTAGGTTGGACTCTTTCGAGTACCCCTATATTTACCCTGAATTTTAGAGACCAGAATTGAACAGGGGAGACCTATTTAGGTGCCATGTAGGTGTCGATTTTTGTCCTGGCAAAGCGATAGAGCGCCTGTCATTTTGAAAGGAACCGGCCCTCAGCAGGGACATTTTTCTTACCAAAAAATGTACGAATTAATATCGAAGGGAGGTCTGGGGGGTGATTTTTTTAAAGTTTGATGGAGGTCTAGCGTGGGAACTAATAATAAATACATAAATAACAAAACAATAGAGCCTACCCCCTTCATACCATTCTTCGATCCAATTCTCTAACGCAAGCGTGAACCATTATAACGTATTTTTTTACATTCCGTTATTATGTCTAATTTTCTAACTCAAACGTGAACCGGTATGACATTATTTTTGTATATTCGGTGACCAACATGGACACAAAACGCGCTTTATATCACTCAGTTTCATATGGATTTTGGTTCGAACATTCCTTGACTTTTGGCCCTGTCACTCTTTCAACTCTGAGGGAGGCACTCGTCACATGCAGTTTTGCCTATTGACTTCCTAATCCACATAGAAGAGAGAAGAGTACGGTAACTGTGTGCAAATATAATTCCTTACTGGAAGGTTTTTACTGGTGACTATAGTTCATTCATTATGAAAAAAAATCGTGACCCCTAATCCCTGTAACTCAATATGGGCCATACCTATTCCCTGGCTGACTCTTCCCGATTGGCAGAAATGTATATAAGTGGATTATAGGGGTTGGTGATCAAGATGTTTGGCCTACTTACAACGAATAGACTATATTACGTTTGGCCCCTTCAACACGGTGACTCCTTTTACATATTACCGTATGTATTGTGGCTAACATTAGTCCATTTTCGTTCAATTTAGAAGCGATCTCCAAAAATCGAGGTGTAGGCTAAATGCTATCAAGGTGAACCTCTGGACTCCCAGAGATTAACAATTGGTACGGTACCGGTACGGTACACTAAACCACGATATTAATCTAAGTATATCGGTATACCCTGTAGGCCAGAAATCCCGACCCTAACCTCTCATAACTAAAAAAGCACCAAAATATGTATGTAAATACTCAGGCACATACTCCATAGCTGGGGGTGGCCGACTCGAGACAGAGCCCGAACATAAACAACATTTAAAGTTCCAATACTTAACGTCCGGGACCACTTTCGCGTTCCCACGCCCCTTACTCTGTCTCGACTAGTAGGTGACATTTACAAGGGAAGGAGGATTCCTAACCTCTCGCCCCCAGAAGGATAAATTAGACAGTAAAAGAGACAGACAGAAACGGCGAAGGCTATGTAGATGATGCCAAACCTCACTCTGGATATGACCAGCCCTCACCAAAAAAAAACACCAGAGTAATTGAGCCAGCGCAAGGAAAAGGTGTGGACATTTACAGCCTATTTGCAGTAGCCCTTTTTAAGTTATAGGTCACGATTTCTGGCCTGCCTACCTATAATAAAAGGACTAGCCTAATAAATAAAATATAAGTGAAGGGGTGTGCATTATGTCACTTGCTAACCAAAGAGATCATCACCAGTACCCATGTGAAGTTTGTCCAACCTTTCTACCGACAGCATTGTTGTCAAAATTGGTTGTAAGTCATGCATTGTGCTTCAAATCCTATAACATATTGCACAAGACACATTCCAAGTTCTGTTTCAATTCTTGCAGTCTTTTTCAGTTACATTCTTTACACTTAAGTTCTCAGCTCCCTCACACATTCCACAGTGACACTTCAGTTGTATAATGTGATCTTCTCAAGCTACGAGTCTATTGTATAAAACAAATATACTGTAGCCTAGTCTATAAATTTCAAAAAAATAAATTTAAAAGAAGGACATACCGGTAATGCCAATATATCGCAGTCCTCATTGCCATGTACTATAGTCAGCTGGCGGTAAATTGAATACCTTTGCAACTGATTTTTCAATATATAATGGAAAGATATGGAACTACTACGCTATATCTCTGCCTCATATTAATACCAGGATGTCATAATCAACACCAATTTTTGCTTCAAACTCTTCGTAAAAGCTGCCTAATCAAGATGGGAAGATGACAATTTGTCGTTAGCTGAAAACAAAGATTTGTTTTGTTCTATGTGAATGAGGGAGACAAAAGGCAGAACTGCCTGTAGCGAGTGCCTCCCCCAGAATTGAAAGAGTGACAGGGCCAAAACCAAGGGACGTTCGAGCTAAAATGTCTGGACACAGAGTTTGAAGCAATTTAAGTGATAGGAAGAGGGAAAGACTGATTCTGGGAGAGCGTTCCAGAGCTCAGCAGTGGAATAAAAGAAAGTCTGAGAATAGCGTTTCACTCTTGGGTTAGAGAGTTGCACAGATTAGAGGTGGGATTGTGTTGCATGACAGGTACTACGTACCGTACGGTACCCTACGTAGAGGAGGTGGTATACACTGGGAAAGCTCCGAGGAACACTGATTATTGTAGTAGCGAGAGATGCAACATTGCGGCGAAGAGAGAGAGATTGCAGAGAGTTGGTGAGTGGACGGAAGTTAAGGATACGAAAGGCTTTCCTTTCTACTTTGTCTAGGAGTGCGGTGTGAGAGGATCCTCCCCACACATGTGAACAATACTCAATACAAGGAAGCACTGTGCCCCTGTACAGAGCAAGAAACTGTGCAGGGGTAAAGAACCCCTTGAGGTGGTTGAGCACACCCAGCTTCTGGGAGGCTGCCTTAGCAAGACTGGTAATATGGTCCTTCCAAGTGAAAGCAGAAGAAAAAGAGACACCAAAAATATTGAGAGAAGAAGAAGGATTGATTCTTGTATTGTTGAAGAATAAGGGATAGCCTAGTCCTCTGGAGGTTCCGGACGGGTAGTAAGATGGAAAAATTGGGTCTTGGAAGCATTAAATGAAACTAGGTTTTCTCTACCCCAATTGGAAATAGTAGCTAGATCAGAAGATAAGTGTTCTATGGCTTCATTACATTTGTTTTTGAGGGACTGCTGGCTGGGGCGTTCTGGAAAACTAATTGAGTAGTGTAAGTTAGAGTCATCTGCATATGAATGGATGGGAATGGATGTACAGTTGAGAAGATCATTTATGAAAATTAGAAAGAGAATAGGACATAGGACAGAACCCTGAGGAACACCAGAGTTGATAGGATTAGGAAGTGAGCGATGGCCGTCCACAACCGCAGCTATGGAATGGCCGGAAATCAAATTAGAGACAAAGGCACAGATGGAGGGATAGAAACCGAAGGGGGGTAGTTTAGAAATTAAAGATTTGTGCCAGACTCTATCGAAGGCCTTCGATATGTCTAGTGCAACAGAAAAAGTCAACGAAGTCCTGAAAGGAGGATGACCAGGAGTTAGTAAGTTATGAAAGAAGATCACCAGTAGAGTGACCCTTAAGGAAGCCATACTGGGGATCTGAGAGCAGATTATGAGAAGAGAAATGCTTATGAAATTTGGAAGCAAGAATAGTTTCAAAAACTTTAGAGATACAAGAGATGAGAGCAATTGGACGATAGTTGGAGGGTTGGGAGTGGTCACCCTTCTTTGGGACAGGTTGAATGAGAGCAAACTTCCAGCAAGAAGGGAAGACGTTAGAGGAGAGACAGAGACGAAAGAGTTTGCCTAGGCAGGGGGCTACAGGTAATTACATGATTATGTATGATTATTGTACACCTTAGTATATGTAAATGTGTACATTTCAATAAACGATTCGAATTGAAAACTAATCGGTTTATTTATATATCGTTTTTAGCTGATGATAAGTTGTAATCTTCCCGTCTTGAGTACTTGTCTATTATATACCGTAGATTTTGAAGTGAATTAGGCCTATATTGTTGATTATGAAAACTTGATCTTATTTTTAATGAAGAGAAATAGTACGGTACCGGTAGTTTCATTATTTTCCAGTAAGTATCGACCAATCAGCTGCTAAGAGATGCAATTTACCCTCAACAATAACAATCACAACAAAATAACATCAACAATCACACACATTAATAAAAAACACACACAAATCAGAAAAACAATCAATACAAAAAACAACCACAACCAAATAACATCTATCTATCTATCTATTGCCTGACGCCGTGATCCCCGAAGGGGTGGCCACGAACGAACCACCCCCATGCACCTCTGTCCCCAGTCAGTCGATGCCCCTCTTCCCAACCAGCACCGCCTTCATCCATATTTTTTTATTTTTATTTTTTTTTTTCTATATTCCAACTTACTTCCTCTCGGGCATAGGCTGAGAGCCTTAACATTCACCGCTTTACAATGAACAGTGAAGCCCGTGAGGTCTTGTTCCAGTCTAGGGAGTGAGACATGTGAAGCACGTAGAGTACAACGAGCACCTGCCATCTTGCCTTCACATGAGGCACGGTGCTCACTCATGGCCCGAAACGACCCCATCTCTGAAGCCACCTCGTTCCCGTGCTTCACTGTCTCACCCCTTACACTCGGACTCTCACACTTACACACACACAACGCCACCTGTTGAGCAGATAACTCACCAGGCATTGCACCCCTATAGCATATTTTGAATATGGGAATATTCATACTTCCTCACTCCATCCTTCCACCTCTCCTTCGGTGCACCTCTCCCTCTCTGTCCTTCCACCTCGCTCTTGTACACCCTCTTAGTCATTCTCTCGCTTTCCATACGTTCCATATGGCCGAACCATCTCAAGTTGTTCCTTTTCACACTTTCCAGCACATCTACCTTCACACCACACCTCCTTCTTACTTCCTCATTCGTCTGTCTATCCCTCCATGTAACTCTGCACTCACTTCTCAAGTAACTCATATCCACCGCTCTCACTCTTGGTCTGAGTCTCTTCCCGAACGTCCATGCTTCGCTTCCGTAAGTTAGTGTCGGGATTACCACACTGTCATGCAAGGACTTCTGCACTTCCATACTGACCACCCTATTTCTTGTTACTGCTTTCAACGTTCCTACAACCCTCTTCCCCTGTTGCACCCTCTCCCGCACTTCTTCATCCATAGTCCCATCTTTACTCAACACACTGCCCAGATACTTAAAAGAGCTGACAATCTCCATAGCCTGACCGTTCAAATTCACCTCACACTCTGTATCTTTACCCCTTTAGAAGACCATAACCTTGCTCTTCCCCGCATTTACCTTCAAATTCCGTTTTTCGCACACAGTTCCAAACTCATTTACCAGACCCTGCAACTCCCATTCATTATCGCTCATCAGAACTGTATCATCCACAAACAGCAGTATAGGCAGCTTCCACTCATTTCCCTCCCTTTTCAGCGATACACCAACATCCACTGCTCTTCCTAGTATTTCTTTCATGACTCCATCCATATCTACAGTAAACAACCACGGGGACATCACACACCCCTGTTTCAACCCAACATTCAGGTCAAAGAACTCGCTCTGCTCATTCTCCACACATACTGCCGCCTTTGCACCCTCATACATGCTCTTCACTGCTTTCAGCAACTTGCCATCTACTCCGTATATTCTAAGTACTTTCCACATACCTTCTCTATCCACTCTGTCATAGACCTTCTCCAAGTCCAGAAAGGCAACATACACCTTTTGTTGCTTCTCCAGATATTTCTCCACAACACAGTTCAGGGTAAAAATCTGATCTACACATCCTCTTCCCTTCCTAAAACCTCCCTGTTCGTCGCCTATCCATTTCTCCGTTCTCACTCTCACTCTCTCAATCTCTCAATACTGTACACCTTCCCTACTACGCTTAAGACATATTCCTCGGTGGTTACCCCACACTCCCCTTTCCCCTTTGCCCTTATATAGGGGGACTATTATGCCAGTCTTCCAGTCATCGGGTGCACTCCCCTTCTCCCATGCTAGTTTGCACATTTTCCATACCCATTCGATCACTATCTCACCACCATACCTCAACAATTCCCCACACACTCCATCTGTTCCTGGTGCTTTCCCCAACTTCACTCTTTTCATGGCTTCTCACACTTCTGACCTCCTGAACCCCACCTCCTCCTCCACTACTAGAACTCCTCTTCTCCCTCCCATACCATATCCAACTATGTTTGCTGGCTCCTCATTCCTTACATTTAGCAACTCTTGGAAGTACCGGTACTCCCTCCATCTTTCAACTCTCTCTTGCTTCTCGGCTAGCATTCTCCTATTCTTATCTTTCACATCCTTACTGTTTCCCTTGCTACATTCCCTAACTTTCTTGACTTCTTTCCAGAACAGTTGCTTACACTCCCTCCATTTTACACTCAGATTCCTTCCAAATCCTCATCTACTCTTCTCTTACTTTCCTTCCAAATAACATCAGCAATCGCAAAAATAAACATTTATAATAAACACACACAAAATCAGAATAACAATCACAACAAAAACAACAGCAGTCAAAACACCAAGAAAATAATAACCACATCAAAACAACACCAACGATCACAACAATAACAACAATCACAATAACAATGCCAACAGCAGTCAGGTAAACGTCTTAAAACAGTTGGCGAAATGGGGCCGAATGGATACAAGCCAGGGAAAGCGAGAAAAGGAGAGAAAGATAAACAAATAAACGGTGACCCCCCTTAATAACTACCGGTACCGTACATCAAAACAACAGCAACAATCACAAAACAACAATAACAATCACAATAAAAAAACAGCAGTCAACACACCAAAACATTAACCCCTTCAGTACCGGTGACGTCCTTTTCATTACCGTATATTCTGGCAAATATCAGATGCTTTTAATCGTCTAAGGAAGGACGTCTACCCATTAAAAGGCTACAGACTATCTCAATGAATCCTTTTAGCTACCATATATCCTTCCTAAGCTTCATAAAATCGTCTAAATATAACTAATAAAAAAAAATCTACCCATTAAAAGGCTACAGACTATCTCAATTCATCTTTTTAGCTACCAGGTATCATATATCCTTCCTAAGCTTCAGAACATCGTCTAAATAAAACGAGAATAAAATAAAAAAAGACGTCGCTTGTACAGAAGGTGTTACAAACCACGTCAACCAAGAGCTACAATCACAAAAACATTAACACACACAACAATCACAAGCAGCAACCAAAACAACAGCCAATGCACAAACAACATCAACAATATTACAACACACCACACCCCATCCTAATCCATTCCAACACCCATCTCCTGCACCCCAATCCCCACCCCCACCTCCCCCACCCCCACCCCCCCCACCCCCACCCCCACCCCCACCCCATCCTCGTGCAGCAGCACCCAACATACATTGTGCACATAACATTAACATTCTCCAATTGAACATAGATGGCATCAACACAAAGAAACACAAACTCTCACACTTCATCAAACAACATAACATACACATTGCTATCTTACAAGAAACAAAACTCCGCACAACACAAAAAACACCTACATTTCATGATTTCACCACCATCAGACAAGACCGGGCCGTCGGCGGCGGCGGTGGACTCATCACCCTGGTACACAAAGAAATATCATACGTACATAGTTACCAGTGTACAAACCAAATCCCTCCTCCCCCCAAATGATAACACAACAGAAGTACAATCAATTAAAATACGCACTGGCAACAACTCCAACATAACCATCATAAACACATAATCCCTCCCCAAACATCCCCTACAGTACCAAATGAATACAGACCACACTTACAACACATCACAAACACCCCACACATCATCCTGGGTGGTGACTTCAACGCCAAGACGTCGGCCTGGTTTGTCGACAACCCCGACACAGACAGAGGGCTGATACTACAAAACCAAACTGATAACCTCATCATCCTTAATGACATCCATCAACATACCCATATTCCTCACCAAGCCCTCTATAACCCATCATCTCCAGACATCACCTTTTGCTCCCCAGAACTCGCCCCCACAACATCCTGGAGGGTGGTCAGAACCTTAGGCTCTGACCACCTCCCGATCATTATCACCACCAAAACCAGACTCACCCCAGCTAGCCACAAACACACATACACCAATTATAAAAGAGCTAACTGGGAAGCATTCACAAATAAGACAGAACAACACTTCACAACTCTAAACAGTACACCCATCACTAACATCAACAATGCTGTACACATACTCAATAAAACTATCCAAAACGCTGACAAGAAACACATTCCAAGAGGTAACAGAAAAAGACACAACCCCAACTTCACTCCAGAAATTCAAAACCTCATCAGACAACGTGACATACTGAAACACTCCCCAGCACCCCACACACAAGACATCACACAACAAATCCAAGCACTCAACACCCAGACTAACAACAAAATACAAGAACAACAAAAACTAATTTGGAATAATTTCCTACAAACACTTGATCACAAACAAACTCCAAAAAACTCTACAAAACACTAAACAGCATCACACTTTCCAACAGCAACACAACACAATTACATGCTGCAATCACAACAATAGACTCTACTCCTTCATGTAAACAACAAGCAAACACTCTCATCAATCACTTCTCACATGTCAGCCACCTAAAACCTCACAAAGACGACCGACGTGTCATCCGACGTAAGAGACAATTCCCCACAGACCCTGACTATACACCCTTCACCAATCACCAGACAAAGCATATCATCAACAATCTCAAGCACTCACCCACTTGTGGCCTAGACAACATAAGCAACATACACCTCAGACACCTGGGACCACAAGGCATACAAGCACTCACTAACATATCAAACTACAGTTATTCACACAACACAATACCAGACATTTGGAAGCATGGTATCATCACCACATTCCCCAAACCCAACAAAGACCCCACGCTACCCTCGTCGCACCGCCCCATCACACTCCTTTGCACCCCCTCCAAAGTCATGGAACGCCTAGTATTACAACTAATTACACCCGACCTACCCCTAGCTCCAACACAACATGGCTTTAGGCCACTGCACTCCACAAACACTCTTCTCACAGACCTTACACAAAGAGCTTTTGACGGCATCAACTCAGCTAGACCACCACACAGATCACTATTAGCCACACTCGACATTAGTAAAGCCTTCGATGCCATCCCCCGCCACAACCTAACAAACAAAATCTACAACACAAACATGCACAACAACACAAAAAGGTGGCTGGCCAACTTCCTAGCAGGCAGATGTGCACACGTATCTTTTGCCGGTCAGTCATCTAGAATCAGAAACTTTCCAAACGGAGTCCCACAAGGATCCGTCCTATCGCCCGCACACTTCAATCTGTACATGCACGATATAACTACACCCAATACGCCCCAAATAAACTTAGCCTCCTATGCAGGTGACAGAACACTCACATGCACACACCATGACCCAAAAAGAGCAACAGATCTCCTTCAACCCTATCTCAACACACTACATGGCTGGTGCACTACAAACAGACTTAATCTAGCCCCAGCCAAATCCACCGCAACCCTGCTCACAAGCTGGACAGGAGGACACGAATACATCCCTCAACTCACCATAAACAACACACCCCTAACACATACACACACACCCAAAATCCTAGGAGTAACATATGATACTCGTATGACATTCAAACAGCACACCACAAACATTAAAAAAAAACTGACACCCAGACTTAACGCCCTCAGGTCACTTGCTCACACAAAATTTGGACACAACAAAGAAACCACCACCACAGTATATAAACAATACATAAGATCAGTGATGGAATACGCAAGCCCAGCCTGGGCTTCTAACCTAGCTGAAACACATCATAAGACCTTACAGACTATTCAAAACAAAGCCCTGAAGATCATTACAGGCTGCACAGCTACTGCACCCACAGATCACCTAAAGTACATCAAGAAACCAAAACCCTCAAAGTCAAAGACCATCTGGACATGAGAGGCACTCAATTCCTGGCAGCAGCCTCCACGAACCAGGACCACCCACTAAACTACATGGCAACACACCCACAGACACCAAGAAATATCAAAACAACACCCAGCACACGGTATCACACACAATTACTGTCCTCTCTCCCTCCCTAGCCCACCCCGAACCAACTTCCAGAAGCACATCCATACTCATATCTCTCGCCGATCCATCCACTCACTCACAGACAACACGCAGCTGCAAGCACGACCTCCCGAAATCCATCCTTCCGAATCCTCCCTTCCTCGCGAGGACAGAGTCCACCTGGCCAGGCTGAGATGCGGACACCATCCAGCTCTCCTGAGCTATCAGAAGAGACTGGATGACTCCGTTGTCGACACCTGCCCGGGATGTAACACAGCACCCCATACCATTAAACACATCATAGAAGACTGCATTTCACACAACCACTTACGCCAACAACACAATCTACACTCAATGAGAGCTCTGTGGGAAAGCCCGATCGTGGCCATGGCCTTCCTCAGGGACTCGGGGCTGTTCGGCCAGGCAGCTTAGGGAACAACAACAATATTACAACCACAAAAGGTCAATATAAATACACAAAAAATAACTCATTATCTGGGTCTTATCAAGCGACAACAATCACAATATCAACAAAAAATACAATACAAGCAACTACAATATATCAATTAGGCTTCCATGACAATAACAACAAAAACACAAGCAACCAAAACAACTACCCCAGTAACCAAAACCAAAACAACAACAACAACAATACAAGTAACCAAAACAACTACCACAGGAACCACAACAAAAACAACAACAACAGTAACATTACAAACAACCAAAACAACTACCCCATCAACCACAAAAAAAAAAAAAACACAAGCAACCAAAACAACTACCACAGCAACCACAACAACACAAGCAACCAAAACAACTACCCCAGCAACCACAACAAAAACAACAACAACAGTAACATTACAAACAACCAAAACAACTACCCCAGCAACCACAACAAAAAAACAACAACACAAGCAACCAAAATAACTACCACAGCAACCACAACAAAAACAACAACACAAGCAACCAAAACAACTACCCCAGCAACCACAACAAAAACAACAACAACAACACAAGCAACCAAAACAACTACCACAGCAACCACAAACAAACAAACTAGGCTTCCATAATAAAAACAATACAAACAACCATAGCAACAACAATAACCACGACAACAATACAAGCAACCAAAATAACTATCATCGCAACCACAATACAAACAATTAGGCCTGCATAACAACACAAACAATCATAGCAGCTACAACTACAACAATACAACTACCACAGCAACCACAATTATACCGTAACAACAATGAAACCAACAACAATACAAACAAGCAAAATAACTACCACAGCAACCACAAAATAAAAAACAACAACAACCACAACAACAATACAAGCAAGCAAAACAACTACCACAGCAACCACAATTCAAACAAAAACAACAACAAACAAAACAACTAACCCAGGAACCAAAATAAAACAACCACAACAATGAAAGCAACCAAAACAACTCCCACGGCAATCACAATATATACAACAAGTAACAACAAGAAAAGTAACCAAAACATCAACCACAATAATAACCACAACAACAGTACAAACAACCAAGCAACCAAAACAACTACCAAATCAACCACAATAAAGCCGTAGCAACAACAACAACAGCAATAATATATAAAACTCGCATTAATTAAATTTGGAAAGGCTCGTGTTATGGGTTGACCCGTGTGAAGTGCCGCTGGGTATTGACACATTTGGTTGGGTAATTGGTAAAACGTTTGAAAAAGTTGACCCTACACAATGCGGCTGTTCGATGTTATTTTTGGAGAGAGAGAGAGAGAGAGAGAGAGAGAGAGAGAGAGAGAGAGAGAGAGAGAGTACATAAAGAAGTGCTGGCCTAGACTATAGGCCTACCAATAAAATTGTCTATATTTTCTATTTATTGCTGTACAATACCGGTACATACTGTATAGCCTACCGGTAAGAGACTAATTTGTGTTTTGGGTTCCTCAATATATCAATGCATAGGCGTGAAGGACGAAAATTTAATAAAAGTATCCCGTTCAGTTAGATATACAAATAGGCAGCCAGATAAATAGATATACTCTACCGGTATACAGTGTATATATATACAGTATATATTATATATATTATGTATGTATATACAGTATATGTATGTATGTATATATATATATATATATATATATATATATATATATATATATATATATATATATATATATATATATATATATATATATTATATACCGGTATACTGTATACATATACAATTATACAGTACAGGTATATATAATAAAACAAATACGGTACCGCCAAGCCCTCCCTACGAGATAAATGTTCTGGCACGAAAGGTCTTATAATCGCCAAAATAATTTTATAATCTCAAAACTAATGAAGCTAAACATGAGGGAGAGGGGGTCCAGAAAACAACAAACACTTAATGGTTTGGTTAGATTAGGTCTGGTTAGCTTTAGTTAGTTTAGTAGGTTTAGTTCAGTTTAATTTATTAAGGTTTCGTTACCAGACTGTGGGCGTCCTGGTTGCGGCCGTTCCGTGTTTGAAGAAGTGTATTAAAATGTAGTGCATTTTCACCTTAGACTTGTCTGGAAACTCGCACCGCCTCTCCCCCCCCCCCCCCCCAGGTGACCTGACAACTCAACCAGTACACCTTTTACAGGGTTGGAAAACAATCCGATTTTTTTAATAAAAATCAAAATCATTGATTTTTTTTTTATTAAAACCGGATTTATTTGATTAAAATCGATTTGTTCGATTTGTTTACACAAACTTCCATTTTGCGCAACACATGTATAATATTGTAAGTACATATATTCCTACATTTTAAAAACTATTACTTTGATTATATTATGTCAGAAAAACAATTAAATCAAAGTAATTTAACCCTCGCCGAACAGCCATTTAAACCTTCCCGCCAATGCTGAATCTGGATGAATCGTCAAATTCTCAAGATTTTGGCGCGCTTATAAATACGCCAAAAAATGGCCAAACCTAGGTTATATATATATATATATATTTATCCAGAGGCAGTCCTCGTTATCTTGCTATGAGTGAAGACTAGAAGTCTCTAGACCAAGAGGTTCAGTTTTTATTGTGAAAATTAGTAGGTCAGTTTTGGCCGCTGGGAGCCTAGAACTGTATAAATTCCCAAGTTTCGTCATTTACAAATACTCATATCTCTGCAAATATATAGGCCTAGTTTAACCTAGGTTATATAAATACCAGAGGCAGTACTCTGCGTTCTCTTGCGATGGGTGAAGACTAGAACACTGTACATTAAGCAGTTATTGTGTGAGGTGGGAAATAAGGCCAGCTGTTTTGTGATGCTACTGAGAACTGTCCGAATGCGATATGATAATGACTTGTGGAATGGTGTAAGACGAAGATAATGACTTGTGGAATGGTGTAAGACGAAGATCATTACTTTTGGAATGGTGTAAGACGAAGATAATGACTTGTGTAATGGTGTAAGACGAAGATAATGACTTGTGGAATGGTGTAAGACGAAGATAATGACTTGTGGAATGGTGTAAGACGAAGATAATGAATTGTGGAATGGTGTAAGACGAACATCATTACTTTTGGAATGGTGTAAGACGAAGATAATGACTTGTGGAATGGTGCAAGGCGAAGATAACGACTTGTGTAATGGTGTAGGACGAAGATAATGACTTGTGGAATGGTGTAAGACGAAGATAATGACTTGTGGAATGGTGTAAGACGAAGATAATGACTTGTGTAATGGTGTAAGACGAAGATAATGACTTGTGGAATGGTGTAAGACGAAGATAATGACTTGTGGAATGGTGTAAGACGAAGATAATGACTTTTGGAATGGTGTAAGACGAAGATCATTACTTTTGGAATGGTGTAAGACGAAGATAATGACTTGTGGAATGGTGCAAGGCGAAGATAACGACTTGTGTAATGGTGCAAGGCGAAGATAACTACTTGTGTAATGGTGTAGGACGAAGATAATGACTTATGGAACGGTGCAATATAAAGATAATGACTTGTGTAATGGTGCAAGACGAAGATAATGACTTGTGTAATGGTGCAAGACAAAGATAATGACTTGTGTAATGGTGCAATACAAAGATAATGACTTGTGTAATGGTGCAATACAAAGATAATGACTTGTGTAATGGTGCAATACAAAGATAATGACTTGTGTAATGGTGTAAGACGAAGATAATGACTTGTGGAATGGTGTAAGACGAAGATAATGACTTGTGGAATGGTGTAAGACGAAGATAATGACTTGTGGAATGGTGTAAGACGAAGATAATGACTTTTGGAATGGTGTAAGACGAAGATCATTACTTTTGGAATGGTGTAAGACGAAGATAATGACTTGTGGAATGGTGCAAGGCGAAGATAACGACTTGTGTAATGGTGCAAGGCGAAGATAACTACTTGTGTAATGGTGTAGGACGAAGATAATGACTTATGGAACGGTGCAATATAAAGATAATGACTTGTGTAATGGTGCAAGACGAAGATAATGACTTATGTAATGGTGCAAGACAAAGATAATGACTTGTGTAATGGTGCAATACAAAGATAATGACTTGTGTAATGGTGCAATACAAAGATAATGACTTGTGTAATGGTGCAATACAAAGATAATGACTTGTGTAATGGTGTAAGACGAAGATAATGACTTGTGGAATGGTGCAAGACGAAGATAATGACTTGTGGAATGGTGCAATACAAAGATAATGACTTGTGTAATGGTGTAAGACGAAGATAATGACTTGTGGAATGGTGCAAGACGAAGATAATGACTTGTGGAATGGTGTAAGACGAAGATCATTACTTTTGGAATGGTGTAAGACGAAGATAATGACTTGTGTAATGGTGTAAGACGAAGATAATGACTTGTGGAATGGTGTAAGACGAAGATAATGACTTGTGGAATGGTGTAAGACGAAGATAATGAATTGTGGAATGGTGTAAGACGAACATCATTACTTTTGGAATGGTGTAAGACGAAGATAATGACTTGTGGAATGGTGCAAGGCGAAGATAACGACTTGTGTAATGGTGTGGGACGAAGATAATGACTTGTGGAATGGTGTAAGACGAAGATAATGACTTGTGGAATGGTGTAAGACGAAGATAATGACTTGTGTAATGGTGTAAGACGAAGATAATGACTTGTGGAATGGTGTAAGACGAAGATAATGACTTGTGGAATGGTGTAAGACGAAGATAATGACTTTTGGAATGGTGTAAGACGAAGATCATTACTTTTGGAATGGTGTAAGACGAAGATAATGACTTGTGGAATGGTGCAAGGCGAAGATAACGACTTGTGTAATGGTGCAAGGCGAAGATAACTACTTGTGTAATGGTGTAGGACGAAGATAATGACTTATGGAATGGTGCAATATAAAGATAATGACTTGTGTAATGGTGCAAGACGAAGATAATGACTTATGTAATGGTGCAAGACAAAGATAATGACTTGTGTAATGGTGCAATACAAAGATAATGACTTGTGTAATGGTGCAATACAAAGATAATGACTTGTGTAATGGTGCAATACAAAGATAATGACTTGTGTAATGGTGTAAGACGAAGATAATGACTTGTGGAATGGTGCAAGACGAAGATAATGACTTGTGGAATGGTGCAATACAAAGATAATGACTTGTGTAATGGTGTAAGACGAAGATAATGACTTGTGGAATGGTGCAAGACGAAGATAATGACTTGTGTAATGGTGCAAGATGAAGATAATGACTTGTGTAATGGTGCAAGGCGAAGATAATGACTTATGTAATGGTGCAAGACAAAGATAATGACTTGTGTAATGGTGCAAGACGAAGATAATGACTTGTGGAATGGTGCAATACAAAGATAAAGACTTGTGTAATGGTGCAAGACGAAGATAATGACTTGTGGAATGGTGCAATACAAAGATAATGACTTGTGGAATGGTACAAGACAAAGATAATGACTTGTGGAATGGTGCAATACAAAGATAATGACTTGTGGAATGGTGCAATACAAAGATAATGACTTGTGTAATGGTGCAAGACAAAGATAATGACTTGTGGAATGGTGCAATACAAAGATAATGACTTGTGGAATGGTGCAAGACGAAGATAATGACTTGTGGAATGGTGCAATACAAAGATAATGACTTGTGGAATGGTGCAAGACGAAGATAATGACTTGAGTAATGGTGCAATACCAAGATAATGAGCTTGAGCAGGCCTAGGCTAATTAGTATCCATTATAATTAGTACCGGTACCGACTGGGATAGGGCGATTATACCGGAATTGACTATTTAGGACAAGATTAAGCCATGATAGGGTGAAGAGTATTAACCCCTTCTGTACCGGTGACATATTTGTCATTTGATTTCAGCTACTTTGTGACGATTTTATGAAGCTTAGGAAGGCTAATTGGTAGGTAAAAGGGTCAATTGAGATAGTCTGTAGTCTTTTAATGGGTAAACGTCCTTCCTAAGCTGCATATAATCGTCTAATAGTCTCCAAAATATAATGAAGAGGACGTCACTGGAACAGAAGGGGTTAAGTTTGGTAGAGGTGGGGTGGGGTGCCCATACCTTGTTAATTTTAGGTAGGCCAGAAATCGTGACCTCTAACCTTTGTAACTCAAAAAGAGACAGAACAAATGGGTTGTATGATTCTACACCTACTAGCCTTATGAGGGCCAGTGGCTTCACTAGTTGACTCTTCCCAATTGGTAGAACAAACATCGATCATCCCTAGTCCTTTTTGAGTTACAGAAGTTAAAAGAGTCACAATATTTGTCCTACCTAAAATGAGCATGGTATAGTAAGTTTGAGGTGTGGTAAAAATGTGGTACATATGGTGAGGTGTGGTAGATATATGGTGAGCTGTGGTAGATATGTGGTGAGGTGTGGTAGATATATGGTGAGGTGTGGTAGATATGTGGTGAGGTATGGTAGATATGTGGTGAGGTGTGGTACATATATGGTGAGGTGTAATAGATATGTGGTGAGGTGTGGTAGATATGTAGTGAGGTGTGGTAGATATATGGTGAGGTGTGGTAGATATGTGGTGAGGTGTGGTAGATATGTGGTGAGGTGTGGTAGATATGTGGTGAGGTGTGGTAGATATATGGTGAGGTGTGGTAGATATGTGGATAGGTGTGGTAGATATGTGGTGAGGTGTGGTAGATATATGGTGAGGTGTGGTAGATATGTGGTGAGGTGTGGTAGATATATGGTGAGGTGTGGTAGATATATGGTGAGGTGTGGTAGATATATGGTGAGGTGTGGTAGATATGTGGTGAGGTGTGGTAGATATAAGGTGAGGTGTGGTAGATATATGGTGAGGTGTGGTAGATATGTGGTGAGGTGTGGTAGATATGTGGTGAGGTGTGGTAGATATGTGGTGAGGTGTGGTAGATATATGGTGAGGTGTGGTAGATATGTGGTGAGGTGTGGTAGATATGTGGTGAGGTGTGGTAAATATGTAGTGAGGTGTGGTAGATATATGGTGAGGTGTGGTAGATATATGGTGAGGTGTGGTAGATATGTGGTGAGGTGTGGTAGATATATGGTGAGGTGTGGTAGATATGTGGTAGATGTGTGGTAGATATGTGGTAGATATGTGGTGAGGTGTGGTAGATATGTGGTGAGGTGTGGTAGATATGTGGTGAGGTGTGGTAGATATATGGTGAGGTGTGGTAGATATGTGGTGAGGTGTGGTAGATAAGTGGTGAGGTGTGGTAGATATATGGTGAGGTGTGGTAGATATATGGTGAGGTGTGGTAGATATGTGGTGAGGTGTGGTAGATATGTGATGAGGTGTGGTAGATATGTGATGAGGTGTGGTAGACATGTGGTGAGGTGTGGTATATATATGGTGAGGTGTGGTAGATATATGGTGAGGTGTGGTAGATATATGGTGAGGTGTGGTAGATATGTGGTGAGGTGTGGTAGATATATGGTGAGGTGTGGTAGATATGTGGTGAGGTGTGGTAGATATATGGTGGTGTGGTAGATATGTGGTGAGGTGTGGTAGATATATGGTGAGGTGTGGTAGATATGTGGTGAGGTGTGGTAGATATGTGGTGAGGTGTGGTAGATATGTGGTGAGGTGTGGTAGATATGTGGTGAGGTGTGGTAGATATATGGTGAGGTGTGGTAGATATATGGTGAGGTGTGGTAGATATGTGGTGGGGTGTGGTAGATATATGGTGAGGTGTAGTAGATATAAGGTGGGGTGTGGTAGATATGTGGTGAGGTGTGGTAGATGTATGGTGAGGTGGTAGATATATGGTGAGGTGTGGTAGATATGTGGTGAGGTGTGGTAGATATATGGTGAGGTGTGGCAGATGTATGGTGAGGTGTGGTAGATGTATGGTGAGGTGTGGTTGTGATGTGGTGAGGTGTGGTAGATATATGATGAGGTGTGGCAGACATATGGTGAGGTGTGGTAGATATATGACAAGGTGTGGTTGTGATGTGGTGAGGTGTTGTAGATATATGGTTGTGATGTGGTGAAGTGTGATAGAAATATGTTTGTGATGTTGTGGGGATGTGTGGTGGGGATGCGGTAGAGGTGTGTTAGTGATGTGGTGAGGTGTGGTAGGGATGCAGAAGAGGTGTGGTTATGATGTGGTGTGGTATGGTTGTGATATGGTGAGGTGTGGTAGATATATGGTGATGTGTGGTTGTGATTATTATTATTATTATTATATGAGATGCCGAAGTCTCCAACCAGGGTGCAGAAACATGATGTGATGAGATGTGATTGTGTTGTGGTAGAGAGTGATGATGTGTGCTAAAGAACATGATAAGGCCGATAAATCTATATAACAATCATTCAATACGCTGTGACAGTGCGTAGCTGCACTCACTCTCTGACTCCACACCGGGGGATCCTCCTGGCCCATATCAAGTATCCTATCGCACGATTGGCCGACTTGCCTCATTCATGAGTTCCGTGGTCTTCCCCTAGGCCTCCTCCACTCAGGGTTGTATTCTGTAGAGACCACCTGGTGAGCAGGGTCTGCTTCAGGGAGGCGAACCTCACGCCCATATAGCCGAAGTTGCCGTTCATGGACCATGCAATTAATTTATCTTGATTAGTTTCATGGAGTAGTTGCTGGTTTGAGACGTAATAATTCCAGTGATAGCCCATGATACTGCGAAGACATTTAGTACCAAAGGAGTTAATGTGTCTCTTCAACTCGCAGTCAAGTGTCCATGTCTCACATCCATATAATAAGACAGGGAGCACCAGTGACTTAAAGATCCGCAGCTTTGTCCTTCTGCACAGGTATCGACAACGCCATATACTTTTGTTGAGTGAATCCATAACTCCATATGCTAAGCCGAGGCGACGATCGACATCATAGCCCGACTCTCCAGTATTATGGATCAAGCTACCAAGATAGGTAAATTTATCCAAGATCTATAAGTCCTCACCACATGCATGAACAGATTGCACTGCATTATCCAATAACTCACCAAATGCTTGGACTTTGGTCTTAGTCCAAAAGACCTTTAAACCCAACAGCTCCGACTCCTCGTGTAGTGCCTCAAGGGCCAATCTGAGAACATTTAATGTCTCCGCTAGGATTACTGCGTTTTCTACAAAGTCAAGATCTAATATCCTGAACTTGCCGATATCTGCTCTGCAACAACTCCGCCCGACTGTCCGACCCAGTACCCAGTCCATACCAGTGTTGAAAAGTGTAGGCACCAGAACACACCCCTGTCTCACACCTGAATTCACAGGGAAGAAGGACTATTATCCCCCACCACAATTGACAGCACTCTCTGTTCCTGTATCGAGTCCAGACACCAGGTAAAAAATAGCCGCGGGAATCACGAGAAACCATAGTAGCTCCCAGAGCGTGTCTCGGTGCACCAAGTCAAATGCTTTCTTGAGATCAACATAGACTGCAAGCAGCCCTTTTTTAAACTCAAGTCGGTGTTCCACAAGTACCCGGAGCACCAGAATCCGGTCAATTGTTGACTTCTTGGGTGTAAATTCACATTGCTCAGGTCTCTGCTCCTTTTGCAGGTGACCTCGAATTCGCACCAGAAAAATATGGAAGAAGTCACAAAAACCTTGCCTGGCACTATGAGCAGTGTAATACCACGGTAGTTATTGCAGTCTTGTCGGTCTCCTTACCCTTTTCAGATAGGGATGACCAAACCCCTTCTCCTGTGAAAACAAATGGTAACGATATGTCATACAGCAGTCGGGACTGCATGTAACCCATGGACCTTGGACTCACCCCCAGCTTTCAGCAGTTCTCCAGGAATACCACAAATACCAGGAGCCTTCCCACCCTTCAGCTTAGCCACGAACTCCCTTACCTCGGCAAGGGAGGGAGGGTCTTCATTAATTGGTGGATTAGGCACTGGTGGTTGGACATCCACTGGAAGAAGCTGTCTGTTGGGAGCACTGGCCATGTACAACTGCTCAAAGTACTCAGCCCAGCAGGTTCTGCACTCATCATCACTCGATGCGAGTTGGCCATCCACCATCAGATCTTAATTAACTTAGGGGGTAGGCTTAGAGCGGAGTCTCTTCAGGGCTCGGTAAGCAAGCCGAAGGTTATTTACAAAGAAATGTCCCTAGACCTCCTCAGCAATTCCCCTGACATATCTCTCTTTGTCTCTCTTCAAGTAAGTTATCGCTCTGCGAGACATGGCCCTGTGCTGACCCAGATCTCCATCCAATCTGGCAGCACGAGACCAATGCATTCATCAGCTGCTGACAGGGCTCCACGTTTAAAGTTTTCCTGCAATTCTACAGGATCCTCTAAGGAGCCAAGTGATTCAAACCAGTTTTAGACTGCCACTGCATACTCCCTTGCACACTCCTCATCCTTGAGCATCTCAAGATGAAACCCAGGGGATAACATTTTGAGATTTTTTGGTTTTGAGTCGTAGCTTCAGTATAGCAGCAACAAGCCTGTGGTCGGTAGCAAAGGACTCGGCACTCTTAAAGATAATGCAGTTCTGGAGGGTCCTTAAACAAGTTCCTTATGAGTATATGATCGATCTCCTTGGCCACACCACCAGCATTGGAGTACCGGGAAGAGAGAACTATTGACATTCCTGGTGCCAGAGCCATTAGGACTGACAAATACCTCGTAGCCAGCCTTATCTGTGCCAGTACCTGCATTGAAGTCCCCAAGGACGACAAGTGTGTCCCGTGGGTGGCACTGTTCAACAATAGAGTGGAGCCTGGTGTAGAACAATTCTTTCTCTTCTGAGTTATTCATCTCGGTAGGGAGCATACACTGCAACAAGAGAAATTAATCCCATCGTATGCTTCATCCTCACCAGCAGTAGACGCTCGTCAACAGGTGTAATCCCCACAACTGTGGGAACCAGGACGGAAGAGATCGCAACAGCTAACCCCCCTTTGGTGAGCACCATTGCCAAAGCTAGACCAGTAGTATTTGTAACCATCGCAACTGATCACACCATTGCCAGGTCGCCTCACCTCAGAAAGGGCCACTATGTTTATTCCCAGCATCCGCAGCTCCCCAGATAATGGAGATAGTTGGTCATCATCCGAGATGGTCAATAATGTTCCAGGCTCCAACCCGAAGACCCATCCGAAAGTTGAGCCCCGGAGCTGGTCTTTGGGATCGTGATTCGATTGTGCTGCCACGACCACCCCGCAAGTCAGGAGTTTGTCTGAGAGGTCCGCCACCCTTCAGACTGCAGGGGTCCCGATGCCTTTGCCCTGTAGTCTTCACAGTTGGCACCCCTGCTCGACTGGCAGGAATTTATACTTTGTTTACAGGTCGGTGTGTGTGTGTGTAGTCCCGTTAACTAGACAAATGTTGGTTTAAATGCACAAGGTGTGGTATACATGGACAATTTAAAGCAAAATATGGATAGGCTAAGGATAATGCGATTTGTGATATAAACATGAACTTTTGAGAATGTGGCACTACTTAAATTAGGAGTGAAATAGGAACTGCATATGAAAATGAGTAGGCCTATACGAATGGCTGTGTGATATGGATTTGATGAAGTTCGGTAGGTACGAATGAAAAGTTGAGTGCGAGTTGCGTAGACTTTAGTGTATATTTTTTGGATGTATAAATGTATTAGTTATGAATAATAAGGATATGTGGTATAGTCTATTCATTATAATTCGACCAAAAATCTTGACCACTAACCTATATAACTAAAAATCACTAGAGTAAGAGAGAGGGAGAGAGAGACTGTGACTGTCAGACTGTTATCATTTAACATTACAATTGATGATTCGGTAAACGGGACGAGACAATAAGCTTTTAACGAACCGATTTGTTTGAATAACCGGTATGCTTAACACCTTACGAGCGGCCTATGCGGTTTATTTATGTGTACCGCACAGCGGGGTGTTTTTAGCCAAAATAGGGCTGTTTACGTGATCATTTTCATGCCTAAATAAGACCCAGAACGTAAAACAAGTACCTATCCCTGAAAGGGCATAAACAGAGCTTTCGAATGACACCATAACGATCCTTGTATGTTGGATAGTTTTCTTGCAATAACCGTGCAACGCGAGTGCAAAAAGCAGGTAATTCGGTACTTTCAGTACATAATTGAGTATGTAGCGAGTGAGAGAGGGAGGAGGGAGCTGAGATTTGTGTCAGTAGGTTCGCCGCGGTGGTCTGGAGCAGTCATACGCTCGCTAGTCTCCTGCCACCACTTGTCTCTCTCTCTCAGCCACATTACGTGCTGAAATTGCCACTCGAGTTATGTCGAGCGCCGCCACATAGTCCAGCTTTTTTTAACTCGACTTATGTTGCTCGCCGCTAATTAAGGGTTAAAAGTATAACAAGGAGTGACAGAATCTATAATCACACGGCAGAAAATTTACGTGAAGGATAGCATGGATATATATATATATATATATATATATATATATATATATATATATATATATATATATATAAGTGTGTGTGTGTGTGTGTGTGTGTGTGTGTGTGTGTGTTATGGAGGTCTAGGAAGGAAACTACAAACAATAATAAATAAATTAATAAGCAAATCATTATAACTCTTTCCTTAAGTTATAAATAGCGGAAAGTCATAAATAGCGTTAATGGTGACCGGGCAAGTCAACCAGCAGACCATCTTTAATACCAGTGCTAAATGAAAATAATACTTTTACAGGTTTATGCCGTTTATTGCCATTAAAATACAATGCAAACATACAATAACATACATAATTAACCCTTTGAAGATCATGACGTATTTTGACAGTTTATTCTGGCTATTATGAGATTTTATTCAGATTAGGAAGGGTTATGGAAGTCAGAAGGTTAGCTGCGATAGTTTTTACCCTTTTAATTCCCACAGATACCGGTACTTCCCAAGCTGTAAATGTCGTCTAATGCCAGCCAGAATATGATATTAAAACGCGGCACAATCCTCAATGGGTTAAAGGGAGATGGTTCACTTTTTGGGCGATTTTTGCATGTATTCATTATTGTTCTAGTTTCCTCCCTAGACTTTCATCAAATTAAAAAAAAAAAAACATCCATTAGATCCCCCTTCTAGATTAATTTGTACATTTTTCGGTAGAAAAAATGTCCGGCCTAAGGTTCCAACATTATAGGCTCACTATCGTTCGCCAGGGGAAAAATCGACACCTAAATAGCACGAAAGGTCTAAATATTTACTAAGAAATGGGGCGAAAGGTCTTAAAATTGACTAACTAATGGGGCAAACATCTTAACATCTGAAAACTAGTGGGGCTAAACATGAGGGAGAAGGGGGTCCAGAAAACCGGGCCATCCCCCCTTAATCGATATACAATTTACGGTTGTTTACCCCTCTGGTTCCGAGAGGGCCTTTCCAAAGCGGAGCAAAGTTGTGTATGTTAGCCAGAATAATGACAACATAGCGTCCTGGATACTGACAGGGTTAAGGGGGGATGGGCCGCTTTTCTGGACCACTTTCTCCCTCATGTTTAGCCCCATTAGTTTTCAGATGTTAAGATGTTTGCCCCATTAGTTACCGGTAGTCGATTTTAAGACCTTTCGACCCATTTCTTCGTCAATATTTAGACCTTTCGTGCTATTTAGGTGTCGATTATTTCCCTGGCGAACGATAGTGAGCCTGTAATGTTGGAAGAACCGGCCTTCGGCTGGGACATTTTTCTACCGCAAAATGTACAAATTAATCTAGAAGGGGGATCTAATGGATTTTTTTTTTTTTTTTTAATTTGATGGAGGTCTAGGGAGGGAACTAGAAAAATAATGAATACATGCAAAAATCGCCCAATAAGTTAACCATAATAAGTTAGGACGACACAATTGACCACTTGCGAGTTTCGTTCTATAAGGAAGTTGGAGCTGTAGACATCGATATGTACAAGAATTGCCAGCTAAAATACGGTTGTAGTAGATTTATAAATACATGAAACCCAATTAACTTACGGTACTTTTAATCCATCAGAAACCTACTTTTATTGTTGCATTTCTGTTTAATATCAATGTTTACGTTTCCAACTTCCTTATAGCCTGAAACTCGCAAGTGGTCAATTGGTACTGGTCTGGTTAGTTCTCGTTGGATTAAGGGGAGGCAGCCCGTTTTTCTGGACCCCCTTCTCCCTAATGTTTAGCCCCACTAGTTTTGAGATTATAAGACGTTCGGCCCATTAGTTTGACGATTTTAACGCCTTTCGCCCCATTTCGTTGTCAATTTTAAGACCTTTCGTGCCATTTAGGTGTCGATTTTTTCATGGCGAGCGGTAGCGAGCCTGCAATTTTAAGAGGAACGGCCTACCGAAAAATTTACAAATTTATCTTAAAGGGGCCCAGGGGGGTCTAGGGGGTGCTTTTCTAAGCTTGATGGAGGTCTAGGGAGGAAACTAAAAATATATATATGAATAAATTAATGAACAGGCCAAACAAACGGTCAGTCTCCCCTTAACCCCTTGAGAATCATGATGCGTTTTGACAGTGCATTCTGGCTATTGGTAGACGATTTTATTCAGATTAGGAAGGGTATATCATGGAAGAGGCTAAATTGAGGGAGTCTTTACCATTTTAATTCTCATTGTCAAACCAGAGCAATTTTGTGTGAATAATTATGAGAAAGAATAAAAGAAAATTATCCTGAATTAGCATTGTGTTTGGCCATTGTATCACTTCCAGAGATATAACTTGAACTGGAAGCCATTATGTCATCTTGGCATAGCCTACACAATAATATAGGCTAGACTAAAAATAATTGATTCAGTTTTCGTTTGACGCCCTGATAGGCTATATTAAATCTCACAGATCCTTCCTAAGCTGCATAATATCGCTTAATGATAGCCAGAATAAACGGTCAGAAGCGCGTCATGAACCTCAAAGGGTTTTAATACTGGTCGAGATCTACTGGTTGGGAAATATACCCTTGTCTTACGGGAGCCCACCTCGCTTTTTTTGTTCTCTTTATCTCCCTCTCTCTTTGGCTTTTATCCATTCGGCCCATTCAGGCTTCAGCCTACTGTTTTAAGACATTTACCCCCATGCAGGTATCAATATTTTCCTGGCGAGCGGTAACGTGATAGCATAATTATATATATTTTTGTTTTGACAGCAAGATAAATTTGTACTTTTTTTTATAGAAAAATTTCTCGCTATCGCTCACCAGGAAGAAACTGACACCTGAATGGGGATAGATGTCTTAAAGCAATTGGCTGAATGAGGCCGAATGAATACAAGCCAAGGAAAGAGAGAAAAGGAGAGAAAGATAAAAAAAAAAGCCGGTGACCCCCCTTAATTGGTATTAGGATTATACATTTCTGACGTGGCGAATTGTAAAATTATCTTGAGGAATGACGATAGTTATATTAATTATCTACTTGAGTTTCGGCCTATAAGGAAGTTGGATAGGGCCTATGTAGACACCATTATTTAGCAGAATTTCCAACTAGGCCTACAACTCGGTTGTAGTACATTTATAAATACATGTACTCGAATTCCACATACTTTCCAAAGTTTCCATCCATCAGAAATTTACAATATAATTACATTTGTTTTGTTTAATATCGATGTTTACGGCTCCAGCTTCCTTATAGCCCGAGACTCGCAAGTGGTTAATTGACGTTATGGTACATGTCTCCAGTTTTATTACGACATTTTTGGTTATGGTGTTTTTAAATTAAGGACAGTTGGCGAATTGAATGCAGCAACGAATTTAGTGTTGTAGAGCTTTGCGTACAATATCGACCCAAGAAGTGATAATATTGACCTACCTGAAGACAAGGCAGAGTGGCCCAGCCTCTCGTCCTGCTTGTCTGCTTGTTGGCTGAATCCCGGCGGCCAGAGAACACTCCTCCAAGGCTCCAACTTACGGAATATTATAATAGCTTCCCGGGGCACGGCACAGTATATACACCTTCACGCAGCTCCTACCATCACACCTGAGGCACTAGTACACAACACAAGCACGGGGAGGGTTGGATAGGCTCCTGGTTAACGACTATATTCCCTGGGCGAGCCGTGGGGTTTAAGAGGGGGGGTGGGGAGCAAAAAAGAGGCAGATGACCCGTCGTGACACTAGCTTGCTTGACACTGGCACTGAAACGGGTCGGTAGTGGTGGCAGTGGCACTGATGTCCTACCCCCGAGTACACCTCTCCAAACCTTCCCTCTGGTCTCACACCATACTACAGCGTTATATTCTATAGCTATGTATGGTCAAGGAAAGGAATTAGGAGTGGAATTGTTGCGATTGGGAAAGTTGTAATTCTGGTGTGTATCGTGCGGCTGGCAGCGTGACGGCCCTGTGTATTGATCGTGCAGGACTGGGCCATCTACCGACAACGTTACCATTACTGTGTAACGAATATTACGAGAAAGTAGCTAGAATATCGCTAGTTCGCAGAAAATGTCAATTATCGCTAGAAAAATTAGTGTAATGTCTAGTATATCACTTAGAAATGGCTCAAATCGGAGAATTTAGCTACCGTTTATGCCCCGAATTGTCAGTAATTGAAGCTAAATCTAAGTAAAGATCTGCAGATCTAGCAATCAAGTAGCTAAGTTGACAACACTATAACTAGGGGAGGCAGGGCAGCTGATGATGAAATACACACACTGCTTCCTGAACGTGATGTAACAAGTTAAAGTCTGAGCCACGCGAGAGTACCAGCTCTTATTGGAGGATAACCTTGGAATACAGTACCGGTACAGTACTGAAAGTGTATTGTCCGAGTTTCACTTCCAATATACAGTAACTGCATTTTGGATCTTGAAGTTCATTGTCTTGATTGGTTATGTACACAAAAATATATAACAAATTTCTCATAATAATAGAGCATATAATTATTAGATATCAGACTGATATATGCGTTGAAAATAGGCTTCCGACGCGATGGCGCATAACTGCATTCACCCTCCAACTTCACTCCGGAGGTTTCTCTGGGTTAGGCTACATGCCTTGACTTCCCATCCCAAGTAGGCCTACCTGTTTACATGATTAATCAATTTTCCTTAGCCATGAGAAACCTGATATTCTGACTGTCTCCTCCACTCAGGGTTGTCATCTACCAAAACCACCGTGTGAGCATGGTCAACTCCAAATATCTGTTCGAGAGTCCATATCCCGTAACTATATTATAAGACATAACATTAGGACGCATTTTTCAGTTTATTCTGGCTATCATTATACGATTTTATACAGTTTAGGAAGGATCTGTGGGAATTATAAAGGTGAATACTGTACTCTCATTTAACCCTCCGACTTCCTAATCTGAATATAATCGTCTCTAATATAATAGCTAGAAAACAAAAAAGAAATGCGTCATCGGATTTTTATGGGTTAAGGATCTGCAGCCTCATCCTTCTCCACAGATATCGATAGCCGTATATATTTTGTTGTAAGAGACCATAGCCCCATACGCTAGAGCGGCTAGACCAAGGGGACCATTTATCACACCACTGTTATGGATCCCACTCAGAGGTGCACCACCCAGGGGGGGATTTCCGGGTTGTCCGGAATAGGGTGAAAGGTCTTAAAATCGCCAAATAAATGGAACGAACGTCTTAAAACCTCACATCTTAAAGCAAGTACCTCCCCATTAACCCTTACTGTACCAGCGACGGCGAATCGCCGTCAGTAATAAAGTCACTCGTCAGTACCAGCGACGAAAGATCGCCGTCAGTAGGCTATATATATACAGTATATATATATACTGTATTTATTTATTCCTTTAATTATCCCTCAAAACACCTAACCAATCTAATCTAACCTAACTTAACCTCACCTTCACCTCACCTCACCTAACCTAACCTAACCTAACCTAACCTAACCTAAGGCCACACATATTGGTGACATTAAAAACGGTTTGTGCCACTGCATTCAATGTCTCAGGACTAAAAATATGGTCCAAAAACGATCTGAGCAAAATGTTGATGTTTCGACAAAACCTAAGGCCTAAGGCCTAAGCTTTTTTTTTTTATTATTTTTTTTTTTTTTTTTTAGCCCTCAAAACACCTAGCCTAACTTAACTTCAACTCACTTAACCTAATCCTAACCTAACCTAGCATAATATAGTAGTTCCAAATTTATACAAAAATAGGTTAAATTAAAAACGGTTTGCGGCATTCGATTCATCACGTCAAGAGGACTAAAACTATTGTACAAAAATGGTCCTACCAAGATGTAGATTTTTCGACAAAATCGTAAGGCTTCTTTTTTTAGCACTTTTCAGGTCATTTTCGAATTTCATATTTCTAACTGGTATATTTGGATTCTTTATGACGATGCGATTCCAACGTTATATAATATTTACATTTTTAGCATGTTTTAGCCCTCAAAACACCTAACTAACCTAACTTCACCTAACTTAACTAAGAGACTTACAACAATTTTGATAACACTATCGTTTTCAGGACACATGTATTTACTTTGTGCAAGTGTTTTTAATTATAAAATAAAATGTTAGTAAACAATTATTATGCGTATTTCGTCTTATACCGGTACTCTTCATTATTCATATAAGTTAATTTGTATTGTAACATTAAATTTACCAGTAGCTTCTATTACCTATTCTACGTTTAATGGGCTATTATACAAAGCAATGTATATAATGGTTGGCAAGATATTGTTTGTTAAAATAAAATATCTGTAAGAAAGGTAGCGTTTTTAAGTACTGTACTGATTATTCACACACACCCGATACACGCACAGCCAGACGAATGATTGTATGGGGGGCAACCAATCATTCGTTTGGATTGAATATATCTTTTGTAAGGATAGAAATGGGGGAGGGGCTTCTCCGACAGGTTAGCTTGATAGAGATATATAGTGTGTATTAGCGGCAAAGAGGAAGGGAAGAAAGGGACAGGTAAGAGAGAGGGGGAGGGTGGGGGGGTTATGGAAATGCTTGGGAATTAACCCAAAAAGAACACTATTTGGCATATACGTTCGATATCTACTAAAATACGAGAGAAAGCGAGAGAGGTAGGAGACAGTGACGAGCAAAACCAGGAAAGAAGAAAACGGAGAGACTCGCAAGAACGGGTAGCCACCAGAGAGAAAGAAGGAAGGAGAGATAGAGAGAGAGCGAATGGGAGATACACAAGAACGGGAAGCGACACCATAACTCCAAACAATCAGAACAAAATTAATGCCATCCAGTAAGTCGCCTCACCACCCAGGGAAACACGGCATAACATCACAAGTCCAGAAAACACCACAAATCATCCAAGAGATGCCGCAGCCCTACCGTCACTCATAGACCCTCACCTTCCTCTACCTCACCCCCTTCGTCAGCACCCTCGCTCCCACCTTCTCAACCCTCACAACCTTCACCTACCACCCTTTCTTCCACTCGCACACAAAATCCTACTTCCCCCACACCATCTTCTTCCTCACCCTCTACTTCTTCCCCCTCGTTTTCCTGCCCTATCATTCCCCGCCGCCTCGCCCCACCCCTATGCCCCTACCCCTCGAGCAGATCCCCAACCCACCCAAATCTTCCGTCTCCAATCCCATCATACTCTCACATTCTCTCTCTCCACCTCCCCCACCCCGCACTCCCAACCATAGGCCTACCCCTGCAACTCCCCCCTCCTACCTTCCCCTCCTCCGCCTCACATGCCTACGCCACCGTTATCACCTGCCTTCTCTTTTCATCCCTCACCTGTTCGCACAAGATCCGGCCATCTCTCGAAACCCTCCACTCGTTTTGCTCCAAATTCCTTACCTTCTCCTAGCTCTTCACCTTCTTCTCGACTATCTCATACCCTCCTATCACCTCACTCACTCTTTAGGGCACCAGCACTCAGAATAGCGAGTACAAGAAGCACAACTCGCCCAACCTCTACCATCACCAACCGCCAGATCAACTCACCAGTGAGGTCAAAGGGTACTTTTGCATCCGCAAGTGGCCTTAAGAGGGACCTGTCAGACAACAAACCATTACTCTCCCTCCAGCCACCACCTGCACAACACCTCCATGTGACTTCTAGCCTTCGCACCATGTATTCTCCAGTCAAGGATCCACTACCCGACTCCGGCTCCTACAGCGACCCTGGCTGCCCCTTCATCAAAAAGTTGAAGTGGGGCGAAGAAACCGGCCCCTTATCCACCATCAGATTCCAGGATGAATTGGAATGGGCCTGGAATACATGCATCAGACCTCCTATCTGACCGTGTATACTAACAACAACAGACTAGCAGACACCCGCTCCCGCACCTGGCGGAAATACCTGGAAAGCCATAAAAGGTTCTCCCGCTATGGCGACATCTAGATCTTCCAAATCCAGCCACGAGGCCGTGGCTATTACCCCGGGGAAGAGAGTAAGAGAGGGAAGAAAAGCGCCAAGGACACAAATAACAGAGATGAGGCCCCTCACGCACCAACAACCACTGCCACCATGCCACCAAAACAAGAGGGCACAAGCGACTCCTCACCATGCTTCGCTCGGGTCGCCTGCATCACTCAGCCACTTCCCGACCCCAGGAAAGAACATACCTGTGAGGACGGCACCTACTGATGATATACCTAACAAAGATAACCCCTCAAGACGTCATGATAAACAAACCATGCATAAAGATCAACACACCACGCGCCCTTCTTGCTCTGAGACGAACCACCGCCGTGGCGCGGATTCCCAGAAAGGCTACCGCAGCCGGCCCAGACCCTCCTCCACGCACAGCCACCCCTCTAGCCGTGAAATGCCCCACCGAGGGGAACGACGAAAATGGTAAGACCATCTCAGCCTACCTCATCATCAGTAGAATTGGATAGATACTATTACCACACCGGTAGGGATAGTATCAGAAGACTTGGGACTATTAACTGAGAAATTGCCTTGAGGGAGTAAGACACTACTAGAACTATTCGACGCATTTCTCGAAGGTACCTTGGATTTGCTAGTATTTGCTAGATTGTTGGGCCACACTGGTGACACCCAACATCTTTACATTGCCTTGGTACAGGATTTACTATACTTAGAGTATGCAGTACCGACAAGTACTCTAGTTCTAGTAAACCTACAAAAATAGTAAGGCTAGTTGGAAGAGCGTAAGACACTGGTGAAACTGCTTCCTTCTCAGGCAGGACTTGTAGTGGTGGGTGTAAGACACTGGTGAAACAACTCCCTACTTAATTCCGTGATACGAGAGCGTAAGACACTGGTGAAGCGGTTCGTACTCGTTAAACCCAAGATCCATCATCAAAATTCTTCCTGAGACTCTTGTAGGAATTCTGGGTTAGAGACTTGTAGTGGAAAGTGTAAGACACTGTTGAAACAACTCCCTACTTAAGTCCGTGATACGAGAGCGTAAGACACTGATGAAACGGCTCGTACTCATATAAACCCAAGATCTAACCTCAAAGTTCTTTCAGAGATTCCTGTAAGAAGTCAAGGTCAAGGACTCGTAGTGGAGGGCGTAAGGCACTGGTGAAACGGCTCGTATTCGTATAAGACCTCAACCCTGCAGATCTTCAGAAGAACCCAAGGAAGTCTTCGCCAATTCTGCCATCACCACGACCATCACCACGAACCAGGACGTAATCAGGAATACAACGCATCCGCATCTTCAAAGACTATCGGAACCTGCCAAAGATCTTCCTCTTGAGACGCCTAGTGGATCCTCGATCGTGCTGTTATATAATTACCTATCCATATCTGATGTAACATTGCACTTATAATCATATGTTACTGTGAAATAAGAATAATCTATGTTTGTACTCTGCGTTATATTATCCTCTATTGCCTTCGTACTTGTGTTTGTGTTGGTCTCCTTTTCCCCAGTCATGTAAAAACCTACCTAATTAGTCAATCACAGGGGCCCCAACTCCTCCAATGGCAGAGGCAGGAACCACCGCCCGAGGCATATCATCAGCTCCAGCCCAATTTACAATACAATGAAGAAATGTTTATGCAAGTTAAGCACCAAGAACCCTTCCAATATAAAAACAAGTGGGACCCTGAGTACCTTCAGTACCTATAGTACCTTCCCGGAAGACTGGGAATGAAGTAAATGCAGTGATAAATAAGAAACTTGTGGCCGGCAAAATAAGAAAAGCCAGATACCACGATGGATAGAAAAAAAAACATTACATCACCACAAGGCCCTCTATAAAATAGTGGATCAAGATCACGAGATTAAGAATCTCATGTGTACCAATAAATAAACCCCATGCATTTTTAGATTAAGTATTATCTTCACCATAGCCAAAACCACGATATCCACATGTCCCTATGAACTCGAAAGACACCAAATTGAACCCTAAAAAGAACCCAAATATAGCCTGACTTTAACTGAAGGAAATTAAGCAAATTCGATTGTATCCTTCGTCTGGTCCCGCCTAGAGGAAAACATTGGTGTTGCCGCTTCACCAGACGTCCAGTCCGGAACCCCTTCACCTGTACCTGGGAGAGAGGCAGTTCCCCTTGACGCCCAGCCCTGCAGTACCACGAGAGGCAGTTCCTCTGACGTCCAGCCCTGCAGAACCACAAGACCACGTCGACCAGATTCTCGCTCACGGCTCCCTCCACCCCTACCCTAAGTGTCTCTGAGTATATTAAGTTGTGGCTATTAGTTGTGAAGGTAAGGCAAAGTATGTGAATATTCCATTTTTAATTAATTCTAGATCTGTGCCCGGGATCTGTTTTGAATTTGTATTACCCGTGTGAACTATTAACATTTGATCTGTACGAGTGATTTATACATACGAGATATTGCCTTGTAAATCTGTGTGAACCCGTCTTAAATCAATTTACCTAGACCCTTCATCTTCATACTTTTATCAGTGTTACTTAGCCGGAATATTCGCAGATTTTCGTCTTATGTGTCCTTTACTCTGTGTGTTACGAAGTTGAAGTCAAAGTGTATAACGTGAATTTATTCCCTTCTTAAATCTTCTACTTACCTAGAACCTACGCCCAAATTTAAGATTCTTTTATCTACTTAATTACTACCCAGAGAGCTTTATCAATTATCCCCTTTGTTTTGCAAGTCAAGACCCCTTTTCGTTGAATTAGGATTTATTCATTGACACGTTCTATTCTATTAATTCTTGTGAGTAAACTAATAATATACGTATTTGGATCATATAATTCTTTCCACACGTATCTAGGAATTCCGTTTGTATATTCCTATGTCTAGTCAGCCTATGTTTTGGCTATTAATTTATCTTCGATTACTTTTAGTAATTACTTATTATAACCATTTCAAGGTTATAATATAACGTTACAATAGTTCTGCGTTTTAAATAGGAATTTGTTAATTTATTCAGAGCTCCTTTTATGCCCAGTTTTGGTATTTAATTAGTACAACTTCGTCGTGCACGCCATTTCATATAGCTATTTCATTTAACCAATTTTTCGCGCTACTTATATCTGCGCCCCTAAATTACTCGGTTAATTTATTCCAACCCTATTACTTCGGATTGTCCATTGTCTTTCAGTCACGTTAATTCTTAGTGCATCTGAATTACGCCATTCGTGTGATTTGACTTCATCTCTGATCGAAGTATTTTTTGTGTCGTATTAGATAGATTATTCACATTTATTCTTAGAAGGTCAAATTCTAATTTAGTCTATCTCCCCTTTTTTACTTGAATTATCCTCCTAGCTCGAACCTTTTAAGTTAACATCGCATTCATTCATATTACTATTTTCCGTGACCGCAGTCCATCCTAGCTATATCCCCTCAGGCGGTACGTTTGATCTTTTACCTGAGTGCGACCTAGCTTTCTACCCCCACGCCACGCACTCACCCCACGCAGTGAAAGATACGTTCCATTGCCTTGCGTAGTATTTCGGAATACTGGAACCAATGAGTAGTAGTACCATTGGTTCCCAAACTAGGGGTAAATTACCCCCTGGGGGTAATATAGCATTTTTTCGGGGGTAATGGAGGGGGTGATGGAAATAAAGTGAAGAATTCTGGAAATCAAGAAAACATTGTCCCTGAGTTGTAAAGTAAACATATTATAATTAATTAATAAAGTTAAACCGAATAACAATAAACATTAAAAACTACTATACAATATTAAAAAAGAAGAAATATGTATCTAGGTGTGTGGCAAGCGAAGAGTATTTTGACAGGTATGCTTCAGGATACAGTCATTCAGCAACCCTGATCATGACATGTCCAGTACGTGTCACTGCCTGAGCCTGCCTCTATCTATCTCACGCTGTCAGTTTCTCTGTGAGCATCAGCCGCGGTAGACGTAAGCAGGTATGTATGTGTACTGCCCTGTGCAGTATAGTTAGTATTTATAGTGGGTATATATGACAATCAGAGGGTTAACTAAAACAGTCCTTAGCCATGTAATACCCACAGATCCTTCGTAAACTGTATAAAATCGTCTATTATTTAAACTACCAATAAGCGTCATAATCTCCAAGGGGTTACATTCGTTACAATAAAGATAAACTTATGATCAGCAGAACATATACTCGTGTTTATATTAGCCATTGACTCCTGATAAGGAGTGGCTTGCTCGACTGTGTTACTTGGCTGACATATTTGCGGAGCTGAACAGTGGTAATCTGCAACTCCAGGGCCGAAACAAAACTGTCATGGATGCCCATCAAACTGTGACTACATTTCTGGGGAAGCTGAGACTCTGGATTCGGCGCTTGGAGAAAGGAGTGATCGCCCAGTTCCCCACCCTAGACCAGTTTGTTGAGGAGAATAGCCATGATACTGGATCACTTCTACAGACTATCAGGAAAGAGATGAGCGACCATTTGAAGGGGCTTGAAACAAGCATGCATCACTACTTTCCAGAGAGTGACCAAGAAACAGCCAGTCTTCAGTGGATCATTCATCCCTTCTCTGTACCTGATGAGGTCATTCATGATGATGATTTCCCTGCAAAGGAGGAGTGGATCACCATGCGAGCCAATGACGCTTTGAAAATCAATTTTCAAAACCAAAATGTAGATTCCTTTTGGATTTCACGACTAGCTGACTCGCCAACTCTGTCCAAGAGAGCCTTGAAGTTGTTGGTGACATTCTCAACAACATACCTCTGCGAGAAGGGGTTCTCGACTGTGCTGGGGATGAAGACAAAGAAGATAACTCGTTTGAATGTTGCAAATGATGCCAGGCTGGCACTTTCAACCACAAAGCCAAGAATTCCTCAACTAGCTTCAAACATGCAGCTCCACCCATCCCACTGACTGATGACAATAATGTTCTTGACGTACTTTGTCAATAGTGATGTAAAATGTTTAGCCAATAAATAAAAGAAAATATCTCTAGTGTTTTAATTTAATCATATATATATTAAGATTGACCACATTTTGTGAAAGGGGTTAATGTGGCATGGTAAATTGGGTAACAAGCTGAAAAAGTTTGGGAACCACTGCCTGAGTACGGTTAGACGCTTGACTCCCATATATATTATTATCAAGGGTTATTATTCTATTTATATAGGTATCTGTATCTTATGCGTGTTGTTCCTTCCTTGATTGTTGTGTAATTAATTCTAGTACTTCATTTGAGAATAAGATTATTAATTCTCTCCACTATCTGTATTGCTTGCTCCCTGTTTCCCATATAACAGTCGAGTTTAGTGTACATATAACCTATTGATGTCTATTAATAAATAAGAGTGTAAATTACCTTGTGTGTTTATGTTGCCTGATTGAGTTTACTATTATCATATGCACTGTGCTCGATGTGTTCCTGTCGAGGAACATTCCAAATCTAAATATCCTAAATTCGGATTGATTATAGATAATTCGGAAGCCTGTTGGATTACAACCCTGCAAAACAATAATAGTATCGATGCCCATAAGATCTTCGTTTTCTTTCAAGCTAGATTTCGGTGTCAGAGAAAATAGTGAGTATATAAGGGGTAACAATAATATAGGTGAGCAATTTAAATTTGTTCCTTTTAATTATTTTTTATTTTTGATGTCTTCCGACTTTGCGATAACTTTTTTTAATATTATTGTATTAATTGTATTTATTTGTGAAATTTAATAGTATTAACCCGTAAACGGGGGCAAAGCTCTTAAGAGGTTTTACTGGGCGACGGCGGCAAAGCTCTTAAGAGGGAGGCCTAAAAATACCATTTAAACAGCACTAAACAAGTTTTTTTTTTTTTTTTTTTTTTTTCCTATACCTCATATCACTCCTCCACATCCCCTCCTTTCTCCCTTTCCCCTCCCCCTTCAATTATCACCTATTTTCCTTGTTATCCCCTAATTTGTTGGTATATTTTTGTGCTAACATTAGCAAACTGTATGGGGGATGTGCTTACGTGCCTAGCAGGTGTGTTAGTGTTACACAAGCGAGTGTGTGTATGAGTAGGCTCAGTGTGGCTTGAGGCCTCGTGGAGGGAGGGGTTGCCTCAATTTTCTCCAAAATTCATGAATGGGCTGGTTCATCTATATTCGCGATTTTGACCAGAAAAATTATATTTTCACTGGTTTGATTGTTGTTTCAGGTTACTATCTTCATAGTGAAGGTAAAATAGGCTCATATGAATAGGTAATAACGATATTTATCGTAAAATGACGATTATAGGCCTGAATGGAGCCCATATGCTTGCCCATGGGGAGCTAGTTCATTACCCCCCCCCCCCTTGCCGTTCCCGGGTTAAGGTCGCAATATAATAAATTTCACAATTGTGATGAGTTCGGGGGCGATTTGAATCCTTCACTTGATTGGCGCATTAGTGAAGTTAGGACGTTTGAACTGAAACAATTACATAATCTACCTAGCGGCTTATCTTGGTGATACATTCGGCTCACGATTTTTATCTCAAAGGTTTATTATCACAAAATGGCAAGAAATACTGGCATGGAGAACGTAAGAATTCTTTTTGTGCCCGAAATAAAGGAGATATTGGAAATGGCACCTGGCCTGGGAGGGAGATTCACCTGTGTACTCCTAAGTGAAATTTCTAATTACAGTCTCCGTAGGGAACACGGTTTCTTGCGGATTGAAAATGTTTTGGGATCATTTAGTCATGGAACTGTGCTTTACCGTGATGTGAATGACTCTTATATTTACTTTAATAGCCAACCAACGGATGCACCTCCCGAAGTAGTAGAATATTTGACGGCAAAATGTCCTTCAGGGCAATTAATTAACAATTTAATTCCTCTGCAGTCTGAATATATTTTTACATGTGCATACCATTTCCTCAATTTTGCTACATATATTTGTAGCCACCCCAATATTTCTGCAAAGGATTTGGCTATTGAATATACAATGGATATCACTGGAGATAATGAGCTATTTATATTCTTCAATCCACTTTCCCCTACTAACAACATTTCCCAACAGTAGTGGAGGAAGAGGTGGGGATCAGGAGGTCAGAAGTGTGGGAAGCCATGAAAAGAGTGAAGTTGGGAAAGCACCAGGAACAGATGGAGTGTGTGGGGAAATGTTGAGGTATAGTGGTGAGATAGTGATCGAATGGGTATGGAAAATGTGCAAACTAGCATGGGAGAAGGGGGGTGCACCTAATGACTGGAAGACTGGCATAATAGTCCCCCTATATAAGGGCAAAGGGGAAAGAGGAGTGTGTGGTAACCACCAAGGAATATGTCTTCTAAGCGTAGTAGGGAAGGTATACAGTAAGGTAGTGATTGAGAGAGTGAGAGTGAGAACGGAGAAATGGATAGGCGACGAGCAGGGAGGTTTTAGGAAGGGAAGAGGATGTGTAGATCAGATTTTTACCCTGAATTGTGTTGTGGAGAAATATCTGGAGAAGAAACAAAAGGTGTATGTTGCCTTTATGGACTTGGAGAAGGCCTATGACAGAGTGGATAGAGAAGGTTTGTAAAAAGTACTTAGAATATACGGAGTAGATGGCAAGTTGCTGAAAGCAGTGAAGAGCATGTATGAGGGTGCAAAGGCGGCAGTACGTGTGGAGAGTGAGCAGAGCGAGTTCTTTTGACCTGAATGTTGGTTTGAAACAGGATGTGTGATGTCCCCATGGTTGTTTACTGTATATATGGATGGAGTCTTGAAAGAAATACTATCAAGAGCAGTGGATGTTGGTGTATCGCTGAAAAGGGAGGGAATTGAGTGGAAGCTACCTATACTGCTGTTTGCGGATGATACAGTTCTGATGAGTGATAATGAATGGGAGTTGCAGGGTCTGGTAAATGAGTTTGGAACAGTGTGCGAAAAACGGAATTTGAAGGTAAATGCGGGGAAGAGCAAGGTTATGGTCTTCGAAAGGGGTGAAGTCACAGAGTGTGAGGTGAAGCTGAACGGTCAGGCTATGGAGATCGTCAACTCTTTTAAGTATCTGGGCAGTGTGTTGAGTAAAGATGGGACTATGGATGAAGAAGTGCGGGAGAGGGTACAACAGGGGAAGAGGGTTGTAGGAACGCTGAAAGCAGTAACAAGAAATAGGGTGGTCAGTATGGAAGTGAAGAAGTCCTTGCATGACAGTGTGGTAATCCCGACACCGACTTACGGAAGCGAAGCATGGACGTTGGTTGAGAGACTCAGACCAAGAGTGAGAGCAGTGGAAATTAATTACTTAAGAAGTGCGTGCGGAGTAACATGGAGGGATAGACAGACTAATGAGGAAGTAAGAAGGAGGTGTGGTGTGAAGGTAGATGTGCTGGAAAGTGTAAAAAGGAACAACTTGAGATGGTTCGGCCATATGGAATGTATGGAAAGAGAGAGAATGACTAGGAGGGCATACGAGAGCGAGGTGGAGGGACAGAGAGGGAGATGTAGACCGAATGAGAGGTGGAAGGATGGAGTGAGAAAGTATATGAACGAAGGTGGTGCTGGTTGGGGGGAGGGGCGTCGACTGACTGGGGACAGAGGTGCATGGAGGCGGTTCGTTCGTGGCCACCCCTTCGGGGATCACGGCGTCAGGCAATAGATAGATAGATAGATCAAGCTGTTTACCGATTACCGGTATCGGGATAGATTTCCGGATTTTCTGGTTTTGCCGCCCTGTCCCGAGAAGACTGTTTCCAGGACGGCGAAAAAGGTCCGGAAAACAAAAGCAAAGCGGCTCCATGACCGAAAGTTCTTCAGGGTCTGAGAGCGGGACATAGCCTTGCACTGGCCTTTAAAAAGATAATATCCCATAGTTCTCCATCCTCCCTCTCCTTCGATAATTCTGCATGTTGTAATTTAAGTCGCCCACAATCATAAATAACACATATTAATAATAAAAAGGAAGACGTTATTTTCGTGCCTTTTTGTTATGATAATATTATTTGAGGTATATGGAAATTCCAATGATTACTATATTATACAAGCACCTTGTGTAGCCATCTACTATATAATACAAATTTGTATAATCACAAGAAGTCGTGATATACCGTGCATATCCTAGGTCATGTTAGGTATTGTTGATATCGTCAGTATAGTTCAGATGCACCCACCAGAGGACTCATGTGAAGCCTTGGTTGGACGAGAATGGGACGGTGTATTCCTCATTCTCGAATCTATGATTTTATTTTTCGTCACTTTTGAGGACTCCTTTTCATTTTATTCTGGCTATCATTAATATATTTTATTCAGTTTAGGAAGGAATTCGAGGAATCAAAGGGGTACAAACTATCTCAATTAATCCGTTGATTCCCACAGATCCTCCTTATGCTAAACAAAATTGCTTAGTGGTAACCAGAATAAAAGGAAGAAACTCGTCAAGGTTTACCGAAAGGGTTAATGTTATCTGGTACGATGTCTTGAGGGTTATTATGATTATTTTGTTTAATTATTATTGAGGATTTGGATTATGCCATTATCGAGCCATATATGTTTTAGTTTCCCCCCTAGACACAGAAAAACGCCTCCCCAGACCTCTATCAAACTAAACATACTGTATATATAACCCCCCCCCCCCCGACCCCCTACAGTTAAAATATGTGCTTTTCTCGAGCTGTGGCATAATCAGTAGAGCGTCGGCTGCTGATCAAAGGGTCAGCAGATCGAGCCCGCACTGTCAAAATGTTATAGGTAGATGTCAAGCCCGGGCGACTTGACCTAACGATTTGTGACAACGCCTAATGTTCATGGGAATTACAATGTCTGGCAATTTCCAAAGGCCAGTTTCTCTTACGTTTCAGAATCGCTATAGCTCGCCCAGAAAAATACTGATATAGGGTGAAGCGTCTTATGATCGCAAAACACATAAGGTAAACTAATGAGGAAGTAAGAAGGAGGTGTGGTGTGGAGGTAGATGTGCTGGAAAGTGTGAAAAGGAACAACTTGAGATGGTTCGGCCATATGGAACGTATGGAAAGCGAGAGAATGACTAAGAGGGTGTACGAGAGCGAGGTGGACGGACAGAGAGGGAGAGGTAGACCGAATGAGAGGTGGAAGGATGGAGTGAGGAAGTACATGAATGAAGGCGGTGCTGGTTGGGGGGAGGGGCGTCGACTGACTGGGGGACAGAGGTGCATGGGGGCGGTTCGTTCGTGGCCACCCCTTCGGGGATCACGGCGTCAGGCAATAGATAGATAGATAGAACCCCTTGAGGATTATGACGGGTTTTGATAATATATTCTGGCTATTATTAGACAACTTTATTAAGATTAGGAAGGGTATATGGAAGTCATAGGGTGAATATAGATAGTATTTACCCTTTTGATGCCCACAGATCCTTCCAAAATTATAGAAAATCGTCAAATGATAGCCAGAATAAACTGTCAAAAATTCGTCTTAATGCTGATAGGGGAAATAATCAGTGAAGAGAACACCAGCCTGTGACAATGGGAATATAGGCAGTATCACAAGAGCGCTTTTTCCCTCAACATTTATCCTCAACACTGGTCTGGCAGCTTATGGGGGCCAACATTTAAAATATGTCCGTTACCTAAATTCATCTGCTATCAGTCTAGTTTCCGATTCTAGTGCAAAATATTTCAGAAATGTTGCCAGAAAAATGTTGATCATCGAATGTTAAGTATATAAGCTCTCGTGTGATACCGCCTTAAGGGGAGGTTTTTAGTGTGTTTCCTAGACTTCCATCAAGCTTGAAATTACACCCCCTTGACTCCCTTTCAAGATAAATTTGTACATTTTTCGGTAGAAAAATGTCCCGGCCGAAGGCCGATTCCTCTTAAATTGCAGGCTCGCTATCGCTCGCCAGGAAAAAATTGACACCTGAATGGCACGAAAGGTCTTAATATGGGGTGAAAGTTCTTAAAATCGCTAAAGTAATGGGGCGAACGTTTTATAATATCAAAAGTAATGGGGCTAAACATGAGGGAGAAGGGGGTAAAGAAAAAGTCCCTCAAGTGGATATCTCCCCTTAATGGAGCTGGATGGAAAGTACGAGAGAAAACGAAAACAAAGAAAACGATAAACAGAGAGAGAGACTAGGGGACAAAGTAAACACGGAGATAAAAGATAAAATGGAGGATAGAAAGAGGAATAAGGGATATAAATAAAGGGAATAAGGGAGAGAGAGAAAGAAGAAGAGGATTGTGTGAGGGAGAGAGGAAGAGCAAGGAGAAGAGAGGAATTAAAGGAGAAGGGGAGAGAGAGAGAGAAGAGAGAGAGAGAGAGATTAAATAGGAAAGTAGGACGCAAGCATGAAGGAGGCACTCGTCACAGGCAGTTTTGCCTTTTGGCTGGCTCGTCCACATAGACAAAAAAAACCACACACACACACGCCTGGTTCCCTTATCCCCCTTCTTTATTTATTTATTCTTTCCTTTCCTGGTTTCCTGTTTATTACTTTCGTATTTCTCCTTCCCTTCCTTATTTATTAATCTCTCTCTCTCTCTCGTGTAACTATTTATCTATCTGCCTGAAGAAGTACTGTACTTAAAAGTAACACAATATACACTATCAGAATAAAATACTCAAAATATCGGAATGTGGTGAGCATAAGTTCCAATTTTTTCTTGATGAAACACTTTTCAAGCTTCCATCTTTCATTTGAACCCTTTCAAGATTTTGACGCATTTTGACAGTCTATTCTGGCTATCATTAAAGAATTTTATACAACTTAAGAAGGATCTCTGGGAATTACACGGGTAACAATTATCCCAATTAAACCTCTGACTTCCATATAGGCCTACCCTTCCTAATCTGAATAAGATCGTCCTAAGAACAACCAGAAAACAAAATAAATACGTAATCAGATCTTGAAAGGGTTAATTGAACACTTGCCTACTTTAGCAGCACACTGGGTAAAACATGTAGGCTAAAGAGCAAATGCTAAGCTAACTTCAAAACTAACTATACCATATTCCCAGTAGGTAGGTCAGAAATCGTAAATCCCAACCTCTGTAACTCAAAAAGGGATAGAGCAAATGGGCTGAAATTGTCGACACCTGACTGATCCTTCCCAAATGGTAGAAATTTTAGTTCGATTACTCAAATTGTTTGAGAGTTATAAAGGTTAATGTTCAAGAGTTTTGGCCTACTTATTTGGAATAGGTTATAGTACCGGTATGCCATTGTATTTTTTGCCTTTACTATCAAATTATATATTTGTTTCAAGTGAGCTGCAGGAACACCGTTTTTACTATAGTCTATTCGCTGTAAGTAGGCGAAAAATAATGACCTCTGACCTCTGTAACTAAAATACTACTAGAGTAATCGAGTTAATATTTCTACCATTTGGGAAGAGTCAGTCACGGAATAGATGTGGAAATTTACAGCCAGTTTGCTCTAGCCATTTTTTAGTTATAGAGGATAGGTCATGATTTCTAGCCTACTTAAAGCGAATAGACTATAGCTTCTTATCTCATGCCTACCTGAATATCGGAGGAGTTGGTGGGTGGGGAGAGGGCTTTCTCGTTTATTATCTTGCTTTTCTACTCAGTATTGCCTAGGAACTCTGAATTAAAGTCCAAACTGTTTCGCGGGGTTTCTGCACTCCATATAATTATCTGCGTCACTCTACGTAGGCTAGTACTCTCTCACACACACACACACACACTCCCTCACCGTTCCCCAAATACTCCTCCAGAGCAAAGTCTTTTTGATTCTCTGTCCTCACAACTCAGTGTCCTCAACTTAAATGCTTCTTCTGAAATCACTGTGTTGGGTAATTTTAATGTCCATAATGTTGAATGGCTCACTCATTCAGCCAGGACTGATGATGCTGGTCTTGAATGTGAGCTATTTGCACTCATTCAATCTCACTCAACTAGTCAGCCTACCCACCCGTGTACCAGATAATCCTAATCATAATTCCCACCTACTGGACTTATTTTTAACAACCAATTCAGAAAATTATGATGTTACAGTGAGGTCCCCGCTTGGATCTTCTGATCACTGTCTGATATTTGCCACCTGTCTATCACCTACCACACCTTCTCACTCTGAACCTGTTTTGGTGACTAAATGGCATTACGATAGGGCAGACTGGGAGGGTCTTCAAGGTTTCTTTATTGATATTCCCTGGACCTCTTTCTTTTCTAATGATGCCCACTCCACCTTGAGCCACATACAAGATTTTGTAAAAATTGGAATGGAAACTTTTATTCCTCATCAAAAGTACAGTAAACGATCTAATTCACCTAAATGGTTTGACCATAATTGTGCTAGAGTAACTGAACAAAAAGCAATAGCCTACAATGCATACACAAGATCAAAAACACATGAAGCCTTTAATTACTTTAGAAACATCAGAAATCATGCCAAAACTGTATTAAACCTAACTAAATCAAACTTTCTCCACAAGCAGGCAAATAAACTTCTAAATAATCCAAATGATAACAAAATATTTTTGGTCTACTCTTAACTCATTCAAATCCAACTTCACTACTGCTTCATCCATTCCACCATTAAAATCTCCGACTGGCAATCTTGTAAGTGACCCACGAGGTAAAGCTAACCTTCTTGCGGATATTTTCTCCACCAACTCAACCTTAGATGAAATAAATCAAGATGTCCCTGTACTTAATTTTAATTCGCCTGAAATTCCCTCACTTAAGATCCACACCAGACATGTCAACAACTATTTTGCAAAATCTCTCAGTAGATAAGGCTCCTGGTCCAGATGAAATTCCTCCAATAGTAGGCTACTTAAGAATTGCTCCTTGGTGCTCGCTCCTGTATTGGCAAAAAATTTCCGTCTGTGTACTCATACCTCATGCTTCCCAGTACCCTGGAAAGAAGCAATCATCCATCCAGTTCCTAAAAATGGTGCCTCTTCAGATCCATCAAACTACAGACCAATAGCTATAACTTCCACTCTTGGTAAAGTCTTTGAAATAATATTAAATCATCACATAATTAAGCATCTTGAGAATAATAAATTAATCAGTGATAGGCAATATGGTTTTAGACGATGTCGATCAACTGCAGACATGATCAACTGCAGACATTCTTTGCCTTCTTACGCATCAAATCAACCAAGCTACAGACCAACATGGTGAAACACATACAATAGCACTGGATATATCAAAGGCATTTGATAGAGTCTGGCATCAATCCTTATTGTCGAAGATGTCACACACACATCCTTGATGATGCCTTGCATCATTAGTTCCACTAATTTCTTCTTATCTTCGTAACAGAAAAATACTGTAATGGTAGATGGCCTTTATTCTCAATTTCACTCAATAAATGCTGGTGTTCCCCAGGGATCAGTTTTGGCCCCAACTCTGTTCCTCATTCATATCAATGACCTCATATCTACCACTCATAATCCAATACATTCCTACACAGATGACTCAACACTCCACAGTTCCTTCACATGTACCAATTCTTTCACCCAACCCAATCTTATAAATTCAAAAATAAACTGCAATTTCTCTGAACCAGGACCTTTCTAGAATTAATGAATGGGGACAAAACAATCTAGTGTCCTTTAAACCCTTATTTAGCGGGCTAGGTGGTCTATTTGACCGTAGCGCCCAGCGTTTTTTTTTTTACCCTAAATAGGGTTGTTTACGTGATCATTTTCATACCGAAATAAGACCCAGAGCGTAAAACAAGTATCTATCCCTGAAAGGGCATAAACAGAGCTTTCCAATGACACCCGAACCATCCTTGTACTACCACTGGTTCTCTTGCAACGATCGTGCAACACGAGTGCAAAAACCCTGTAATTAGGTAATTTCCCTACATAATTCCCTGTGTAGCGAGTGAGGAGAGGGGAGGAAGTTAGAATACAGTTCAGTTGGTCCACCGCGGTGGTGGGTGACGTTCATACAGTTGCTACGCTCCTCACACCGCTCAGCTCTCTCTCTCAGCAACATTACGTGTGAAAATGGTGCACGACATAAGTTGTGAACCACCACATAGTCCAAATTTATTTCACACGACATAAGTTGCGCGCCGACAGTTAAGGGTTAATGCACAGAAAACCAAGTACATTCAATTTTCTAACCGACAGAATCTCACTGACTCCCATATATTTTTTAATGATGTAAATATTCCCACTTCCCCTAGTATTGACATTCTCGGTGTAACATTAACTACTAACTTGAGCTGGACACATTATGTTAGAAGCATTGCTAAGAATGCCTCTAAAAAACTGGGACTCCTGTACAGAGTTCGAGAATTCTTCACTGACGAGCAGTTGGCCGTAATATAGAAGTCATGTGCGTTCTCAGATGGATTACTGTTCACCTCTGTGGAGTGGAAGTGGAGTGGTTGCATTGAGGCAGTTGGACAAAATTCAAAATAAAGCTATTAGATTATCAATAACCCTGCAATCACACAGGACCTTCCTACATTATCCATACAAAGAAACGTTGCATCGCTGGCATTATTCTACAGATATTTTCACAGCAATTGTTCCGAGGAACTTGCTGGAATTGTGCCGCCTCTGGACATCTTTCCTAGTAGAACTAGGGCAGCTGAGAGCGCCCATGAATTTACACTTTCTCCTCCCAATGCAGAACTTTTGCTTATCAAAATTCATTTATCCCTAGAACTACTACTCTTTGGAATTACTTCCCCTTGAGTTTGCTTTCCACAAACTTACAATCTACAAAGTTTAAAATCCAGTTGTTACAAACATTTTATGAATGGAGGATGCCTTTAGGCACATGGACCTTTTTGTTTTAATTATCTGTTTTTTCCTTCCTCCGATCATTGTCTCTTAAAAAAAAAAAAAAAAAGTTATGCCTAGGAACTCCTGAATTAAAGTCCAAACTGTTTTCGCGGGGGGTTTCTAGCGCAATCCATATAATTATCTGCGTCACTCTACGTAGGCTAATACTCTCTCACACACACTACCAACAGAGACCACTCCCTCATGGTTCTCTCTCACACTCGTTCTCAGGGGACATTTCTCGTTCTCACGCACTCCAACACGCACACTCTCTTATCTCCACCTCACTCTATGCACGTGTCTCTCCGTGCTCCTCTATCTCTCTGTTGGTCTGAGTACGGTGTGAAGGGGTGGGTGTGGTGTGGTGTAGTGGGAAGGTGTGTTTGTGTGTGTGCGGAGATGGTGTAAGTATCAGAGGCCTACACACCAAAACGCAGAGAGTCGGCTCGAGAGGAGTGAGCCTTATTTTATCTTCGGGTGTTGGGCCTTCGTTGTCTTCCCAACCGCGCTAACCTAACTTCCAACCCAAGAAGTACCTAAATTGATGTTGATTGGTACTTGAAAAGTAGACAGAATGAATAAAAACACACCATCTGAGAAGAGCACTTTATTGACAACTTGTTCGAAGATAAGCTTCATCAGGTCACAAACAAATACTGGTAACTAGGAGGTCCGTCATTCAGGTGGCGGGGGAGGATGTGGGGATGAGGGGGTTTGGGAGGGAGGAAGGAGGCAGGACAGGGAGGGGGAAGAAGCATTGGGTGGGGTAGAGGGAGGCGCGGAGGACTAGATATGAATTACAGGTGTTAGAGTGTACAAAGGATTACAAAGGAAATTCAAGTCAAGCCAAACAGCTCTAGTGACCCTTCCTAGGCTGTCGTGTTCCCTCCAAAAACAATGAGCGATCAAAGTGTACCCCCCAAACAGTGGTGTTAAGAGTGGGTAAGGGAACATTGGAACAGGGAACTACTGCCTGGAGCTAATGTCCGTGGGGACAGATGGGTTTTAAGTAACTGAGGGTGAGGATAAAATAAAGTTATTCATTTACAGAATGCAGTCAGTCGCGGGTTTGATGCGAGATATTTGTCTGAGGCAATAGTTTAAATGAATCAACGGTGCTGCAGTCGTTATAACGTCTCGGGGAAAAAGCCCATTCCATAAGTTGACTGAACAGTCGATTCAAGGAAGAAATGTTAGCTTCGTGTGAGTTAAAAGATTTTACCAATAATTGTTGCAAACCCGTTTTCCCCGCGTTTGTAATTAGATTGCGTCTATAGTGGAGTATACTTACTATGTTCATATTGTCGATGCCGTTGATGATTTTGAACACTTGAATTAAGGTCGCCATCTTAATCTGCGCTGGGTTAACGGACATAGATTTAATTCTCTAAGACCGCTCCTCGGTTATGGTTTGTTCTGTTAGGCTAGGTATCATTTTGGTAAACTCTACGTTTGAACTCGTTCTAGCTTGTCTATATCTTTTTGGTAATAAGGGCAACACATATGAACGCAGTATTCCAGAACACATCGACATATTACAAGACTAAGGAATTGTAAAAGGTTAGGATACCGTCTTATGTATTTTTGCTCAAATAGACCTGCCTATAAGCCCAATTATTTTGTTTGCCTTCTTAACAACCTCTGAACATTGTTTGACTGGGTTTAAGGTTACTAGATAATTGTTCCTCCCAGATCGGTTTCCCTCTGTTTACATTCTGAAGCTGAGTGCCATTCATCAAATAGTTTGTGCTTTCTTATTTTTATCATCCGATATGTAGTACTTTACAATTATTTCCGCATTGAAACTAATTTGTCAAAATTTGGTCCCAACACATGAACAAACCTTATCTAGAGTGTGTTGCATATCGTCAACTTGTTTCTATTTTGAATAGTACGCGATTTGCAATTTTTGTATCGTCACCAAATTTTGAGACTTGTACAGGTGAGACCCTCCATCTATGTCGTTTGAATGTAAATTAGGAAGAGAATTGGTCCTAGTACCGATCCCTGGGTTACCCAAGCTACTTAACCTTGGTACCACAAATTAGATGCCGTAACCGTTTATGACTACTCTTTGCTTTCTGGTCGCTGGAGAATACCAATTTTCTATCCATTGCTTCAACAAACCGTCTTGTATTCCATGCGTTTTTGAGGTTTGAGCAGTAAACGTTATGTGGGGAACTTTGTCAACGGGCCTTATTGAATCACAAGGTATATAATATCTACAGCTTACACTCTCATCGTAGAGGTTGAGGATATCGGGGAGTTAAGAAAGTCGAAGAGTTTTGGTTTAAACAGGAACGATTTTTTACAAAAAGCCGTGTTGAGTATCTTTCAGTATGTTATTTTTCCTCTAAGTGATTTACCGAGTCTGTCTCTTATGAGTGAAAGGGGGAGCTGCCCTGTGGTAGGCCGATCGTTTGCTCCTGCAGACGCCCCGTTTTTCTTTTGTTTCTTATGATACCGGCACAGGGCTCAAGATATTTTCCACTTGAGTGAATTTTTTTCTGGACCTCTTTCTCCCTCATGTTTAGCCCGATTTGCTTTTGAAGATTTTAAGACGTTGGCTCCATTATTTTGGCGATTGTAAAGAATTTTCGCCCCCATTTCTGTCGATCACCTTGAGATCTTTTGTGCCATTTAAGTGTATAGTTTTTTCCGGGGCAAGCGATAGCAATCCTGTAATTTAACAGTAAACCGGCATTCGGCCGGGACCTATTATACAGTAACTTGAAGGATGGTCTAGGGTGTTTAATTTTAAGCTTGAATGGAGGTCCAGGGAACAAACTAAAACCTCCTCCTCAAGGGAAATGAAAGGGCAGATATTTTAGCACAACTGAATCTCTCACCAAAACACTAATTCATATAAAAATAAGAAACCAATTTTTAACATGTGGAAACCAATATGATTACTTCATTAGACTACGAATGCAATGCATCAACGGTTTTCCATAATTGTAAAGTTTTTAAAGTAGTGTTACCATCCAGTTGTATATGTTGAATTATTTATCTATATTTCAAAGATAATCCTCGAAATAGAGTTATTATATATTATTCTCACGTTAAATGTTAACGAATTTTGTAATATGTAATATAATTATTGAATGAAACCAAATCTAATGGGTAGTAGGTTTTTGAAAGAGAAAACAAGTAACCGAACAAATAATTACGAATACTTTTACTGTAAGTATAAGAACATACGAAAACGAGGAGTCTGCAGAGAGCCGATTGGGGCCCACACAAGGCATATCCCTTATCACACACCAACCCATTCTCGTCCCTATGCCTATTTAATGTTAACATAAGAAAATAAGAAAATGGGAGTCCTGCAGAAAGCCGATTGGCCCAAACATTGCAGATCCTTATCACACCCAACCCCAATTACCAGGCCTAATTATAGGCCCAGCTCACTACCCCCAAATATCAAGACCGACCTCAACAACACGGTCCGATGTCAGAAAATGGGAGTCTGCAGAGCCGCCGATTGGCCCACCCCCGGCACATCCCCTACACACCCAACCCATCTCGTTCGTCCATATGCCTATCTATTTTGTTTTTAAAGCTCTCTAGGGTTCTTGATACCACTTTAGCACATTGGTAGCCCTAGTCCACCTATCTACAACTCTGTTTTTACCAAACCATAATAAAAATTATGTCTATACCTTTTCTGAACGGAAATTTTATCGAATTTGAAACCATTATTCGAACTCTTTCGTTATCACTGAGCTTCAGGACATGTTTCATGTTCCCTTAATTAAGCTCACTTACCCATTTGAACACCTCTATCATATCCCCCCTAACTCTGCGTCTCTCTAACGGAATGTAAGCCTATTTTCTTCAACCTCTCTGTCGATAGTGGCATTTATAATATTAGTGGGGGGATCATTTTGTTGTACTCTCTCCAAGGAATCTCTTTCCATTCTGTAATATAGGCACAGGGACGCGATGGGCTGGATTGTTGAAAGGGATTTTGCCAAGTGTGGGCCAGTAGGCGTTCATGAGACGGATTTTGGAAAAAGTACCCTGAACTTAAGTAACATGGCTACCTATGTGTGTGTGTGTTCTAAACGGATAGAGCCCGGATAGGCATAATGGGGTTTGGACAACGATTGTGGTGAACATTTAATTGCAGCTGGGTCCTATACGTACCCTACGATACGCTCCCTAAATCACATACATCCGCTAATTGCCAAGGGATCTTATGA
>CM064497.1:45539103-45611921 GCA_032716605.1 Paralithodes platypus | reverse complement strand
CTAGAACCTACGCCCAAATTTTAAGATTCTTTTATCTACTTAATTCCTAACCCAGCGAGCTTGATCAACTTATTCCCCTTTGTTTTGCAAGTCAAGACCCCTTTTCGTTGAATTAGGATTTAATCGTTGACTACGTTCTATTCTATTAATTCCTTGGTGATTAAAACTCAATAATATACGTATTTGGATCATAAATTTCGTTTCCACACGTATCTAGGAAATTCCGTTTGTTATATTTCCTATTTCGAGTCAGGCCTATGTTTGGCTATTAATTTATCTTCGATTACTTTTCGTCTTACTTATTATAACCATTTCAAGTTTATAATCTAACGTTACAATAGTTCTGCGTTTTTACATAGGAATTTGTTAATTTATGCCGATCTCCTTTTATGCCCGTTTTTGGGATTTAATTAGTACAACTTTCGTCGTGCACGCCATTTCATATAGCTATTTCATTTAAAACCAATTTTTCGCGCTACTTATATCTGCGCCCTCTAAATTCCTCGGTTAATTGTTAATGGTCCAACCCTATTACTTCGGATTGTCCATTGTCCCTTTCAGTCACCGTTAATGCGTAGTGCATCTTATTACGACGCCAGTCGTGTGAATTTGACTTCATCTCTCTGATCGAAGTATTTTTTGTGTCGTATTAGATATAATATTCACAGTTATTCTTAGAAGGTCCAAATTCTAATTTAGTCTATCTCCCCCTTTTTACTTGAATTATCCTCCTAGCTCGAACCTTTTAAGTTAACATCGGGGCATTCATTCATAAAATGCTACATTTGTCCGTGACCGCAGTCCATCCTATGCTATATCCCACTCAGGGCGGTTACGTTTTGATCTTTTACCTGAGTGCGACCTAGCTTTCTACCCTTTCTTACCCCCCACAGCCAACGCACTCACCCCCACGCAGTGAAAGATATACGTTCCCATTGCCTTGCGTAGTATTTCGGAATACTGGAACCCAATTGAGGTAGTAGTACCCATTTGGTTTCCCAAACTAGGTAAATTACCCCCTGGGGGTAATGCTAGCATGTTTTTTTTTTCGGGGGGTAATGGAGGGGGGTGACCAGAAATAAAGTGAAGAATTCTGGAAATCATAAAACATTGTCCCTGAGGTTGTAAAGTAAACATATTATAATTAATTACTAAAGTGTAAACCCGACCATAACAATAACATTAAAAACTACTATACAGAGAGTTAAAAAAGAAGTAAATATGTATCTAGATTGTTTGGCAATCGAAGAGTATTTGACAGGTATGCTTCAGGATCAGTCACTCAGGAACCCTGATCATGACTTGGTCCAGTAACGTGTCCCACTGCCTGAGGCCTGCCTCTATCTATCTCACGCTGTCAGTTTCTCTTTGAGCGATCAGCGCCGCGTAGACGGACGCAGGTAGGGTATGTGTAACTGCCCTGTGCAGTATAGTTTAGTTATTTATAGTGGGTATCATATGACAATCAGAGGGTTAACTAAAACAGTCCCTAGCCATGTAATACGCGCACAGATCCTTCGTAAACTGTATAAAAAATCGTCTAATTATTTAAACTACCAATAAGCGTCATAATCTCCACAGGTGGGGGGGTACGGTTCGTTACAATAAAGATAAACTTTATGATCAGCTAGAACCTCTACTCGTGTTTATATTAGCCATTGACTCCTGAATAAGAGTTGCTTGCTCGACTGTGTTACTTGGGCTGACCATATTTGCGGAGCTGAACAGTGGTAATCTGCAACTCCCAGGGGCCGAAACAAAACTTGTCAGGATGCCCATCAAACGTGTGACTACAGGTTCCTGGGGAAGCTGAGACTCCTGGATTCGGCGCTTGGAGAAAGGAGGGAAGGCGCCCAGCTTTTCCCCACCCTAGACCAGTTTTTGTTGAGGAGAATAGCCATGATGACTGCAGATCACTTCCTACATACTCTCAGGAAAGAGCTTGAGCGAAACCATTTGAAGGGGCTTGGAAACAAGCATGCACTCACTACTTTCCCAAGAGTGCGACCAAGAAACAGCCAGTCTTCAGTGGATCATTCATCCCTATCTCTGTACCTGATTGAGGTCATTCATGATGATGATTTCCCTGCAAAGGAGGAGTGGATCACCATGCGAGCCAATGACGCTTTGAAAATCATTTTCAAAAACCAAAAATGTAGATTCCTTTTGGATTTCACGACTAGCTGACTCGCCAACTCTGTCCAAGAGAGCCTTGAAGTTGTTGGTGACATTCTCAACAACATACCTCTGCGAGAAGGGGTTCTCGACTGTGCTGGGGATGAAGACAAACTAATAACTCGTTTGAATGTTTGCAATGATGCCAGGCTGGCACTTTCAACCACAAAGCCAAGAATTCCTCAACTAGCTTCAAACATGCAGCTCCACCCATCCCACTGACTGATGACAATAATGTTCTTGACGTACTTTGTCAATAGTGATGTAAAATGTTTAGCCAATAAATAAAAGAAAATATCTCTAGTGTTTTAATTTAATCATATATATATTAAGATTGACCACATTTTGTGAAAGGGGTTAATGTGGCATGGTAAATTGGGTAACAAGCTGAAAAAGTTTGGGAACCACTGCCTGAGTACGGTTAGACGCTTGACTCCCATATATATTATTATCAAGGGTTATTATTCTATGGATATAGGTATCTGTATCTTATGCGTGTTGTTCCTTCCTTGATTGTTGTGTAATTAATTCTAGTACTTCATTTGAGAATAAGATTATTAATTCTCTCCACTATCTGTATTGCTTGCTCCCTGTTTCCCATATAACAGTCGAGTTTAGTGTACATATAACCTATTGATGTCTATTAATAAATAAGAGTGTAAATTACCTTGTGTGTTTATGTTGCCTGATTGAGTTTACTATTATCATATGCACTGTGCTCGATGTGTTCCTGTCGAGGAACATTCCAAATCTAAATATCCTAAATTCGGATTGATTATAGATAATTCGGGAGCCTGTTGATTTACAACCCTGCAAAACAATAATAGTATCGATGCCCATAAGATCTTCGTTTTCTTTCAAGCTAGATTTCGGTGTCAGAGAAAATAGTGAGTATATAAGGGGTAACAATAATATAGGTGAGCAATTTAAATTTGTTCCTTTTAATTATTTTTTATTTTTGATGTCTTCCGACTTTGCGATAACTTTTTTTAATATTATTGTATTAATTGTATTTATTTGTGAAATTTAATAGTATTAACCCGTAAACGGAGGCAAAGCTCTTAAGAGCTTTTACTGGGCGACGGCGGCAAAGCTCTTAAGAGGGAGGCCTAAAATAAACATTTAAACAGCACTAAACAAGTTTTTTTTTTTTTTTTTTTTTTTCCTATACCTCATATCACTCCTCCACATCCCCTCCTTCCTCCCTTTCCCCTCCCCCTTCAATTATCACCTATTTTCCCTGTTATCCCCTAATTTGTTGGTATATTTTTGTGCTAACATTAGCAAACTGTATGGGGATGTGCTTACGTGCCTAGCAGGTGTGTTAGTGTTACACAAGCGAGTGTGTGTATGAGTAGGCTCAGTGTGGCTTGAGGCCTCGTGGAGGGAGGGGTTGCCTCAATTTTCTCCAAAATTCATGAATGGGCTGGTTCATCTATATTCGCGATTTTGACCAGAAAAAATTATATTTTCACTGGTTTGATTGTTGTTTCAGGTTACTATCTTCATAGTGAAGGTAAAATAGGCTCATATGAATAGGTAATAACGATATTTATCGTAAAATGACGATTATAGGCCTGAATGGAGCCCATATGCTTGCCCATGGGGAGCTAGTTCATTACCCCCCCCCCCCTTGCCGTTCCCGGGTTAAGGTCGCAATATAATAAATTTCACAATTGTGATGAGTTCGGGGGCGATTTGAATCCTTCACTTGATTGGCGCATTAGTGAAGTTAGGACGTTTGAACTGAAACAATTACATAATCTACCTAGCGGCTTATCTTGGTGATACATTCGGCTCACGATTTTTATCTCAAAGGTTTATTATCACAAAATGGCAAGAAATACTGGCATGGAGAACGTAAGAATTCTTTTTGTGCCCGAAATAAAGGAGATATTGGAAATGGCACCTGGCCTGGGAGGGAGATTCACCTGTGTACTCCTAAGTGAAATTTCTAATTACAGTCTCCGTAGGGAACACGGTTTCTTGCGGATTGAAAATGTTTTGGGATCATTTAGTCATGGAACTGTGCTTTACCGTGATGTGAATGACTCTTATATTTACTTTAATAGCCAACCAACGGATGCACCTCCCGAAGTAGTAGAATATTTGACGGCAAAATGTCCTTCAGGGCAATTAATTAACAATTTAATTCCTCTGCAGTCTGAATATATTTTTACATGTGCATACCATTTCCTCAATTTTGCTACATATATTTGTAGCCACCCCAATATTTCTGCAAAGGATTTGGCTATTGAATATACAATGGATATCACTGGAGATAATGAGCTATTTATATTCTTCAATACACTTTCCCTACTAACAACATTTCCCAACAGTAGTGGAGGAAGAGGTGGGGATCAGGAGGTCAGAAGTGTGGGAAGCCATGAAAAGAGTGAAGTTGGGGAAAGCACCAGGAACAGATGGAGTGTGTGGGGAAATGTTGAGGTATAGTGGTGAGATAGTGATCGAATGGGTATGGAAAATGTGCAAACTAGCATGGGAGAAGGGGGGTGCACCTAATGACTGGAAGACTGGCATAATAGTCCCCCTATATAAGGGCAAAGGGGAAAGAGGAGTGTGTGGTAACCACCAAGGAATATGTCTTCTAAGCGTAGTAGGGAAGGTATACAGTAAGGTAGTGATTGAGAGAGTGAGAGTGAGAACGGAGAAATGGATAGGCGACGAGCAGGGAGGTTTTAGGAAGGGAAGAGGATGTGTAGATCAGATTTTTACCCTGAATTGTGTTGTGGAGAAATATCTGGAGAAGAAACAAAAGGTGTATGTTGCCTTTATGGACTTGGAGAAGGCCTATGACAGAGTGGATAGAGAAGGTTTGTAAAAAGTACTTAGAATATACGGAGTAGATGGCAAGTTGCTGAAAGCAGTGAAGAGCATGTATGAGGGTGCAAAGGCGGCAGTACGTGTGGAGAGTGAGCAGAGCGAGTTCTTTTGACCTGAATGTTGGTTTGAAACAGGGATGTGTGATGTCCCCATGGTTGTTTACTGTATATATGGATGGAGTCTTGAAAGAAATACTATCAAGAGCAGTGGATGTTGGTGTATCGCTGAAAAGGGAGGGAATTGAGTGGAAGCTACCTATACTGCTGTTTGCGGATGATACAGTTCTGATGAGTGATAATGAATGGGAGTTGCAGGGTCTGGTAAATGAGTTTGGAACAGTGTGCGAAAAACGGAATTTGAAGGTAAATGCGGGGAAGAGCAAGGTTATGGTCTTCGAAAGGGGTGAAGTCACAGAGTGTGAGGTGAAGCTGAAACGGTCAGGCTATGGAGATCGTCAACTCTTTTAAGTATCTGGGCAGTGTGTTGAGTAAAGATGGGACTATGGATGAAGAAGTGCGGGAGAGGGTACAACAGGGGAAGAGGGTTGTAGGAACGCTGAAAGCAGTAACAAGAAATAGGGTGGTCAGTATGGAAGTGAAGAAGTCCTTGCATGACAGTGTGGTAATCCCGACACCGACTTACGGAAGCGAAGCATGGACGTTGGTTGAGAGACTCAGACCAAGAGTGAGAGCAGTGGAAATTAATTACTTAAGAAGTGCGTGCGGAGTAACATGGAGGGATAGACAGACTAATGAGGAAGTAAGAAGGAGGTGTGGTGTGAAGGTAGATGTGCTGGAAAGTGTAAAAAGGAACAACTTGAGATGGTTCGGCCATATGGAATGTATGGAAAGAGAGAGAATGACTAGGAGGGCATACGAGAGCGAGGTGGAGGGACAGAGAGGGAGATGTAGACCGAATGATAGGTGGAAGGATGGAGTGAGGAAGTATATGAACGAAGGCGGTGCTGGTTGGGGGGAGGGGCGTCGACTGACTGGGGACAGAGGTGCATGGAGGCGGTTCGTTCGTGGCCACCCCTTCGGGGATCACGGCGTCAGGCAATAGATAGATAGATAGATCAAGCTGTTTACCGATTACCGGTATCGGGACAGATTTCCGGATTTTCTGGTTTTGCCGCCCTGTCCCGAGACGACTGTTTCCAGGACGGCGAAAAAGGTCCGGAAAACAAAAGCAAAGCGGCTCCATGACCGAAAGTTCTTCAGGGTCTGAGAGCGGGACATAGCCTTGCACTGGCCTTTAAAAAGATAATATCCCATAGTTCTCCATCCTCCCTCTCCTTCGATAATTCTGCATGTTGTAATTTAAGTCGCCCACAATCATAAATAACACATATTAATAATAAAAAGGAAGACGTTATTTTCGTGCCTTTTTGTTATGATAATATTATTTGAGGTATATGGAAATTCCAATGATTACTATATTATACAAGCACCTTGTGTAGCCATCTACTATATAATACAAATTTGTATAATCACAAGAAGTCGTGATATACCGTGCATATCCTAGGTCATGTTAGGTATTGTTGATATCGTCAGTATAGTTCAGATGCACCCACCAGAGGACTCATGTGAAGCCTTGGTTGGACGAGAATGGGACGGTGTATTCCTCATTCTCGAATCTATGATTTTATTTTTCGTCACTTTTGAGGACTCCTTTTCATTTTATTCTGGCTATCATTAATATATTTTATTCAGTTTAGGAAGGAATTCGAGGAATCAAAGGGGTACAAACTATCTCAATTAATCCGTTGATTCCCACAGATCCTCCTTATGCTAAACAAAATTGCTTAGTGGTAACCAGAATAAAAGGAAGAAACTCGTCAAGGTTTACCGAAAGGGTTAATGTTATCTGGTACGATGTCTTGAGGGTTATTATGATTATTTTGTTTAATTATTATTGAGGATTTGGATTATGCCATTATCGAGCCATATATGTTTTAGTTTCCCCCCTAGACACAGAAAAACGCCTCCCCAGACCTCTATCAAACTAAACATACTGTATATATACCCCCCCCCCCCCCCCCGACCCCCTACAGTTAAAATATGTGCTTTTCTCGAGCTGTGGCATAATCAGTAGAGCGTCGGCTGCTGATCAAAGGGTCAGCAGATCGAGCCCGCACTGTCAAAATGTTATAGGTAGATGTCAAGCCCGGGCGACTTGACCTAACGATTTGTGACAACGCCTAATGTTCATGGGAATTACAATGTCTGGCAATTTCCAAAGGCCAGTTTCTCTTACGTTTCAGAATCGCTATAGCTCGCCCAGAAAAATACTGATATAGGGTGAAGCGTCTTATGATCGCAAAACACATAAGGTAAACTAATGAGGAAGTAAGAAGGAGGTATGGTGTGGAGGTAGATGTGCTGGAAAGTGTGAAAAGGAACAACTTGAGATGGTTCGGCCATATGGAACGTATGGAAAGCGAGAGAATGACTAAGAGGGTGTACGAGAGCGAGGTGGACGGACAGAGAGGGAGAGGTAGACCGAATGAGAGGTGGAAGGATGGAGTGAGGAAGTACATGAATGAAGGCGGTGCTGGTTGGGGGGAGGGGCGTCGACTGACTGGGGGACAGAGGTGCATGGGGGCGGTTCGTTCGTGGCCACCCCTTCGGGGATCACGGCGTCAGGCAATAGATAGATAGATAGAACCCCTTGAGGATTATGACGGGTTTTGATAATATATTCTGGCTATTATTAGACAACTTTATTAAGATTAGGAAGGGTATATGGAAGTCATAGGGTGAATATAGATAGTATTTACCCTTTTGATGCCCACAGATCCTTCCAAAATTATAGAAAATCGTCAAATGATAGCCAGAATAAACTGTCAAAAATTCGTCTTAATGCTGATAGGGGAAATAATCAGTGAAGAGAACACCAGCCTGTGACAATGGGAATATAGGCAGTATCACAAGAGCGCTTTTTCCCTCAACATTTATCCTCAACACTGGTCTGGCAGCTTATGGGGGCCAACATTTAAAATATGTCCGTTACCTAAATTCATCTGCTATCAGTCTAGTTTCCGATTCTAGTGCAAAATATTTCAGAAATGTTGCCAGAAAAATGTTGATCATCGAATGTTAAGTATATAAGCTCTCGTGTGATACCGCCTTAAGGGGAGGTTTTTAGTGTGTTTCCTAGACTTCCATCAAGCTTGAAATTACACCCCCTTGACTCCCTTTCAAGATAAATTTGTACATTTTTCGGTAGAAAAATGTCCCGGCCGAAGGCCGATTCCTCTTAAATTGCAGGCTCGCTATCGCTCGCCAGGAAAAAATTGACACCTGAATGGCACGAAAGGTCTTAATATGGGGTGAAAGTTCTTAAAATCGCTAAAGTAATGGGGCGAACGTTTTATAATATCAAAAGTAATGGGGCTAAACATGAGGGAGAAGGGGGTAAAGAAAAAAGTCCCTCAAGTGGATATCTCCCCTTAATGGAGCTGGATGGAAAGTACGAGAGAAAACGAAAACAAAGAAAACGATAAACAGAGAGAGAGACTAGGGGACAAAGTAAACACGGAGATAAAAGATAAAATGGAGGATAGAAAGAGGAATAAGGGATATAAATAAAGGGAATAAGGGAGAGAGAGAAAGAAGAAGAGGATTGTGTGAGGGAGAGAGGAAGAGCAAGGAGAAGAGAGGAATTAAAGGAGAAGGGGAGAAAGAGAGAGAGAGAGAGATTAAATAGGAAAGTAGGAAGCAAGCATGAAGGAGGCACTCGTCACAGGCAGTTTTGCCTTTTGGCTGGCTCGTCCACATAGACAAAAAAAAACCACACACACACACGCCTGGTTCCCTTATCCCCCTTCTTTATTTATTTATTCTTTCCTTTCCTGGTTTCCTGTTTATTACTTTCGTATTTCTCCTTCCCCTTCCTTATTTATTAATCTCTCTCTCTCTCTCGTGTAACTATTTATCTATCTGCCTGAAGAAGTACTGTACTTAAAAGTAACACAATATACACTATCAGAATAAAATACTCAAAATATCGGAATGTGGTGAGCATAAGTTCCAATTTTTTCTTGATGAAACACTTTTCAAGCTTCCATCTTTCATTTGAACCCTTTCAAGATTTTGACGCATTTTGACAGTCTATTCTGGCTATCATTAAAGAATTTTATACAACTTAAGAAGGATCTCTGGGAATTACACGGGTAACAATTATCCCAATTAAACCTCTGACTTCCATATAGGCCTACCCTTCCTAATCTGAATAAAATCGTCTAAGAACAACCAGAAAACAAAATAAATACGTAATCAGATCTTGAAAGGGTTAATTGAACACTTGCCTACTTTAGCAGCACACTGGGTAAAACATGTAGGCTAAAGAGCAAATGCTAAGCTAACTTCAAAACTAACTATACCATATTCCCAGTAGGTAGGTCAGAAATCGTAAATCCCAACCTCTGTAACTCAAAAAGGGATAGAGCAAATGGGCTGAAATTGTCGACACCTGACTGATCCTTCCCAAATGGTAGAAATTTTAGTTCGATTACTCAAATTGTTTGAGAGTTATAAAGGTTAATGTTCAAGAGTTTTGGCCTACTTATTTGGAATAGGTTATAGTACCGGTATGCCATTGTATTTTTTGCCTTTACTATCAAATTATATATTTGTTTCAAGTGAGCTGCAGGAACACCGTTTTTACTATAGTCTATTCGCTGTAAGTAGGCGAAAAATCATGACCTCTGACCTCTGTAACTAAAATACTACTAGAGTAATCGAGTTAATATTTCTACCATTTGGGAAGAGTCAGTCACGGAATAGATGTGGAAATTTACAGCCAGTTTGCTCTAGCCATATTTTAGTTATAGAGGATAGGTCATGATTTCTAGCCTACTTAAAGCGAATAGACTATAGCTTCTTATCTCATGCCTACCTGAATATCGGAGGAGTTGGTTGGTGGGGAGAGGGCTTTCTCGTTTATTATCTTGCTTTTCTACTCAGTATTGCCTAGGAACTCTGAATTAAAGTCCAAACTGTTTCGCGGGGTTTCTGCACTCCATATAATTATCTGCGTCACTCTACGTAGGCTAGTACTCTCTCACACACACACACACTCCCTCACCGTTCCCCAAATACTCCTCCAGAGCAAAGTCTTTTTGATTCTCTGTCCTCACAACTCAGTGTCCTCAACTTAAATGCTTCTTCTGAAATCACTGTGTTGGGTAATTTTAATGTCCATAATGTTGAATGGCTCACTCATTCAGCCAGGACTGATGATGCTGGTCTTGAATGTGAGCTATTTGCACTCATTCAATCTCACTCAACTAGTCAGCCTACCCACCCGTGTACCAGATAATCCTAATCATAATTCCCACCTACTGGACTTATTTTTAACAACCAATTCAGAAAATTATGATGTTACAGTGAGGTCCCCGCTTGGATCTTCTGATCACTGTCTGATATTTGCCACCTGTCTATCACCTACCACACCTTCTCACTCTGAACCTGTTTTGGTGACTAAATGGCATTACGATAGGGCAGACTGGGGGGTCTTCAAGGTTTCTTTATTGATATTCCCTGGACCTCTTTCTTTTCTAATGATGCACACTCCACCTTGAGCCACATACAAGATTTTGTAAAAATTGGAATGGAAACTTTTATTCCTCATCAAAAGTACAGTAAACGATCTAATTCACCTAAATGGTTTGACCATAATTGTGCTAGAGTAACTGAACAAAAAGCAATAGCCTACAATGCATACACAAGATCAAAAACACATGAAGCCTTTAATTACTTTAGAAACATCAGAAATCATGCCAAAACTGTATTAAACCTAACTAAATCAAACTTTCTCCACAAGCAGGCAAATAAACTTCTAAATAATCCAAATGATAACAAAATATTTTGGTCTACTCTTAACTCATTCAAATCCAACTTCACTACTGCTTCATCCATTCCACCATTAAATCTCCGACTGGCAATCTTGTAAGTGACCCACGAGGTAAAGCTAACCTTCTTGCGGATATTTTCTCCACCAACTCAACCTTAGATGAAATAAATCAAGATGTCCCTGTACTTAATTTTAATTCGCCTGAAATTCCCTCACTTAAGATCCACACCAGACATGTCAACACTATTTTGCAAAATCTCTCAGTAGATAAGGCTCCTGGTCCAGATGAAATTCCTCCAATAGTAGGCTACTTAAGAATTGCTCCTTGGTGCTCGCTCCTGTATTGGCAAAAAATTTCCGTCTGTGTACTCATACCTCATGCTTCCCAGTACCCTGGAAAGAAGCAATCATCCATCCAGTTCCTAAAAATGGTGCCTCTTCAGATCCATCAAACTACAGACCAATAGCTATAACTTCCACTCTTGGTAAAGTCTTTGAAATAATATTAAATAATCACATAATTAAGCATCTTGAGAATAATAAATTAATCAGTGATAGGCAATATGGTTTTAGACGATGTCGATCAACTGCAGACATGATCAACTGCAGACATTCTTTGCCTTCTTACGCATCAAATCAACCAAGCTACAGACCAACATGGTGAAACACATACAATAGCACTGGATATATCAAAGGCATTTGATAGAGTCTGGCATCAATCCTTATTGTCGAAGATGTCACACATCCTTGATGATGCCTTGCATCATTAGTTCCACTAATTTCTTCTTATCTTCGTAACAGAAAAATACGTGTAATGGTAGATGGCCTTTATTCTCAATTTCACTCAATAAATGCTGGTGTTCCCCAGGGATCAGTTTTGGCCCCAACTCTGTTCCTCATTCATATCAATGACCTCATATCTACCACTCATAATCCAATACATTCCTACACAGATGACTCAACACTCCACAGTTCCTTCACATTTACCAATTCTTTCACCCAACCCAATCTTATAAATTCAAAAATAAACTGCAATTTCTCTGAACCAGGACCTTTCTAGAATTAATGAATGGGGACAAAACAATCTAGTGTCCTTTAACCCTTATTTAGCGGGCTAGGTGGTCTATTTGACCGTAGCGCCCAGCGTTTTTTTTTTACCCTAAATAGGGTTGTTTACGTGATCATTTTCATACCTAAATAAGACCCAGAGCGTAAAACAAGTATCTAGCCCTGAAAGGGCGTAAACAGAGCTTTCCAATGACACCCGAACCATCCTTGTACGACCACTGGTTCTCTTGCAACGATCGTGCAACACGAGTGCAAAAACCCTGTAATTAGGTAATTTCCCTACATAATTCCCTGTGTAGCGAGTGAGGAGAGGGGGAGGAAGTTAGAATACAGTTCAGTTGGTCCACCGCGGTGGTGGGTGACGTTCATACAGTTGCTACGCTCCTCACACCGCTCAGCTCTCTCTCTCAGCAACATTACGTGCTGAAAATGGTGCACGACATAAGTTGTGAACCACCACATAGTCCAAATTTATTTCACACGACATAAGTTGCGCGCCGACAGTTAAGGGTTAATGCACAGAAAACCAAGTACATTCAATTTTCTAACCGACAGAATCTCACTGACTCCCATATATTTTTTAATGATGTAAATATTCCCACTTCCCCTAGTATTGACATTCTCGGTGTAACATTAACTACTAACTTGAGCTGGACACATTATGTTAGAAGCATTGCTAAGAATGCCTCTAAAAAACTGGGACTCCTGTACAGAGTTCGAGAATTCTTCACTGACGAGCAGTTGGCCGTAATATATAAAAGTCATGTGCGTTCTCAGATGGATTACTGTTCACCTCTGTGGAGTGGAAGTGGAGTGGTTGCATTGAGGCAGTTGGACAAAATTCAAAATAAAGCTATTAGATTAATCAATAACCCTGCAATCACACAGGACCTTCCTACATTATCCATACAAAGAAACGTTGCATCCCTTGCATTATTCTACAGATATTTTCACAGCAATTGTTCCGAGGAACTTGCTTCAATTGTGCCGCCTCTCCACATCTTTCCCCGTAGAACTAGGGCAGCTGAGAGCGCCCATGAATTTACACTTTCTCCTCCACAATGCAGAACTTCTGCTTATCAAAATTCATTTATCCCTAGAACTACTACTCTTTGGAATTAACTTCCCTTGAGTTGCTTTCCACAAACTTACAATCTACAAAAGTTTAAATCCAGTTGTTACAAACATTTTATGAATGGAGGATGCCTTTAGGCACATGGACCTTTTTGTTTTATCTGTTTTTCCTTCCTCCGATCATTGTCTCTTAAAAAAAAAAAAAAAAAAAAAGTATTGCCTAGGAACTCTGAATTAAAGTCCAAACTGTTTCGCGGGGTTTCTGCGCTCCATATAATTATCTGCGTCACTCTACGTAGGCTAATACTCTCTCACACACACACACACACTCCCTCATTCTCTCTCACACTCGTTCTCACATTTTCTCGTTCTCACTCACTCCAACACGCACACTCTCTATCTCACTCACTCTCACTTTCTCTCGCTCTCTCTCTCTCTGTCTGTCTGAGTACTGTGTGAAGGTGTGTGTGTGTGTGTGTGTGAAGGTGTGTTTGTGTGTGTGCGTGATGGTGTAAGTATCAGGGGCCTACAACCAAAAGCAGAGAGTCGGCTCTCCTTATTATATCCTTCTTGTCTTCCAACCTGCTAACCTACTTCCAACCCAAGAAGTATCTAATTGATGTTGATTGGTACTTGAAAAGTAGACAGAATGAATAAAAAACACCATCTGAGGAAGAGCACTTTATTGACAACTTTTCGCAGATAGCTTCATCAGGTCACAAACAAATACTGGTACCTAGGAGGTCCGTCATGACAGGTGGCGGGGGAGGAGTGGGGATGAGGGGGTTGGGAGGGAGGAAGGAGGCAGGACAGGGAGGGGGCAGAAGCATGGGGGGAGGGGAGGCGGAGACTAGATATGAATTACAGGGGTTAGGTGTACAAAGGATTACAAAGGAAATCAAGCAACAACAGCTCTAGTGACCCTTCTAGGCTGCGTGTCCTCCAAAACAATGAGGATCAAGTGTCCAAACAGTGGTTTAGAGTGGGTAAGGGAACATTGGAAAGGGAACTACTGCCCTGGAGCTAATGTCCGTGGGGACAGAGGGGTTAGTAACTGAGGGGAGGATAAAATAAAGTTATTCATTTACAGAATGCAGTCAGTCGCGGGTTTGATGCGAGATATTTGTCTAGGCAAAGTTTAAATGAATCAACGGTGCTGCAGTCTATAACGTCTCGGGGAAGCCCATTCCATAAGTTGACAACTCGATTCAAGGAGAAATGTTTAGCTTCGTGTGAGTTAAAAGATTTACCAATAATTTTGCACCCGTTTCCCCGCGTGTAATTAGATTGGTCGATAGTGAAGTACTTACTATAGTTCATATTGTCGATGCCTTTGATGATTTTGAACACTTGAATTAAGTCGCCTCTTAATCTGCGCTGGGTTAAAGGAAATAGATTTAATTCTCTAAGACGCTCCTCGTATGGTTTGTTCTTTAGGCTAGGTATCATTTTGGTAACTCTACGTTGAACTCGTTCTAGCTTGTCTATATCTTTTTGGTAATAAGGGCACCAGGATTGAACGCAGTATTCCAGAAGAGGTCGGACTAAGGAATTGTAAAGGGTTAGGATAACGTCTTTGGATTTATGCTCAAATGACCTGCCTATAAAGCCAATTATTTTGTTTGCCTTCTTAACAACCTCTGAACATTGTTGACTGGGTTTTAGGTTACTCGATATTGTTACTCCCAGATCGGTTTCTCTGTTTACATTCTTAAGCTGAGTGCCATTCATCAAATAGTTTGCTTTCTTATTTTGGTATCCGATATGTAGTACTTTACATTTATCCGCATTGAAACTAATTTGTCAAATTTGGGCCCAACATGACAACTTATCTAGATTGTGTTGCATATCGTCAACTTGTTCTTTTGATAGTACGCTATTTGCAATTTTTGTATCGTCACCAAATTTTGAGATTGTACAGGTGAGACCCTCATCTATGTCGTTGATGTAAATTAGGAAGAGAATTGGTCCTAGTACCGATCCCTGGGGTACCCCGCTACTTACATTGGTCCATTTAGATGCCTTACCGTTTATGACTACTCTTTGCTTTCTGTCGCTGAGCCAATTTTCTATCCATTTCAACAAACCGTCTTGTATTCCATGCGTTTTTAGTTTTAGCAGTAAACGTTTGTGGGGAACTTTGTCAAAGGCCTTTTGAAAATCAAGGTATATAATATCTACAGCTTTACTCTCATCGTAGAGGTTGAGGATATCGTGGAAGAAGTCTAAGAGGTTTGTTAAACAGGAACGATTTTTACAAAAGCCGTGTTGAGTATCTTTAAGTATGTTATTTTCCTCTAAGTGATTTACGAGTCTGTCTCTTATGAGTGAAAGGGATCTGCCTTGTGTAGGCCGATCGTTTCTCTGCAGACTCCCGTTTTCTTTTGTTCTTATGATACCGGCACATATCAGATATTTCCACTTGAGGGAATTTTTCTGGACCTCTTTCTCCCTCATGTTTAGCCCGATTGCTTTTGAGATTTTAAGACGTTGGCTCCATTATTTTGGCGATTTTAAGAATTTTCGCCCCATTTCTGTCGATCTTGAGATCTTTTGTGCCATTTAAGTGTATATTTTTTTCCTGGCGAGCGATAGCAAGCCTGTAATTTAACAGTAACCGGCATTCGGCCGGGACATATTATACAGTAACTTGAAAGGGGGTCTAGGGTGTGTAATTTTAAGCTTGATGGAGGTCCAGGGAACAAACTAAAACCTCCTCTCAAGGGAAATGAAAGGGCAGATATTTTAGCAAACGGAATCTCTCACCACTAATTCATTAAAAATAAGAAAAAATTACATTGGAAACAAATATGATTACTTATTAGACTACGATGCAATGCATCAACGGTTTTCCATAATTGTAAAGTTTTTAAAGTAGTGTTACCATCCAGTTGTATATGTTGAATTATGTATCTATATTTCAAAGATAATCCTCGAAATATAGTTATTATATATTATTCTCACGTTAAATGTAACGAATTTGTAATATGTATATAATTATTGATGAAACCAAATCTAATGGTAGTAGGTTTTGAAAGAGAAAACAAGTAACCGAACAAATATTACGAATAATTTTACTGTATATAAGAACATACGAAAACGGGAGTCTGCAGAGAGCCGATTGGCCCACACAAGGCATATCCCTTTCAAACCCAACCCATCTCGTCCATATGCCTATTTAATGTTAACATAAGAACATAAGAAAATGGGAGTCTGCAGAAAGCCGATTGGCCCAAACAAGGCAGATCCTTATCACACCCAACCCCAATTACAAGGCCTAATTATAGGCCCAGCTCACTAATACCATGAGGACCGACCTCATCAAAACGGTCCGAGGTCAGAAAATGGGAGTCTGCAGAGCGCCGATTGGCCCACACCCGGCACATCCCCCTCACACCCAACCCATCTCGTCCATATGCCTATCTATTTTGTTTTTAAAGCTCTCTATGGTTCTTGATACCACTTTAGCACTTGGTAGCCTATTCCACCTATCTACAACTCTGTTACCAAACCAATATTTGTCTATACCTTTTCTGAAACGAAATTTATCGAATTTGAAACCATTTGTTCGAGTTCTTTCGCTATCACTGAGCTTCAGTACATCTTTCATGTCCCCTTTATTAATCCCACTAACCCAATTGAACACCTCTATCATATCCCCCCTAACTCTGCGTCTCTCTAACGAATGTAAGCCTAATTTCTTCAACCTCTCTTCATATAGTAGATGTATAATATTAGTGATCATTTTGTTGTACTCTCTCCAAGGAATCTATGTCCATTCTGTAATATAGGCACATGGACGCGATGGGCTGGATGTGAAAGGGATTTGCCAAGTGTGGGCCAGTCGGCCTTCTGGAGACGGTTTGAAAAAGTATCCTGAACTTAGGTAACATGGCTACCTATGTGTGTGTGTGTGTTCTAAAAGATAGAGCCAGGATAGGCATAATTGTTTTGACACGATTGTGGTGAACATTTAATTGCAGCTGGGTCCTTAAATTACCCTACGATAAGCTCCCTAATTCACATACATACGCTAATTGCCAAGGGATCTTAATGAGTTAAGGCAATGCAGCCGGGACCCTTAATCACCCTATAACACACACCTATAACTCACCCCTATGCAGCGGAAAAAAACTACATTACTAAAATACGTAACCATCTATGTACACAATGCGTAGAACAAAACACAAGGCACAATAATACGGGATTCTGCAGAGAGATGATTGGCCCACATAAGGCAGATCCCTTTCACACCCAACCCACCTAATATCATGTACCATGTAATAATACCATGTACCCATCCAATTTAACTCTATCGTTTGTAATCCTTCTATAGCACCCGGTAGCCCATTGCACATATCTATATGTGCACAAATTTTTGCGGTTCGAGTGTATTCGGCCCGATAATCGGGCGACATCGGGTATGATTCTGGTATGTTCGAGTTGTTCTAGTCATGCTCTGGTCATCACCCGAATGTTCGGGTGAGTCGGCCAAAAGTTAGAGTATGCGTTAACTTTTGGGAAATCCTCGAGTGCGTTCGGGTCAAAAAACCGTTACAAAATCCTCGAGTCACCTTCGATTTACATTTGAGTCGTATTCGGCTTACATTCTACCATATTCTGATCGCATTCGACCTATTCGGGTCACTTTCGAGTCAAAAAATTTAACCCGATTAATACCAGAATTGATCGAACCTAAGTCGACTTAGACCCGATGATGTAGACCGTAACCCGAATTAGACTCGATGCTCAGTGGAAAATTCCTACATAAACTTGTTGGAAAGTCAACTGTTACTCGATGCTGACCCGAATTTCAGGATGATGACTGGATGGATACCCGAATACTACTAGAAAATGACTCGATGCATGTCCGACATTTCTAATTAGACTCGATGATTACTCGATCGTGATCCGAATGACTATAATGTAAGTCGAAGGCTAGTCGAAGCCAAGTCGAATCAAACCCGAACGCGAGCCGATGGGCGGAACCACGTGAAGCAGTCCTGTGTGCAGTTGGAGCGGCCCGAATTATCGTACACTGCCACCCACGCACGGGCCCTATATATTAGCGGGTGGGAGGCATTCGCTCCATTCCACACCAGCACCCACCGCCCACCACGTCTCTCTCGCCCACCACGTCTCTCTCTCCAACTCTTGTCGCCAACATGCCCGGTAACTAATGTAAAGGAGGCAAGGCAGTGAAGAGGCCCCGCAAATTTACCATGGAGTCTGTGGACCTGTTTGCCACCCAGCAATTCCAAGATGAAAGCGAGGAGGAAGTAGAGGAGAGGCAGCACATCGACTCCAACCCTGTTTTCGACGATGAAAACCAAACCGAGGAAGCATAGTCACAGTCTATTATAGTAAAGAAAGCCCATGTCCCTCACAAAAAGACCCACCCTATCGTGTCAACCGAAGGTGACAGTCCTTCGGAACAGGAAAGCGAGGATGATGACGCCACCCAAGATGACCTTACGCCACTCACCGAGCCACCTACCCAGACACCACGACATACACCGAGACGCCTACCCAGACCACGCCGCCCATCAACCCAGTACAACCGATGCCGAAAAGGAGGAGGAGGACCTACGCCAGGCTCCCGGATGAGAAGGAGGTGGAAGTGGCCGAGTGGTATTCCGAGCAGGAGTTCCTGTACAACAGGAAAATGAGGGCCCACAAGGACAAAAACATGCGGGAGAAAACACTCGCCACGAAGGCAAAGGAGCTCAACATTGAAGGTTGGTTGTGTGCGTTCTTATGAAATAATAACCATTATGTTGAGTGATATTACTTACAAATACCAAACACATCTATGTTTCTGGAATAATTTATCTGTTCCGTGCAAAGTGGATACATATTTATCATAAAGTTTGGCGTTAACATTGCTGGCGAATCTTGTTTTCGGAATTGAAATAAGTAGGTAATATTTGGAGTTAATAATAAATAATGTTTCGTGTGCAGTCTTGCATTGTACTTCCCTCATATCAATGTGTGCAGTGTGGTTACCTGCCCAGGTGAACCATATTTATTCATGTTGACTGATAATAAATTCGGTTGTGATAATCTTTGTCTCCATACTATTTATATTTTGTACGTAAACACTCCTAATATATATTATTTATATTTTTCAGTGGAAGCACTCAACAAATGGATGGAAGGGATGAGGACCAGGTACGGGAAGCTTGACAAGATTCCCGTGTCTGGTTCAGGTGCGGTCCAGCTGACGGAGAGAGACGCCTGGATCAAGACCCACTTCGCGTTCCTCAAACCCCATCTTGTTAAGTTACCCACCAGAAAGAGCAAGGTACGTTTATCAAGTCTATTGCAATTTTATTTCTAATCAAAAATAAATGTTAAAGGTATAAATAAATATCTTGGTGCTGTTCAACATAAGATTTAATAAACATAAGTGACATAAATGATTCACCATTATTGTTGGATGTTGTAAATAGAATAAAATCGAATATTAATATTGTCTAACATGTATAATACTTATTTTAATTTGTTCTGTGTATAAATAATAAGCTGCCCCCAGATTGTTGTGAATATTTATTGCTATGTAAAAGTGACCAAATTAAATAACCATTGATATTATATTATATATATATATATATATATTTTTTTTTTTTTTTTTTTTTTTTATATATATATATATATATATATGAGTGTTGCTAGATAATTATTTACTTTATAAATTGATGTTCAACACTGTCATAAACTAATAACCTGATACATTCCACAGCTCTACAAGACAACGACTGTGGAGGAGGAGATGGCTGACGACGTCGAACCGGAAGGGGAGGACGGGCCAGAGTCAACTCCCACTCCAACCCAAACCACTGCTACCCAGGACACCGCGACCGGGAGCTCAGCCGTGGTGGCAACTCCCGGGTCATCTGGGTCCGGTGCCACCACCAGCCAGGCGCCAGCCGCCCCACCCGACCTGTATGACAAGGTAAATATCATTAGTATGTATCCAATGTTAACATGCCATCATAATTGAATCTCTCCACTCGTAAACACATACACCCACATGCAACACCAAACACCCCACCATCTGTGCCTTCACTCAGCCACTCACTGACTGTCACCCATTATAGTATTGAACACATTTAATTGTACATTCGCAATTATGTAAATGTTTTAGTATATATAAAATGAAAATGTTTTATACAATAATTCTATTATACATTTCGATGTATCATATATCGGTAATTTGTCACATAATTGATATCAATGCAGTAACGTTTATTAGGCAATATTAATGATGAAGAGGTTATTTTGTCACGCATTATTGTAATGAAGGTACACTGCATTAATGTTTATGAAGTATTGTCTGATTCATTCTATAATACATTTATTTTTCTCACACAGCTTCGTGAAGGTGAGAAGGAGCTGGACAACCTCTACCGTGTGTGGCAAAGGAGCCACCAGGTGGACATCCCCGCAGAGGCGAGTCTCAAGCCATACTTCAAAACACTACAGACAAACATGCGTGACCTTCCCTTACCACTGATTCAGGCCTTCCAGCTGGACGTGCTAAGATTCTCCAATGCCATGATTTCCCACAACCAGGGCCTAGGACCCCTCCCACACTTCGGACCCCTCTCCCACCCCCAGTCCCCAAACCCTCCCCAAACCCTCCCCAACGTCAACAATACTACGAAACTCTCAATGTCCCTCGCACTAGCACGTCCTACCACCATAATTATAGGGAAAAAAATGCAGCATTCGCCAATCCAGCAGCCAGACACACCCAGTCAGTGGAAGGCCTATGGGCCTTCACGTCCTTGTGCCACGCCCGTTCAACAATCAGCCCTGGACCCTGCCTTCTTGGAGACCATGCTGGATCTACCTCATTAATATACCTATACCTCTACCTCTGTACCTCATTAATTATTATAAAAATGTATTTTATATGTTTGACTTGTGTTTTGCTTGCTCCTAAAATTTATTTTCTATGTTTTACTTGTTCCTAACGATAATTGCTTGCTTAATAATAATTAAAGGGAATATAAAGTTAAAATATATGATCGAGTAGATCACATGGCAATAGGATATAAAAGAAAATTAAATTGAAAAAATCCGAACAAAAACAGAGAAATGTATCACATCCCAATATGATAATTATATTAAATTGACATTGAAATTTGTTGACCATGTTAACATGTTATTACTTTAAACAAATCAACATCCAAGATCAACATAAAAAAAAAAGAAAAAACCTGAGAAATTTAACATATCCCAATATGATATAAATTATATTGACATTGAAAAAATCTGACCATAATTAAAAGTTAACATGTTATTACTTTAACCAAATCAACATCCTTGAGCAATATGTTCGTGAATATTAATCAGAAAAAAATATAAAATTTGAACATATAAAGTGACGTGGACATGCAGTCCAAAATAAGGTAACAATTTCTTTTGTCATTGTAATTAGAGACTTTGACCAAATATAATAATAATAAATTAGGGGCTTTATCTTAATGAACTGAGACTTTGACCAAATATAATAATAATAAATTAGGGGCTATATCTTAATGAACTTATGTTTCAAGGATATATATATATATATATATATATATATATATATATATATATATATATATATATATATATATATATATATATATTATAACAACCTTATAACAGGTCAGGATATTTAGTGTTGTGATTCACTTTCGGGTTTGTATACAATATATTTATCAAAGACTTTGACACTTTTATGATACGGCATCGAATGGAGTTTGATTTGTGTCATTGCAATGACAGTATTGGGACACCTACGGCAGTCACACTGCAACATTGTGCAACACTTATAAAACGGGTGTGGGATATTATGGACCTGCATATAGTGGAAATGTACCTTTTTACTCGTCCTGCCAGGCAAGGCGCTGTTCAGGGCGGTTGTAGTACTTGGTCAGGTAGTCCCTCGTCACTTTGGCAGCGGCTGGTCCTCTCTGGCGCCGAAGTGGCTCCAAGCCATCCAAGGGGTCCCTCGCCCAGTCACTTTGGGGTATTTCAGGGCGACGAAGTCCGGCTTCTGGTTGGGGCTCACGTCGGTCGATTAGCATATTGTGGAGTATGCATGAAGCCAGGACTACCTTCTCCACGGTACTGGGGTGTACGTTGATGGTAGTCAGTAGGCACCTGAAGCGGTTGGCTAGCATACCGAAGGCATTCTCTACCTGTCTCCTGGCCCTAGACAGTCTGTAGTTGTAGTTTCTCTTGCCATCATCAAGCCCTCGGTGTGGGTGTGGCTTCTGCAACCACTCCCTCATTGGGAATGCGTCATCACCAACCAGAAAGTAGGGCACTGGCTGGTCCTCCCCTGGGAATGGCTCGGGTGGTGGCAATCCTGCTGCTCCGTCCTCCAGGGCCTTCCGGATGTCAGTCACCTGGAATATACCACCATCAGATGCTGACCCGTTCGCTCCAACGTCAACGTACATAAATTTTCCCAGGTGATCGACTATTGCCAGGAGCACAATGGAGTGGTAGTGCTTGTAATTGTAGTACAAGGATCCGCAGTTGCTTGGAGGCTGTATGGCAATTTGCTTTCCATCAATTGCCCCAATGGTGTGTCCGAAGTTCCACCTATCCTTGAAGCCCTTGGCGACCTCCTTCCAACCTTCAGGTGTTGATGGGCACACTATTTGCTCCTCCATGTATTCCTGTATGATTGCCTCACACGTCTCCCGCACTGCCAGTGATATCGTGTTGGCACCTACACGGAAGTTCAGTGCCATGCTCTTATAGGCCTCGCCAGTGGCCAAAAAGCGTAGTGTCATGGCAACTCGCAGTCCAGGCTCCAGAGGCTTCTTCCAGTTGGTCTTGTCCTTCTTGATCCTGGTGTAACACGTTCGACAATCATATTAAACAGCTCCTCGTCCATACGCAGAAAGTATTTATAGGTAACCACGTCAGTTTCCTGGAGTTTCTTCCGCAACTGGTGTTAGTGTCCGTGTGTCTCTCGCTGTGCCACCCATGGCTTGACGCTGCAGCTTCGGGGTTTCCTTGGTCGTCGTGGCCGTCGAGGTTGAGCACGTTGGGGTTCACGTTCTTTGTCCCTGATGGCGCGGGCAGTAATCTGATATCTGAGGTTGGCATTAACTATCTCCTGCCTTAAGATTGCCAACTCCAATGCCTCGTCATCCATCTCTTCTGGTCGTGATGGGTCCGGGAGGTTGCTTTCCTGTGACATGTTGCTGTATCGGGTGCACTGTACAAATGAAGTTTGTGTGAGCACACCCTCTCTTTATATAGTGGGGTGATGCATAACCTCATAATCGTGTCATAATCGACTTATTCTAGTCACGTTCGACTTACATTCTGGTTTAATTCCGGTTGGGTTCCTGACTTTGGGTGGGGTTCGGTTTTCATTCGGTTTTAAGTCGGGTTACTTCGGGTGTGATTCGGTTTTAACTCGGGTTGGTATCGGCTACTCGGGTCACCGTCGATTAGCTTTCGACTCATGGTCGATTCAATTCCGTTCAACTTCTGGTTAGTTTCGAGTAATATACGGGATAACATCGACTCGTATTCGAGACGCATTCGAGTCCCTCGGGTATCATTCGAATTGCTTTCTAGTCATAGTCGGGGTACGAGTCTCATTCGGGGACTTCGGGTGAATTCGGGTGAAAAGTGCAAGTCATTGCCTTCGGGTTACTGTCGGGTCGCGGTCGACCTCTGTATGACGCGGCCTTAACTTTGTTACCAAACCAGTATTTGCCTATATCTTTTCCGAAACGAAATATATATATATTATATTTACAAGGAGCTCATTTCTATTAAGTAATTACACTCATATTTACATCTTACATACTAAATAATTAACATGGAGAAAACGTGATGCTTTAAAATACACAATACATTTACAATAAACTGAATGTAGGCTACCACACGAAATATGCAGTCTGACTAGAGCAGTGAAATATATTCTTGAACATAAGTGACAGAAAGTGTAATCTCATCCATTAGCAGCTGAAATATCGATCGTTTTTAGAATTATATGAAATTACTGGGTCTCATTTCTAACAATGTTTTGTCTTCATTCCCTTCTTATTTCTTTTACAGTACCTTCGTATTTGCTGAGTAATCAAGAAGGGGATGCAGCAATATATCTTTAATACAAAAAATGCACTATCGTACATTTTCTTGTCGAATCACATCTAGAAAATGAACATAGGAATTTTCTCCCATTTCACTACATATTTTTACGCGTAGCCTACCCATACTAATATAATAATTATATATGTGTATACATTTAAAAACAGACACATTGTTATGTAATCCAGAATTAATATTGATTATATAAGCCAGATTAGTATAATATTTTAGTTTTCCCCTCATTTGCTTGCTTCTCGCAAGTTCTAGACCTGTCAGGCTCTAGCCTGTCTCTCCCAGCCTTACGTCATTACATTCACGAGTGCAGTAGAATATTCCAGTTTCTCTGGTGACATATTTATACCCCTGGAGTCCTCGCAGTTTTCACTCTCAGACCTACTGACTCACCACGCCTGTTCTCTCTGTACATAGTGACTCTTATACCTAGTGAAGTGACATATCTCTCCTGGCTACCATCAAACGATTAGCATCTGCATTCCTGTACCTGCTGTGATTTGGGGAGTTGAGTATATAAGTGTGTCCCATATCATAGCCTAGTTATTATTCTTAGTGATAATGTGTATTATTATTAGTTTATCTAGTGATCAATTAATTGTTATCAGAATTCATATTATTTTGTTATCTCCTTTTGAATGATTTAATTATTATTGGAAAGCATTAAATTAATTTGTGTTTAGTTTCCAAGCGTGCGAATTTGATCAGATTAATTTAGTTACCCCTTATTGTATTTTTTTCAGAAGGAATATTTTCTCAAGTGTTATTTTAGTGCTTATTTAATTTCTAAATAGTTGTATTAATTACTTGTATTGCTTTTATTAATATTGTGTGGATTTCCTTAAGTTATTGAACATATATTAACCATTTCCAGTGATCTTGAGAAAATATTAATTCTTATGTGATATAGCTATTTTTACCTTGCATTGATTCAGTAAAGGTATATAGTTATTTATTTTTTCACTTCCATATTTTCTGATAATCTTAGTGCATTATATATTCTTATTTCTCGTCCTGAAGAGACTGATTTTATTGTTACATTTTAATACTTACTTTAATTAAACTAAGAATTTTTAATCTAGTTTTCCTTGAACCTGGATATTTTTAGAGTGTTCTGACATCAGTCTTGAATTTCATATTTAACCTATTGTTTGTGTCATTTCACCTCCTCCTAAAACATAACATGTATATACTGTAGCCTACGCTTCCAGGTAAAACAGCTACTGACTAACAAGCATACCAAGTAACATACGCGTACATATCTACCTATTATAGACATACACATATAAATATACTTGAAATGACGGGGCTGAAAGGGAAGGGCAACCCAAATACTGCAGAGGTCCTGATGATGTCAGAAGAAGAACCACAAACCATGGTGAAGCTAGCCGCAGTGAAGGAAAGCCGGAGAACGAGAAGGAAGACCCAAAGGAAGAGGAAACCAGAAATAGAATTCCCCCAGGATTCCCATGCTCTACAGCCTGCCACAACAACACGGTCTACCCCACAAAGAAGATCTACCCATACTTTAATTCCTGCCGGATTAACACAGTCTACCAATAAAAGGTCCCTCCATCCGGGACCCCAAAGGAGCTCAAGCCTGGACCAATCCCGAGGATGCATGCCCGGCCAATGGCAGACCCCGGCACATGTACCTAAGGCAGGGAGCCAACAACCACTGCAGGTGTTGTATTGCGAACAAGATTTTATGCAAATACAGCACCAGGAACCAGGACAATACCTCTACCGATGGAGCCAAGAGAATCACCTCTACAGTACCGCACATGAGGAATGGCAGTAACCAACACAGATGAGAAAGGGACAGAATTATAACATGTAAAACAGGAAATTCCAGACAACACCAATATCATTAAAACAATTATTACGCAGCCATATATGCCTTGTAAATATAGAATAGAGTTTTAAGATGTAAACAATACCATTGAATATGCATTTGTAGTTTAGCTATATTTTTAGAATAAATATTACCTTCGCAATAAAGAAAAGAATGAAATCACCATGTCCTTATGATATCGAAATAGACCAAATCTAGTTCAAATTATAACCCAAATATGGCCTAACTGAAACTGAGAGAAGGTATGCAAGTACTGGCTCCAGTCCTCTGTTAGTGTCACAGCTATCCGTGGATCGTGAATAGGATTGCAGACTCCTATAAGACAAGCCTGTCTCTATAGTCACGTCCAGCAAGGGTGCCGAACTAGAGGTGTGGAGGAGCCAGGAGTGAACTTCTCTATTGTCCGTGAGAGAGGCAGCTCCCTTTGCCGTCCAACCAGAGGAAGACCTACATGTCCTACGCCGGCCAGATCCTCCCTCTTGGAAATTACTTCTCCTCTACCACATACTCTATGTGTTTTAAGTGTTGTGATTTATTGTGAAGGTAATATAGAATATGTGAGTGTTCAACTTAATTTGTGCCTAGATCTTCATTCTGGGATTTCCCTTGTCAATCTACTACACGTGTGAAATTTATCTAATTCGATCTACTCAGTGAATTTATGGAAGTGCGATATTCTATCTGTGTAATTCGTAACCCGCATTTAAATAATAAATTTTTACATATGTTATATAGTCATTATTCCACGTGTTTATCAGTGAATACTCCCAGATTCTATTATTGTGTTTTATTATTCGTTGTGTGTCCAAGTCGAAGTGAAGTGTATAACGAAAGCTATATTCCTTCTAAGTGAACCTCATATTTAATCTCTTTATTCAATACCTTATTTTATCTATTTAACCATAGAGTACTCCTAGTAAAGTCGCCCCCCATTTTTTTTTAAAGTAAAGAACCCGTCTGTTGAGTTATAATAAATTGATTTCAATTTACCTATTTTAATTCCTTTTGTGAATAGTTTAACCATATACGTTGCTCGGGTCTTATAATTCTTTCACCACTGATTGAAGAAATCAGATTATTTAACCTCCATTCATCACGCCTATATATTCGGCTAGTGATAGCCTACATTACTACTTCGTTTGGTAATTTCTTAATATAACCTTTGTTTTCATTATATACAGCGCTACCTCGTTCTGCGTTCATCAGTAGTTTGTTAATCTAATTCAAGCCTACTTGTCTTAGCAATTGTACCGCTATAGTTTATTCACTCTATTTTAATAGTGAATCTGATTTCCATACTCCGTGAAAATATACCTCATTTACGATTGAATTGATTTTTCGTGCTTCGTGTGAGTAAAGGTGACTGGGCGACTCGGCCCATGGGACAACTCGGCTCGGACAGCTCGGCCCACTTTTGGACAACTCGGCCACGACGGCGAGACAACTCGGCCCATTATTTGAGACAGCTCGGCCCCATGTTTTGCTATGGGGCAATTTGACGAGACCAGTCAGGATATAGGATGGGGAGAGCTAAGTGGAGGGTTTATGGCTTGTGTGTAATGTGGGCGAAATGTTTGTTTATTGTATAATTATGTCATAGGCTAGTTCTCTCGATTCATAATGTGTAGGTTAGGTTAGGTTAGGTTAAGTTAAGTTAATTCAAGTTAAGTCAAGTTAAGTCAAGTACGAGTTGTCTCGTAATTAACACGGGGCCGAGCTGTATCGTTTTTACTGGGCCGAGCTGTCTCGCCGTGGGCCGAGTAGTCTAGCATTCGTGAGTAAATATTCATAAAACCATTTGGATAGGTAAAGGCCTATTTAAATTATCTTTCCTTAAGACCTAAGGCGAGGTTAACTTTTCCTTAGTGTAACTTAGCATTGCACTAAACTAAGAGTAAATTTAACTTGACATCAGTCCGTTTGACCTAGACTCTCCTTGAGCAGTTCCTTTAATCATCGACCTGTGCGCGGTATCCCTTTTATCCCTGATCCCGCGTATTTTCACACCTCTCGAACCGTTGGACCGCCGAGTCATACCCTAGTTAATATACTGTGCGTTAGACACTTCGCCCACATAATATTGTCATTGATGTTATTTATTTTTATGTATCATATGTGTCATGTATTTACCCATTCATTACTGACTGTAAGTGACAACCCAATATTCACTAAAGAGTAAAATCTTTTCAACTCTTTTGAAGTCACCTGAATTCGAGTTCTACTGTGTAGTAGGACCTCGGATTGTAATTTATATGTACCTCAATATATTGAATAAATACGAGTATAAATGTTCCTGTGTGTTTATTGTGTTTACCGGAGTGTGATTGAAGCAATATTAAAAGTTCTATTCATGAAACTAGATGTGTTCCTGTTGAGCATATTCAGAATCTAAACAGTTGAAATAAGGGTGAATCTAATATTATATCATAGTCCATACATAATAGTCAGTTCACGCTGAAGTCACTCAGCCCGGCCTATAATAGCCCATTTTTTCCTCCCGCTCTCCGTGACTCATACCCCCTTCCTTCCTTTCTCTCTCACTTCCCCACTCCCCCCTATTCTCACCTCCCCCCCCCCTTTGCTCACCCGCTGCCTCTCTCTCTCTCTCCAAGAACAGTTTCTCAGTAAATACTCTACCAGATACTATTTTTAATGATGCAACACTCATAGCTGGGGATTTTAATGCCAGGCACGCTAACCTGGAGACAAATAGCAAAACAAATGACAATGGTAGGAGATTTAACAAATTTTTAAACAATTACCCCGATATAAAACTGCTAGGTACTAATGAAGCTACACATCTTCAGGGTGGGAGGCTGGATTATGCTGTTATCATGAATGGTCACGGTTTGGAAGGTACGTGTGAGATCATACCAGAGTTGCTAAGTGATCATTTTTCCCTCGCAATCAGTATACCTCTGGGCAAAATAGATTTATATCATCATAGAAAACGAATAACTCTACCCAAAGACAAAATTGACTACTTCATCTCGGGTATTAAAACAGAATGATAGACTACTCGGCCCACGGGACAGCTCGGCCAGGACAGCTCGGCCCACGGCGAGACAGCTCGGCCCAGTAAAAACGAGACAGCTCAGCCCTGTGTTAATTACGAGACGGTGACTGTACGACTCGGCCCATGGGACAACTCGGCTCGGACTGCTCGGCCCACTTTTGGACAACTCAGCCACGACGGCGAGACAACTCGGCCCATTATTTGAGACAGCTCGGCCCCATGTTTTGCGATGGGGCAATTTGACGAGACCAGTCAGGATTAGGATGGGGAGAGCTAAGTGGAGGGTTTATGGGTGAGGCCATGTATGCAGCACCAAATCCTGTCCTCTGCGTATGCGCGGCCTTTTCCCTAATATTTTTATTATGTTTCTTAGGCTCAACTGTTAGGTTAATTTAAGTTAGGTTAGGTTAGGTTAAGATAATATAATAGTATAGGAAAAAAAATCGTGCCAAGGGGCCTAACATTCTCACGCATGCGCAGAGGACAGGATTTGCAGGATTTGGTGCTGCATACATGGCCTCCCATTTATGGCGTGTGTGTAATGTGGGCGAAATGTTCGTTTATTGTATAATTATGTCATAGGCTAGTTCTCTCGATTTATAATGTGTAGGTTAGGTTAGGTTAGGTTAGGTTAATTAAGAGTTGTCTCGTAATTAACACGGGGCCGAGCTGTCTCGTTTTTACTGGGCCGAGCTGTCTCGCCGTGGGCCGAGCTGTCCTGGCCGAGCTGTCCCGTGGGCCGAGTAGTCTAGCATTCGGCTCTTCCTAACTGGAGAAGTTATATTGTTTTACCACAGACACAGAAAGACAATAGAGGATAATTATCACAAGACGTGTATTCATATTCCGTTTATTTGCACAAGAATATCGCATACGTAAAAGCTAGAACAACAATGGTTAAGAACAAAACAATAAAAGTGCACGAACGAGGCTCCACTATGTCTGACTCGCAAGACTGGATTATTCTATGCAATATCTAAGTAAGTATTAGGGACCGCTTTCTAACTGAAAGATTACACTTGTCCTATATTTATTTCAGAGATAAGAGTAGCACTCCTTTCAATCGAGGATTTACACTTGTGCTTAGAAAGGTTATATAGTAATTATATATGTGAACTTGTAGTATTTACCTGCGTAGAGTTGTTCTGGAATTTGGGAGCTAAACGTAATTATTTTCCTGAGGTTAAATCACTGTGGTGTTTACGCATAAGTTAACTTGAATTTATTTGTTATTAATTTTAGCAGAATTATTATCAGTACTTCCCTAATTTCTTTGAGTTTCACTAGAGCTTCCTTTCTCTCGCTTTTATATACGTGCGTAGTATCCGATGTTTCCAGAATACTTTTATCATATACGCAGTAGATACTGTATATTTTAATTACTTTCACTTTCGATCTTTATATACTTTCTCTCTGATAATATGCCAAGTATAATTTTTTTTCACAGTTAGATCTTCTATAACTTTTACGGTATAATAGCTTCACTTTCGATGTGTAGAATAATTAATCCAATGGGTGTAGAATTAGTAATCCAATCTTGGGTAGATCCGCTGGCCGTGGGGTTGTCCTGACGTCACTGGGTTCCCACAGTGTAACTAGAGTACTTTGGTTTGGGACCTTAAATAACTAAATTGCCTAGCCCAAGCCGTGACAAAATAGAATCGAGCGAATGCAGGAGTGAACTCCTGTCTACTCTGGTCTTTAAAAATACTTTGATGAATTTCTTGTGGTTTGGTCTATCCTGGATAAAGCTAGTTAGTACCCGACTGTCTGCTTATATCCACAATAGCGCCGGGGTTGAGGTGGGCCGAGAATATTGGATTACTTCACCCAGAAGGCTCTAATAAACCAGCTTGTTGATACCCACTAAAAATAATTAGTATAATGGGTGACTACAGTCTCGTAATTGTGTCTACGCCTTGCGATCAACTGAACAACTCTTCAACTGTGTCCTCAACTTTCGAATCTGTCCTTTTACCCGGGGTGTCAAGAACAGCTCTAGATTGAGATGTCAATCCTAAAATCTTCCGTCATAGTCATACCGTTTCTCAGGGCCTCGGGGGTGATGTGGTTGAGCATCAGAAAGGCGCGTAGGGGTAGGATGTTGTAGGGCGGTTAGTTCCTTGTGGCTTGGAGAGGGGTGATATACTTATTTCCTTATAGTGCCATTTCTTGATTGATTTCTCTTCTTCGCTTTTCTTCTTCTGTTGGACTTTGGAATTGGTTATGTTGATGGATAAGGGTTTTTTTCCTGGTGTTAGAGGGCGTGTCATCTCGATGGTAGTAACTCGTGTTGTCTGGGGGCGGTTGTGTCCTTTTTAACTCTGGGGTGAGATGATATAATATGATATTGTCTTCTGATTTGGTCTGGGGCTGCTTATGTGTTTTACAGGCTGGAGGTAGATGGAGTGGACAGTGGTTGCAAGTTTGTAGGTTTGGGGTGTTGCAGGAGAAGTGTAATATCGGCGAGAACTGATCACAATTGTTATCTTCTGCCCTGCACAGGTATATAATTGTTATCCTTGAGTCTTTGAGTCGACGTTTTCTCTGATGCGGGAGAGGTGTGGTAGAGAAAGAAAACGACTTGTGGGGGTGAATGCTTGGGTAACTGTTTCTCTGTTATTGGTAGAGGTGGTGGTGGTGGTGGTGAGCAGCTATAGGTGGTGATCTTGGTATGTTGGCTGTGGTGGTGAATATGTTTTTCTGTTATTTCAGTAATGGTGTCTGGTAAATGTAATAAACTTTGGTTGAGCGCTATAGCTATTATAGCTCGGAGCGAGAGCTAGAGAGAAATGGCAGTAGGCCTATAGGCCTAGGCTATAAGTAACCTGAACATTATTAGGCTATTTTTAGTTCCCATTTACTCGTTTTTTTACATGAATAAAATGGAGCGTTTTGTGTACAATTCTGAAGATTACGCTAGCAGATTGGTCTAATTTAACATATTTCTTGAATTAAGACATAGGCCTAGCCTAACAAAAATCACCCATCACCTAAATAACATTAACTCACTAGCTTGGCTATTACAGTGTCTGTATTATTTCTAAAATTCACTTATTGTGATGTGTGATCCACATTTGAAATGTGTGCTATTATTTCCAATTGGTTAGCGTTAGTTTTATAAGGCTATATTTTCCCATTATTGTCACCGAGAAATGTAATATGGCAAAAAATATGAAGTTTGCTGCATTAGACCTGGGTACTGGTATCGGTTTAATTATAAAAATCAATAGGTACACACTTGGCATTTAAAGAGGTTTTTAAATGCCAAGTGCGTACCTATTGGTTATCTTACCGGGTAAGGTAACCAATAGGTACACACCAGTCCAATAGGTACTCACTTGCCATTTAAAAACCTTGTTAAATGCTAAGTGCGTACCTATTGGACCGGTGCGTACCTATTGGTTAACCTTACCCTATATATTATTAAAATCACCCAACCTATCAACTTGCTATTATTTTTTGTGATTTACCGCCCTTCTCATTCAATGGGATTTCAACGAAGGGTTATTGAAGACATGTATACTGTACCGGTATGTGTATTATAGTTAAACTTAAAATTTATGTTTAGCCTATACATAATTTTCACTCCTACGTATTTTGGTATCATTCAAGGAGGCGCAGTAGTATCCTTCAATATTATCATTATGTACCGACAGTACCGGTACCAGTATATGTTTATTTCACTATTGGTCTTAATCATACCTAAAGTCCTAAACACATCTTTAATGGTTGCTATTTTATTACAGACCATATACGAGAAAAATTCAAGGGGATGAAGGCTAATTACTACCTTAAGGAGCACAAGAGAGTGAGGAATACTCCAAGCGGCTCTGAGAGGAAGGTTCACGTGAAGTGGGATCTGTTTGAATACCTGGCCTTCTTGAGCGACACCATGGACTACACCACTGAATCTTCTTGGCCCATACCCAAAGAAATGGTTAGTTATGAACAGTTTTGTCGACGTAACATACATCTACTGCTCTACTCTACTTGACGTACCGGTACCAACCACTCGTCTTGCAACACAATCCAACCCCTACTCTGCAACTCTCACATCCAAGAGTGAAACAATACTTGCAATCTTTTATTCTAGCCAACAGCTAAACTCTGGAACGCTCTCCCTGAATCCATTTCCCTCATCCTATGACTTAAATTGCTTCAAACTCTGTGTGTCTTTGTATTTTGGCTCAAACATACCCTGTCTGTGGCCATGTCAATCATTCAACTCTGGGGGAGGCACTCGTCACATGCAGTTTTGTCTTGTCTCCCTCATCCACATAGAAAAAAATGGTACCGGTACCGTACACTTTAATGATTGAGTTTGACTGATGCATAGAAAGTTACGGTACACATTTTCTTTGCCTGCGATATGGAATTGAGTTTTGTCAAAATTAAGATGTATTATTACCAGTAGGCCTACTTAATAAATTTGGCCATATTCCACACGGTACCACACACAAACATGAACTTCAAAATTGGGTGGTGTGAAAGCATGTGGTAGATATGTCATAGCGGTATTGAAAATTAACCAAATCTAGAAATTATCTTTAAATATTTTGCTTTTGTGATAAATTTGTCTTCATACTGTTGCCACTACTTAGCCTACTAATGAACAAGCATTTACTCCACACACCACCATCATCATACAAAGATATCATGGATTGAAGAAATATATACACATTTTGGTTTATGTATTTACCTTATAAATAATTATATATTACCTATAGGCCAACAAAGATTAACAATAGCTTTGAAAGTACATTAACCTGTGGTTATTAAGTACCGTACGGTATATCAAAGATAAATATAAATGCATACAGTATTAGGCTATTTTTTTAAACTTTTAATTGCTTCATATTTCATGTATTTATCTCTGTTTTGGTATAAGAATTGTTGATTTTATACAGTTTAGCCTTTATTATGTATCTATGTATGTACGGTACGGTATTATTATAATCAGGCACATACCCCATAGCTGGGGATGGCCGACTCGAGACAGAGCCTGAAAACGAAACAACATTAAAGGTTCCAGTTTTTAGGATTTGGAACCACTTTTGCGCTCCCTCGCCCCTTGTATCTTCTACACAAGTGTTATGCTCGGTCCAAATTGGAACGCGAGATATTCTTTGTACAATGAGCAGCTCTCTAACTGGATAGGTATACCTTAAACTTTAAATAAAGAGACAACACGGCAGGATAGTCAGTCCACCTCCCAGCTATAGCAGACGAATACTGGCGTGCTTGGCATATATTTACCCTTATGGTAAAGCAGCCGCTATGCCCGATCTACATTCGTGCCTAATCACGATTCTATGTCAATGTAGGCCTATTTAACTTGGCTTTATTGTATTGACTAAACTAACCAATAATAAGTAACCTAATCCAATAAAATCAAGTAAAATACATCAAAATATAATCATGATTACTGATTGTAAACACGAATGTAGCGGCATCACGGCTGCGGCTATGTTCCGACATTTCTAAACAAAATCATTTTACATGTTAAGATTATTATTTGAGTCCTTATATTTTGATCTACTTGAATTTGTACAACATTGTGATGGGTATGCATATAATATAATTGCTTAATTTTGAGTATATGTATACAAAGTCTAATATAGGTTATCACCCTTTCATACGATTATGACGCTTCTTTCGGAGATTCTGAGGATATAGCTAGGTACATTTATAATTATCACATCCAAATCGATTATTTGTATATGGATATATACACAAATACCGCATTTTCCTTTACCATCATTATCTCCGATAGACTGTGTAATGCCCTCGAAAATATCCCGCAACCCCAATAATGTACTACCCGAGTTGACGTCAGGTATAGTGTAAAATAGTCGTTGATGGGAAGTCCAATAAACTCATCACGTGAAACACCACGAGACTATCACCTGGTTCTTACAAATCGGACTAAGGTTACTATACTTTTGTACGTCCGTGGTAGTACAGTGGGTTAGCGCGCGGGCCTGGTGGTGATGGTGGTGCGTCACTAACCAGGGTTCGAACCCCACCCAAGGCATCTCAAAACCTGTGGGTTTTTAGGGGGGTTAAATTCCCTTCTGAGGTTCGTACCCCACGCCAGGTACCAGGAAAGGTTGATCCTAAAGTGTGCCTGGGGAGTTTTCAGGAGACCATGAATTCCCTTCACACCCGGCATTTCAGACTGGAAATGGTGTCGTATTTCACACCCAAATGCCATAAAAGGGTGTCCAATATCAAGCCAACTCAACCCTGCTCCTCCACAGGTTTGAGGAAGTAAACAACTGGGTTAAAGTCAAGCCGATTCGGGCTTTAAGTATATATCTGTAAGCAAGTCATCATATTTCATTGGCGAGTGTTAAAAAATTCTATCTATCTAATGTAGTCTTAAATTAGCCCAAACATACGCCAAAGTAAAGATATTCACGATCATTCTAAATTGGGCTTTTGTGTATTTCCTCTTTAACCCGGGAACTGCGGGAAGACTCTTAAGAGTTCCCCTGGCGGACTGCGGGAAGACTCTTAAGAGTCAGAGAAAAAAAAAAATCAATTTTAAACATTGAAAAAAAAAAAAAAATTGCCCTTGGGCCATGCAAAATATCAGTCCTCTACCTCCCCTCCTTCCCCACTTTCCTCACCTCCTTCAGTTATCACCTATTTTCCCTGTTATTCCCTTATTATGAGGTATATTTTCCTGCTAACATTAGCGGGTTGCAAGCAGGGCATTATCATCACTGTTAGCAAGCGAGTGCAAGAGAGAGAGAGAGTATCGATCGACAGTGTCTCAGTGGCCTTGGGGGAAATTGGCGGGAAAGTAGGTTGCCTCACCCATACATTATGCAACTCGCGGCCTGTAGCGCCGATTTTGACCATCCAAACGCTGTTTTCACTCGTTTTATTGTTGTAACAGGTTAATACCTTTATAATCAACCTATAATAGGTGCATATGGATAAGTATTAATGCTATTTATGGTAAAATGAATATTTTAGTGATGGAAACAGCTCAAATACATGCGCACAGGCAGAGGTGTCTAATTACCCCCATGCGCTCTTAAGAGGTTAACAAGTAAGTGTTTATTACTTATAAGAGTGTGCAAAATATAAATATGTTATAATGTATAACTAGGAACCCCAAAAGGTTCACCAAACCCAAATATACGAAGCGTTTGTTGACGTTCTTAAAAAAAAAAAAAAAAAAAAAACAGCTTGCGTTCGCTTATACGATGCCAGGAGAGGAATGCTTCTTTATTAAACTGTTATGCCCTGTTTTTCTACAGGATTAATTTGGGTAATGTGAGTTCTAACTGACTGGGTATATAAGGCTGCATGCACAAAACAAGGTATGAGGAATAGAGAACACAAAATAAACACACGGTAACAAGACACACGATCACGTTTATTGAGGATGATTAATAGGAAGCATGAGGTATGAATACTCGTACAAGACAAATGATAGAATTGAACAACTAGCATTAGTGGATCTGGATGGAGCCTAGTCTCCCACTTCCAACGTTCAGGTATACTCTTCTGATCACTGGCTTTGTTCGCAAGTTTATATACTGGAAGCCATCAATGTTACTTATAGATTCAATTTCACTATTTAGATTTATTACTGGCAGTTCTGGTGCACGAGTAGTAGCTCACAGACTAGATTAGACACGCGTATATTTAGAGCACGAGAATTCTAGTAACCTCAGGGGGGTACTGATCTAAGTTTTATATTCTTATAGCAGAAATACGTAGAACGCAAATCAGTGGGCGAACGTTAGATATCACTAGGGTTTTACTTCTATGTAATAATATCTGGATCGGGGTAATTACGAGAGTTAATGTCGCCTGTTAATTAATGAACACATACGCTTAGCACTTCCTGATGGAATGGTTATTTATGAATTATACTGGGGCAAAGATATAGCCACTTCATAGAAATATTAATAAGTGAGTCTCTAAATAGTACTGTAACACTGTAGTACTAATAAAGTGAATCTTGGGTAGTATTTGGTTGGTCTGGTCCTGGTTATCTTGCGTCCGTGATGTTGGGGGGCTAACGACTGGTTCCGCGGCTGTCCAGGGGGTCCATATGTAGGAAGTTCTCAAGACGGATCTCTTGGCGATCGTTGCTGGCTACACGCTTATATACCCACTGGTGTGTGAAGGTTATAAGGTGCACGTAGATTTCTTGTACGTGGACAGATGCTTCTATCTCAAATCTGCCACGGAGTCTGCCGGCTCTGGAACTCAATTCTCAGGAACAACACAAGGGCAGAGCTAGAGGTCAACTTAAGGGGGCCAGCCACTGGTTGGTGTCTATCTTTCAACTGATTTTACTGGGGGCTGGAGCTGGGTTTATAAGCTCGGTTTTGGACCCTGTAGGCCATAGGGATCTCGAGTCTTATGGAATTATTTGAGCTCTCAATAGATACGGGGACTAGGTAAGGTGGTGATTACTGTTGTGGCACATGGCTATAGGGGGCCTTCATAATGTGATATAACTGAGCCTTAGTAAGAGGTACTATTTTGGCTATACTGGAAGTATTGAGGGGAGGGAGACTGGATCTACTTTGCGAGGAGGACTGGGACAGCTGTGATAGGAGCGTCTCTCTTACATTGCTCAGTCTTCATTCTATGGTATAGCTGAGGTGCTAATTTGGTTATCAGAGTATGCAAGAAAGGTGAATGGGTTATTGTGGGTTAAGAGAGGTTAGTAAAGGGGTTAGTCATGCATGGTTAGTTCATTGATAGGAAGAATTCCTGTGCTACCTGGCAATGACCCGGAAGTCAAAACAGGGGTCAGGTATACCTCCGCAGGGGTGGGGGTCTCCCTCCTCGGGTGGGTAAAAAAGGGTAGGTGCGCGCCCTCTCTCTGTGATGGTCGTCCGGCGGCTGTGGCTAGGGGCTTGCCATATCACAAGTGTTTGTAATAACCCTCTGTTTATGAGACAGATGTGGGTGTTCGTAATACCAAAACCGAAGGTGCCTTGACTAGCTGGTTTAATCGGTTGGTTGTTAATTGCATGGTTTGCTGGATGTGGTGGAGACTGGGTTGCTAACTCTGCCCATTTATCTGGAAGTATGGCAATAGAAGTTAGTCACTGGCGAGGCGGCTAGCCTCGCACTGACGATCATTTGGTACAGGGTTGTGAATGGGTTGTGAGGGAATAGATGGCATGCAAAGGGTTAGTAAAGTTCTATTGTTGTTCCGTCCTACTAAGGGAAGGTAGGCTGGACAGGAGTATATATATAAAAGGTTTGAGAATGTTAGCAACGGAAAAATCAAGGATATTCAGGAGGTATGGTGGAGAGGCTAGGTCGGAAAGGAGTCGAGGAGCGTGGGGGGTTAACGAGAGGGAGAGGATTAAGGGGGGCTACGTGGAAGTTTGACCCTAAGGTCTCTGGGCGTAGGGGTGGCATTAGACTACAGTTGGTATCGGAGCTTGGGGGTTAATGACAGGGAAAGTATGTTAGCCAAACGCTACCGGGAGATGAGCAATATGGGGTGGTATATGAGTCTGGAAAGGATAGAATCATGTGAACTGTGGGGCTGTGGGGAAGAGGAGGTTAACTGTAGGTGTGTGCTTGACTGTGGATAAAAGTAGGGAAAAACATGGTGTATTATTACTCGTCAATACGATGGTTATGGACACTGTTAATCTGACACTATTTCTTGCTGATCTAGTTGTTCCTGGGAACTGCGTTTTCTATGACATATACACCAAAGAAAACGGCAGTTCGTAGGGGTAGCTTCGGTATTGTTTCGTGGTGAAAATGCGTCGAGACAATGGTAAAAGAGGGTTGTATATACAATCTCTGGTTGGGGTAAGAATTAAAGTTACTGCATGGTGGCTAACATCTTCAGTCATTTCTGTCTAGGTCTTACAGGAACAATGGTTCTATATACACTGGTGTACCCATGGGTATCATAGTTTCTTATCAATTAAGACATGGGGTTTTAACATACTACTTCTCGGATGGAAGAACATATATAGATTTATGGGGGCGGTTGGTCTTCAGAAACTGAGTCTGGCAAGACAGGGGGTTAACATATTACTTCTTGGATGGGAAAAAACATACATAGATTTAGGCCTGTCTGAACTGGTTGGCATTGGCTCAACCTAGGGACAGGGCATGGGTGTATTAACTTAAGGTGTATTTACGTTCATCATCATGTAGGTAGAGGTGTAGGACACGAGGAGTAGTGTATACGCGAGGTGGGGGAAAGGTCAGTGTTTAGAAGGGGTAGGCAGGTGTGGTTTGGAGCTGCTTAGCCCTGCGGGCTTCGGCCTGTCTTAACTGGTTGGCTCGGTCACCTGGTCCTTTCGTTCTGTGGGCCTTTCTTTCGGGTGTTTCTGTGTGGTGTTCGCTCGTGGCTTCCGTGGTGGGCTTCTCGTTCTGGGGCATTTTACTTCCCTCTCCTTCATTGTAGGCTCGTCCCCGAGCCTCAAGGGTGAAGTAAAAAGAAGCATAGTCATGGTGGGTCATTTTGAGTGTATTGAGAAGGTCCCACCAAGCAAGAGAGCGAGGGTCAGGTTTCTTTTACAGGTCTATGTAGACCTGTAGGAATGTGTCCTCGGTGTTGTGGAGGGCGGTTGCCCGGGCTTGATGTGGGCGCTGTAGACGGGCTAAGCGTCCTGTGGACGTTTTTACTTTAACCTTTCGTATGAATGGTGTGTAGTGTTCCCCCGTGGGGGTAGGGACGGGGGCGACGAAGGGTGTGGATTTGTTCATGGTGGAGGTCATGTATCGAGTGAGGTGTGTGGGACTGACAGGAGGCCTCTTCAGTGTGGTGAATGGGTTACTAACTGAAGGGGAGGGATTAACGCGTGAAAACGGAGCTGGGGGTGAAGGGGGGATATGAGTCTGGGATTTTTGGGTTTTTCTTGGGTGGTGTTGCAGGCTGGGAAAATATGGAGGCAATGTGCAATATCGGTTTAGGTAAGGTGCGTGATGGAGGTGTGTGAGAAAGAGGGGGTGTGTGTGTTGTGTGGCTTGGGTCTTTAGTGTAAGAACGGGGTGTTGTTTTTGTATAACTGTCTTCAAATCTGATGGGTCTGTTGATTATTCTACCTTTGGAGGTCCGGGTGGGAAGGTAGATGTTTGTAGTGGGACTTGAGTCGCTCGACGATGTTTTATATTGAGGGGAAGAACGCTTTACAGGTGGAGGGCATTTAGTGGGGGTGAGGTAAGGGGTTATTTGAGAGGTAGATGTGTGTGGAGGTTTTTGTCGAGTGAGGGTGGTAGGCGGAATGGGAGAGGATTTGGTGGGGGTATGTATGGGGGTTCTCTCAGGGGCAACTTTGTGGGGGGATTCAAGTGGAGGTCGGGTCCGTCAGTTTGGAGGGGCTTTGGTAAGGAGTTAGTTGTGTGTTAGACGGGGTGTTAGATGAGGGGTTGGTCGTTGGCATAGTGTACTTTTTAGTGGGGGGTTGGTTGGGGGTTTGATGAGATGAGGAGGTTGGTTGATGTGTGGGTGGGGTCGCAGGGATAGTGGATAGGAAAGGGGTGGATGCGGGGGGGGGGGCTAGACGGGTTGGGTAGGGAGTGGAGATTTAATTTGGAGGGTTGGGGGTAGGAACATGTGTTGGGTGTGTTCTTTGGTGGGGTCGGTGATTTGCTGGTGGTGGAAATAGGCGGTTTTATGGGAGTTTGGTGGGGGGGGGATAGATCTAGCAGGTCATTCGGGGTGATGAGGTGGGGGTTGAGAGGGGATGAGGTTGAAGAGGAAGGTATGTGTTTTCGTGGGAGGGTGGGGGTTGTTATTTTTGGAATATAGTTAGAGGGGTTATGGTGTTTACTTGTGATTATTCGTCTTCTTTCCCTTTGTGGAGGAAAATTCGACGAAGAAGAAGAGGAGGAGGAGGATAGTGGTCTGGCAGCCCTACGGAACTGGGTTAGCAGGGTGTGTTTTCTGGAGGTTTTAAAAGATTTTAGTCGTGGGCGTAAGTTGTAGCGTGAGGTTACTGAGGTAGATTGTGTGGTGTGGTTGGGTGTGTACTTGGTTTTGGGTGGGGGTGGTGGTTTTCTCACTGTGGTGCCTGGTGGAGGTATGTCAGGGCTAGACGGGAGGGTTTCCGTTGTGGTCGGGGTTGTGGGTGGAGGTTTTCGTACTTGGATAAGTTGGGGAGGTACTTGACTATCAGAAGTGAAGGAAGGTGTCATGGTGGAGGAAGGTGTGATAGTGGGGGCTTGGGGTTTGTGGAGGTTAGTTTGGGGGGTATGTTGAGGAATGATTGGTCGGTTCGGTGCTGGAGGGTTTAGGCCCTTAGGGGTTTGTATGGGAATATTCATAGCCTGAGTGGAAGGGTTAGTAGGGGTGTTTAATTCAGGGTCGGATGTGTGGGGTGGGGTAATGTCTTGTGGTTTTAGAGGTTTAAACGCTCGGACGAATCTAGTTCGGAACGTGCGAATCACGCCGTGATAATCGATGGTGACTTGATAGGCATTTGGGACTTGTATGATGGTGTAGGGCCCGACATAGCGAGGGCCTAATTTGTTGGTGACAGGGAGGTTGGCTACCATTATGGTGTCGTGGATGGCGAAAGGGTTTTTATCATCGGGGTTATCAGTTTTGGTGTCTTGACAGGTTTGGGCGGTATGGAGGGTGTTTTGCAGATGTTGCAATGGGTCAATTGTGGAGGTGTTGGAGGGGAGGTGAGCGTAATGGTGGAACGGCAGTAACAGGGGGGGTACGCCGTAAACACGTTCATGAGGGGAAATACCGTCTTCTCGGGGACAGGTGTTCATGCCCCATTGTATCATCTTTATTTGTGATGGCCAGTCTGAGGTGTTAAGAGCAATCATTTTTGTACGTAACTGGTTGTTGATGGTGTGATGGCTGCGTTCGCATATAGCATTTCCTTGAGGCCAGTACGGGGATGAGTGTTTGATCTTAATACCGCATTGTTGGGTGAACTGGTGCCAAACGTGTCCACTAAATTCGGGGGCATTGTCGGATAGAAGAGCAAGGGGAAGGCCGAATATAGGGAACACTTCTGTGGCAAGCAGTGTGGCGACTGTGGTGGCTGTGTGGTCTTTAACTGGGCAGGCTATTAAAAATTTTGAATATACGTCAACAAATGTGATGATATAGCGGTTGCCAGCGTAAGAAGGAAACGGGCCCATGATGTCGAGGGATAGGACTTGGAACGGTTTGTTGGCAGAAATGGTACCAGCTGGGCCTGGGGTGCGTGATCTATCCTTCCCCAATAAACAAGGTTTGCAGGATTCTGTCACTCGTTGTGCAATTTTGGAGGGGTTGGGGGTCCAGTATTGATCTGCGAAGATTTTTAACATCTTCTTTTGTCCAAGGTGTATGCCGTTTCCCTCGTGGATGGCAATCATGTAGTCGTGGGCAATGGTGGGGTCTAAGACTATGTGACCGGAGTCTGTGGCAAGTTGATCTCCCCAGCGAGTCAGTTTCCTGAAGACATTTAACGGTATCCAGGGTGGTCGGATTCTTGTTTCCCAAGATTGAATTAGTGAGGGGGCTGGGGGGGAATTATGTTGGTGGATGGGGGTAGATAAAAGCTCAATGTTTTGTAAGGCGGCTAGGTTGGTGGGGGGGTCTTTTGGTACTGGCAAACGTGACAGGGCGTCTGCATTGGTGTGAAGTTTGCCTGGACGATACTGTATTGTAAAATCGTAGTCCTCTAGTGTCTCCCTCCAACGTACCAAAATGGCTGAGTTGGTTTCGCACTTACGCAACCATTGCAAAGATTGATGGTCGGTTATTATATCGAGTTTTGCGCCCAACACAAATGACCGGAAGTGGCTAAGTGCCCAAATGATCCCTAAGCACTCTCTCTTGGTGGCTGCATAATTCTGTTGTGCTTGGTTGAGGGTGGAGCAAACATACGCTATCACATGTTCCTCTCCGTCTCTTACTTGAGCTAAAACTGCACCAATGGCGTAGAGAGATACGTCGGTATAAAGACGGAAAGGTTTATGGTAATCAGGGAAAGCGACAATAGGGGCTTGGATTAGCTTTTGTTTCAGAGTGTTAAAAGCGAGGTCTCTTTCAGGTGTCCAAGTGAATGTGGTGTCTTTGTGGGTGAGTTGGTGGAGGGGTCTGGCTATTGTGGCAAAGTGTGGGACGAAACGTCTGTAGTATGTGGCTAAACCTAGAAAAGAACGTACTCCTTTAACGGTGGTGGGTGGGGATTGGTTTTGTATGGCTTGAAGTTTCTTTGGGTCTGGTGCAATACTATGTTCAGATATTACGTGGCCGAGGAAATCTACCTTATTTCGTGCAATCTCGCACTTTGAGGGTTTTAATTTCAACCCGGCGGCTCGGATTCTTTGAAGAACTTGTCTCAACCTGAGGAGGTGTTCTTCCCAGGTTTGTGAGTACACAATAATATCGTCTAGATAGGCTAGGCAGGTCTCCCAGGTTAGGCCATGTAATACTGCTTCCATCAAACGGGAGAAAGTGGCGGGTCCGTTACAGAGGCCAAAAGGAAGGACGTTAAATTCGTAGTGGTGGCCACCACTAGTGGAAAATGCTGTTTTTTCTTGGTCCTCTGCCTTGATAGGCACTTGCCAATACCCTGCTTACAAGTCGAGGGTAGTGAACCATCTGGATCCGTATAGGGAGTCGAGGGAATCGTCTATCCTGGGTAATGGCGTAGCGTCCTTAATGGTTACGTCATTCAATCTCCTGTAATCGACGCAAAAACGGGTTGACCCATCTTTCTTTTTTACTAGGACAACAGGGGAAGACCAGGGACTAATGGACGGGGTGGCAATACCGGCCTCTAACATCTCTTGGACTTGGCGTTCCTCTTCCTGGCGTTGTATGGGATTTTTTCTACGGGATGGTTGTCTTATGGGGGAGCCTGTGGTGTTAATGATGTGTTGTTCTACATCGGTCTGTCCGATTTCAGTGGGTTGTTGGGCAAACACGTCACTGAACTCTAGCAATAGGTCGTACATGCTGTGTTTTTGGTGGTCGGATAATGTGTCCGGGAGAGGGGGCAATTTGAGGCTGGTAGGGGTGTCATTGGAATCTATGGGGAGGTCATCAAAAGTTTCGAGGTCTCCTATGATGAGACCTTTTGGTAATGTCAGGGATTCCTCAGAGATATTTGCCACGAGAATGTGGTTGATGCGAGCGGAAATGATGGCGGGTTGTAAGAGGCAACGATTGGGGTTGGTGGACGTGGTAGTGGGGGAAAATATCATGTGAGTTTGGGGTATGGGTCGAAGGTTAACCCATTTTTGATGGCGGGAGGGAATTTGACATTCATCTTGAACTACAGCTGGGCTAATGATGGTGGGGGATCGACTGGCGAGCAGGTGCTCGGTACGCATAAGGGGGGAAAGATCACTTTGGTGGGGGTCACGCGTGAGGGGGGGATTAACGGCGCGTGTGGGAGGATCAGCGTGGCGAGGTGTGAGTGATTTAGAAAACGGAATTTGTTGGTGGGACTGCGGAGGGTTGGTTGGGGAAGAGTGAGGTATAGAAGATGGGTTATTGGTGGAGGACTGATGTACTGATTTGTGGTTGTTAGAAGGACGAATTTGGGGAGTTTTGTCGGTGGCAGTGACGGTTTGTTTGGAGTTTATATGGGCTTGGTGGGTTTGTCTGTCATGAGAGGGCGAGTCAAGTGTGGGGTTTTGAAGTTTTCTAGGGGTGTGAATTGTGTGGGGGTGGAAGGGAGCTACTGACGGAAAACTGTCACAAGGGGAATTTGGTTGGTTGTGGAATAGCTGGACATTTCTGGGGGCATGAGGGGAACATGGTTGGGTCCCTAGGTCGTCACGCGTGAGGGGAGGATTAACGGCGCGTGTGGGAGGGTCAGGGTGGTGAGAGGTGAGCGAGTTAGAAAACGGAATTTGTTGGTGGGACTGCGGAGGGTTGGTGGGGGAAGAGTTCGGTGTAGAACATGGGTTATTGGTGGAGGACTGATGTATTGATTTGTGGTTGTTAACAGGACGAATTTGGGGAATTTTCTTGGTGGCAGTCACGGTCTGTTTAGAGGTTATCTGGGATTGGTGAGTTTGTCTGTCATGAGAGGGCGAGTCAAGTGTGGGGTTTTGAAGTTTTCTAGGGGTGTGAATTGTGTGGGGGTGGAAGGGAGCTACTGACGGAAAACTGTCACAAGGGGAATTTTGTTGGTTGTGGAATAGCTGAACATTTCTGGGGGCATGGGGGAAACATTGTTGGGTACATAGGTCGGCATTTTCCCTGGAAACACGTGTACATAAATATTTGATAGAATTGTTGTTACATACATCAGAGTCTGTCCTGGAAACATGGGAGGATTTATCCTGGACAGAGTTAGGAGAATTGAGGGGATTACCGAGAGGGAGTTGCTTGGACTTGTCTTTTTTCGTTTGTTGAGGTATTTTTTCAACGAATTGAGTGATATTTTGAGAGAACTCGGGGCAAGGGGAGGGGTTAGGAGTTACCTTAGTGCTAGCTGCAACTTGGTAACCCTGACTCAGAGTTTGTTGAGGGGGAAGGTGTTTTTTCTTTTTGTGAATAGGTTTCTGCGTGATTGGTTTGTCAGAGGCTTTGGGTTGGATTTTTTTTTTGAATGAGATCAGCCTCTGGCCGCAGTCAACCTGGGCCTGGAGTTTTTGAAGGAGGTCAATTCCAAGGAAACCATCGTCATGTTTACAGTGGGAGGAAAATACTGTGAACGTGTGATAACAACGAGCATGGGGGGCAGGAGTAGTTACTGACAGGGGCAAAGTGTCTCCTAGGAGATTTAAGTAGGTATCAGCAGCTGAGATTAGTTCTGCTTTGGTGGTTAACAAGGGGCCAAATAGTCGGTGGTGTTGATCATAATAAGACTTGAACAAACATGACTTGGCAGCTCCCGTGTCGATTAACAAGCAGACAGGAATGTCCTTGATTTTGGCCATGTAATAAATGGGGGCAGTGCGGTCAGTTAAGGCGTCCCCCGCCGAGGCCATCGTGGGCGGGGGGTACTTTAAAAATCCTGGGAGTCGGTATCTACCTCCTCCAGGGTTTCCTCGGTATCATCTGAGGTCATGATAGGGGCTATTTCTCCGGTGTGCATTTCCTCCATTTCTTCCTCTTGTCCCAACTCCTCTTCATTTACAGAAATGCGAGGAGTAAAGGGGCGAGGTTTGGCAGAGTCACGAATTTGATGGAGGGCACACTGAGCACTACAGGCAGGGAAATCATAGGGGTTGATAATTACTAATGTAGGGTTTTTACTTTGGTAGGTGTTGTAGGTTTTGTTCCGGTTGAAGATTCTGCGTGGCTGGGTAGGTTGGAACCGGGGCCTACTGGGTTGGGGCTTGCCGGAAGGGTAGGTGGGTTTGTTGTGGAAGGATGAGGAGGGGTAGGCATTCTTGGAGTTGAAAGTTTGGCCCTTGGGGTTTTGGTGGCCGAGGTGCTGCGGGTGCGTGGGAAACCTCTTTATTACAGCGATTTGGGTGGGTGCTTCTGTGCGCACGGCCAAATTACGTCGGATCGTGATGAGATCTTTTTGATATCCGACGAAATCGTGTACACGGAAAGGATCTTTTACTGCTGAGGGCAATATTGATACAAGGTTGACCAGAATCTGCTGCTCTTGTTGGATTCTGGTCAATGTGGGGAAAGAAACTTTTATATGTTGGGCAATCTTATTCACTGTGGCATCTAGATCGCCTTCGAATTTAGTGTCTTGGATACGGGTGTGGGCCACGAAAACGCCCAACGAAGGCTTAATGGCTTCTATCACTATTGGGCGAAATTCGTCCCATGTGAGAGCAGGGTGCACTTGGTAGGCAACCAGGGAAACGTCTTTTCCCAGGTGCGTTAATGTCACGGCTATCTTTTCTGCGTCCGTGGTATAAACTAGGTCAAGTACGGGTTTCACTATGTCAATGAACGTTTCGATCTCGTAAGTTTCTCCATCATAATGTGGGATGGGAATGTGAGAACGGTGCGCCATGATGTTATCGTGTTCTGGCTGTTCCAAACTTGCAATGTAATGCAACCTTTTATCCGAATCAAGAACCACCGCTGCCGCCAATGTTATGCCCTGTTTTTCTACAGGATTAACTTGGGTAATGTGAGTTCTAACTGACTGGGTATATAAGGCTGCATGCACAAAACAAGGTATGAGGAATAGAGAACACAAAATAAACACACGGTAACAATACACACGATCACGTTTATTGAGGATGATTAATAGGAAGCATAAGAAGGTATGAATACTCGTACAAGACAAATGATAGAATTGAACAACTAGCATTAGTGGATCTGGATGGAGCCTAGTCTCCCACTTCCAACGTTCAGGTATACTCTTCTGATCACTGGCTTTGTTCGCAAGTTTATATACTGGAAGCCATCAATGTTACTTATAGATTCAATTTCACTATTTAGATTTATTACTGGCAGTTCTGGTGCACGAGTAGTAGTTCACAGACTAGATTAGACACGCGTATATTTAGAGCACGAGAATTCTAGTAACCTCAGGGGGGTACTGATCTAAGTTTTATATTCTTATAGCAGAAATACGTAGAACGCAAATCAGTGGGCGAACGTTAGATATCACTAGGGTTTTACTTCTATGTAATAATATCTGGATCGGGGTAATTACGAGAGTTAATGTCGCCTGTTAATTAATGAACACTGATACGCTTAGCACTTCCTGATGGAATGGTTATATATGAATTATACTGGGGCAAAGATATAGCCACTTCATAGAAATATTAATAAGTGAGTCTCTAAATAGTACTGTAACACTGTAGTACTAATAAAGTGAATCTTGGGTAGTATTTGGTTGGTCTGGTCGTGGTTATCTTGCTTCCGTGATGTTGGGGGCTAACGACTGGTTCCGCGGCCGTCCAGGGGGTCCATATGTAGGAAGTTCTCAAGACGGATCTCTTGGCGATCGTTGCTGGCTACACGCTTATATACCCACTGGTGTGTGAAGGTTATAAGGTGCACGTAGATTTCTTGTACGTGGACAGATGCTTCTATCTCAAATCTGCCACGGAGTCTGCCGGCTCTGGAACTCAATTCTCAGGAACAACACAAGGGCAGAGCTAGAGGTCAACTTAAGGGGGCCAGCCACTAGTTGGTGTCTATCTTTCAACTGATTTTACTGGGGGCTGGAGCTGGGTTTATAGGCTCGGTTTTGGACCCTGTAGGCCATAGGGATTTCGAGTCTTATGGAATTATTTGAGCTCTCAATAGATACGGGGACTAGGTAAGGTGGTGATTACTGTTGTGGCACATGGCTATAGGGGGCCTTCATAATGTGATATAACTGAGCCTTAGTAAGAGGTACTATTTTGGCTATAATAATAATAATAATAATACTTTATTTCAGACTCACACAGTACAGAGGGGACCATACTGGGGTCCATATATACCTTACAGTAACATAAATATATATAAGCTACTGTACATAGGCTACATACAATAAAAAGAAATTAAATAATACCCAGCTTGCTATCATGTAGTTCACAGCACTGCCTCAACCCAAAACAGTGGTCATCAAACTACTGTGTTACCAAAACCACTGTCCTAATTGTGTACAGTACCATGCTCACATCATTTAGCTTCCGGTACAGTATGTTGCTACAGTACAGTATAGGAATATCGGTACTGTACTGCACTATGAGGTTCAGTACCGGTATGCTAATTCTGTAGAGTAGCAGACCTGAAATCATTACTTAAGGTTAAATATAGAGCAACTTCCTCCAGTGTGCCTGGATCCTAGAGGTGTACACTATGCTTGGAGTTTGTAGCATTTTAATGATACTGTTCTCAGAAGTGTTAAGGCGCTGAATGAATTTATAGTGTAGCTTTCTAATGAGTGATTGGTAACAGTGTAAGTTCATATAGGCACATAGCGTACTTGTACTCTCATATTTTGAGAGGCCCAGAAACATTTTCATGATATTGTGATATGAGATACTTAGTCTATTCACTGTCATTTTCTTATAGTTCCACCATAGTTGTGCTGTATACATTGGTGAGCAGTAGGAGTTGAACAATGTTATTTTTGTATCCCATGTGCACATATGAAATTTTCTTATCATTGAATTTCCCTGCATGTAAAGTTGCCTTCGCTGACGACCCATATCCTCATCATCTGAGCGATCACTTGAGATATAGTGTCCTAGATACTTTACTTTACTTACTTCTTCTATAATTTCTTCATACAAATGGAATTTAGGTAGCTTTGATTTCAATAGAAGGTTAGATTTAAATATTATGATATTGCTCTTTATAGGATTAAATTTGACTGAATTTTCGATTCCAAATTTTTCACATACTCTTAATAATTTATCCAGTCCTGCCCCAGAGGGCACGATTAAGGCTAGGTCATCAGCATACATGAGATGATTTACAATGGTGCTGCCAATACAGCACCCAGTGCGAGTCTTGTTCAGCTCCAGACTAAGATCATCCATGTAGACGTTGAAAAGATACGGAGACAATATCCCCCCCTGCCTAACACCATTGGTTACGGCGAAAGAGCCTGACAGGATGTTGCCCCATCTTACACACATTTTTTGATTAGCATACCATAAAATAAGTATCCTAACAATATAGCTAGGCACTCCCCTGTTAACTAATTTTTCAAATAAGGTTTTGTGACACACCCTATCAAAAGCCTTACTTGCATCAAGAAAACAAGAGAAAATTGAGCTATTTAGTTTGTTGTAGCACATCTTTCAGCACATATATGCATTGGTCTGTGCCGTGATTTTTCTTAAAGCCAAACTGATTGCTGCTGGTGACAATATATGCAGACATTCTTTCTAGCATTATCATTTCAACTACCTTACTCACCACACTAGCAAGTGCTACTGGGCAGTAGTTGTCTTTAGCTGTAATTTTACCTGATTTATCTTTAATGACAGGAACAAGTATTACGGATATCATAGACTCCGGCAGGACACCATGCGTAAATAGACTGGTGATGCAAGAACTAAGTTTATCTATTAACAACTTATCTGCATATTTAAGATGTTCTGCATATATACCATCCAGCCCACAAGCTTTGGTTAGGTTAAGTTTTCTTATGGCATTCTCAAGATCACTTTCAGTCACTTTAATGTCTTCATAATTACTATCTTTCACATATTGAATTGCACCATTAGTAGACCTTTGGTTTACACTGTTAAGTAGTTCCTTAAAATGAGTTTTCCATAAGTCAGCAATGTTCTCTTCACCCGTAACCCCCTCAACACTGACAGGTAATGTTGTGTTACAATTTTGCATGGATCTGATGTCCTTCCAAAAACAGTTAGTATCCTTTTCTGCCAGACTCTTTGCAAGGGCTTCCTTCCTTAATTGGTTTTCATTTTGCTTAATAAATCTAATGGCATATTTGGTCCTAGCCCTTGCTCTTTTGTGAAGTTCAAATATAGGCCCCTGTCTAGGTTGACCTACTTCAAGCCAATGAGACCTAGCATCTCTGGAGGCCTGATACAGGTCAGCCACATAGTCTTGCCAACCTGGCTTATTGAATGAGGACTTATATTTATGGCTATTAAAAATACTTTTCCCCACTTTTGATAAAGAATCTATTATACTATTGTAAAATTTAATAATGTCCTTTCTGTGTTGTGCATCACTACATTTTGGATCCCTGCATTGTGCTACACCATTACCATCATATTGCACCCTATTTAACCTCTGAAGTGCGCATGGGGGTAATTGGAAACGTCCCCCTGTGCTGACGTATTTGAGGTGTTTCCGTCACTAAAATATTCATTGTGCCATTAATAGCATTAATACTTATCCATATGCGCCTATTATGGGTTGATTATAAAGGTATTAACCTGAAACAACAATAAAACGAGTGAAAACAGCGTTTGGATGGTCAAAATCGGAGATATAGCCCGCGAGTTGTATAATGTATGGGTGAGGCAATCTGCTTTCCCGCCAATTTCCCCCAAGGCCACTGAGACACAGTCGATCGATACTCTCTCTCTCTCTTGCACTCGCTTGCTATCAGTGATGACCACACCCTCCAATCGGATTTCTAATGTTAGCACGAAAATATACCTCAGAATAAGGGAATAACAGGGAAAATAGGTGGAAACTGAAGGAGAGGAGGAAAGTGGGGAAGGAGGGGAGGTAGAGGACTGAGATTTTGCATGGCCCAGGGGCAAAAAAAAAAAAAAAAAAAAAAAAAAATTTCGATGTCAAAAGTTAATTTTTTTTTTCTCTGACTCTTAAGAGTCTCCCCGCAGTGCGCCGGGGGAACTCTTAAGAGTCTCCCCGCAGCTCCCGGGTTAATAAGTCTTTGGTTTTATCACAGTACATTTGGCACTCTTCATTTGAGATTACATTCCATGGAACTTTTGCCTTGATGCTATTGCTAGTTTCTGTTATTTCCGGTGCCTTATTAATTTGGATTGTTAATTCTATAGGTATGTGGTCGTCATCCGTAATGTCGTATATTATGGCCATTTCTGAGATAGAGTCATGAAAGTCAGAGCTAGAGATTGCATGATCAAGCCACGACCTGGTCTCCCATGTTTCACTAACATATGTATAGCTATTTTCTGGAAGCAGGTTTTTGGAGGACAAAATTAAACCTTGCTCCTCACAAAACCTTAACATATGTTTAGCAAACATGGAACCACCCAACTCGTGAGGGGTAGCATTCCAATCACCTACCATTGAGTAACACGTTATCTCTAATTCAGAAATTAGGCCACCAAGCTCCCCTAACTTTTCCAAATAAAGTTCTTCATTTTCTGCACACTGATACGGTAAGTAAACACAAAATATTGCAAATTTTATGTGTCCCACTTCCAGCTGTATTCCCGCACACCCCATTGAGGGGAGGGAGACTGGATCTACTTTGCGAGGAGGACTGGGACAGCTGTGATAGGAGCGTCTCTCTTACATTGCTCAGTCTTCATTCTATGGTATAGCTGAGGTGCTAATTTGGTTATCAGAGTATGCAAGAAAGGTGAATGGGTTATTGTGGGTTAATAGAGGTTAGTAAAGGGGTTAGTCATGCATGGTTAGTTCATTGATAGGAAGAATTCCTGTGCTACCTGGCAATGACCCGGAAGTCAAAACAGGGGTCAGGTATACCTCCGCAGGGGTGGGGGTCTCCCTCCTCGGGTGGGTAAAAAAGGGTAGGTGCGCGCCCTCTCTCTGTGATGGTCGTCCGGCGGCTGTGGCTAGGGGCTTGCCATATCACAAGTGTTTGTAATAACCCTCTGTTTATGAGACAGATGTGGGTGTTCGTAATACCAAAACCGAAGGTGCCTTGACTAGCTGGTTTAATCGGTTGGTTGTTAATTGCATGGTTTGCTGGATGTGGTGGAGACTGGGTTGCTAACTCTGCCCATTTATCTGGAAGTATGGCAATAGAAGTTAGTCACTGGCGAGGCGGCTAGCCTCGCACTGACGATCATTTGGTACAGGGTTGTGAATGGGTTGTGAGGGAATAGATGGCATGCAAAGGGTTAGTAAAGTTCTATTGTTGTTCCGTCCTACTAAGGGAAGGTAGGCTGGATAGGAGTATATAATATAAAAGGTTTGAGAATGTTAGCAACGGAAAAATCAAGGATATTCAGGAGGTATGGTGGAGAGGCTAGGTCGGAAAGGAGTCGAGGAGCGTGGGGGGTTAACGAGAGGGAGAGGATTAAGGGGGGCTACGTGGAAGTTTGACCCTAAGGTCTCTGGGCGTAGGGGTGGCATTAGACTACAGTTGGTATCGGAGCTTGGGGGTTAATGACAGGGAAAGTATGTTAGCCAAACGCTACCGGGAGATGAGCAATATGGGGTGGTATATGAGTCTGGAAAGGATAGAATCATGTGAACTGTGGGGCTGTGGGGAAGAGGAGGTTAACTGTAGGTGTGTGCTTGACTGTGGATAAAAGTAGGGAAAAACATGGTGTATTATTACTCGTCAATACGATGGTTATGGACACTGTTAATCTGACACTATTTCTTGCTGATCTAGTTGTTCCTGGGAACTGCGTTTTCTATGACATATACACCAAAGAAAACGGCAGTTCGTAGGGGTAGCTTCGGTATTGTTTCATGGTGAAAATGCGTCGAGACAATGGTAAAAGAGGGTTGTATATACAATCTCTGGTTGGGGTAAGAATTAAAGTTACTGCATGGTGGCTAACATCTTCAGTCATTTCTGTCTAGGTCTTACAGGAACAATGGTTCTATATACACTGGTGTACCTGTGGGTATCATAGTTTCTTATCAATTAGGACATGGGGTTTTAACATACTACTTCTCGGATGGAAGAACATATATAGATTTATGGGGGCGGTTGGTCTTCAGAAACTGAGTCTGGCAAGACAGGGGGTTAACATATTACTTCTTGGATGGGAAAAAACATACATAGATTTAGGCCTGTCTGAACTGGTTGGCATTGGCTCAACCTAGGGACAGGGCATGGGTGTATTAACTTAAGGTGTATTTATGTTCATCATCATGTAGGTAGAGGTGTAGGACACGAGGGGTAGTGTATACACGAGGTGGGGGAAAGGTCAGTGGTTAGAAGGGGTAGGCAGGTGTGGTTTGGAGCTGCTTAGCCCTGCGGGCTTCGGCCTGTCTTAACTGGTTGGCTCGGTCACCTGGTCCTTTCGTTCTGTGGGCCTTTCTTTCGGGTGTTTCTGTGTGGTGTTCGCTCGTGGCTTCCGTGGTGGGCTTCTCGTTCTGGGGCATTTTATAAACCCTCTAAGTAGCATATTATGTGAATGTTTCTTAAACTAATGGAACTGAAATTGTGTACATCGACTTCCAAACCGATCTGATGATCTCTGAACTTTGAAATAATTGTAGCTGCTACCGCTAGATCCAGCGAATCACTTCCATCTGATCTAAGCGACATCAAGATGTGATGAATTCTAGCGATATTCAAGTTAGTTTCCCTATTTTAAGGAATTGGAGAGATGTTTCGATTGTTAAAGATTATTCTAGATACTTCAACATATGTTTTCTAGTGACATACAAGTTTTTAGTGTCTGGTGACTATCTAGCGATTTGTCAATGCTATTCTAGCATACATTTGTGATTTAGTTTATCTTGCATTTTTGTCTAAATTTGCCCTATTTCTCCAGAAGACTTCCTACATGGTATAGTGTATTGTTCTAGTGATAATTAAATATTATATAGGGCTATTTTAAGTTGGCTGATGAATATGAAGCAGTAATATGCTGGACGATGAGATCACTGTATGTAATCATGTCTCGGATATCACTGATAATTTTTGGCATTTTCTGCCAAAAGCCCAATGGCTTATCAGTGGTGGTAACACAAAATGCAGCTAAAGTCTTAAAACTGTTATCAAGCTCCGAAAGTCTGAATCGGGTTGAGTTTCGACCCTGTGTAGGAGCAGGGTTGAGTTGGCTTGATATTGGACACCCTTTTATGGCATTTGGGTGTGAAATACGACACCATTTCCAGTCTATCGGAGATAGTGATGGTAAAGGAAAATGCGGCTTACACATGCAAAATTATTTTGTTTAGAAATGTAGGAACATAGCCGCAGCCGTGGTGCCGCTACATTTGTGTTTAACCCGGGAGCTGCGGGGAGACTCTTAAGAGTTCCCCCGGCGCACTGCGGGGAGACTCTTAAGAGTCAGAGAAAAAAAAAATCAACTTTTGACATCGAAAAAAAAAAAAAAAAAAAAAAAAAAAAAAAAAAAAAATTTTGGCCCCTGGGCCATGCAAAATCTCAGTCCTCTACCTCCCCTCGTTTCCAATTACCCCCATGCGCACTTCAGAGGTTAAACAGTAGGTCTAATCGTGATTATATTTTGATGTATTTTACTTGATTTTATTGGATTAGGTTAGTTATTATTGGTTAGCTTAGTCAATACAATAAAGCCAAGTAAGAATACATTGACATAAGCCGCATTTTCCTTTACCATCATTATCTCCGATAGACTGGAAATGGTGTCGTATTTCACACCCAAATGCCATAAAAGGGTGTCCAATATCAAGCCAACTCAACCCTGCTCCTCCACAGGCTTGAGGAAGTGAACAACTGGGTTAAAGTCAAGCCGATTCGGGCTTTAAGTATATATCTGTAAGCAAGTCATCATATTTCATTGGCGAGTGTTAAAAAATTCTATCTATCTAAATGTAGTCTTATATTAGCCCAAATATACGCCAAAGTAAAGATATTCACGATCATTCGAAATTGGGCTTTTGTGTATTTCCTCTTTAACAAGTCAGTGTTTATACTTATAAGAATGTGCAAAATATAAATATGTTCTAATGTATAACTAGGAACCCCAAAAGGTTCACCAAACCCAAATATACGAAGCGTTTGTTGACGTTCTTAAAAAAAAAACAAAAAAAAAACAGCTTGCTACCTTATAGGATGCCAGGAGGAATATGCTTCTTTATTAAACCCTCTAAGTAGCATATTATGTGAATGTTTCTTAAACTAATGGAACTGAAATTGTATACATCGACTTCCAAACCGATCTGATGATCTCTGAACTTTGATATAATTGTAATAGTTTCGAAATCTGACCTTGATCATTATAACGGAATGAAGGTTCTTGGTACGATGTTGCCAATGTAGCTGCTAAAGCTAGATCCAGCGAATCACTTCCATCACTTCCATCTAGCGACATCAAGATGTGATGAATTCTAGCGATATTCAAGTTAGTTTCCCTATTTTAAGGAATTGGAGAGATGTTTCGATTGTTAAAGATTATTCTAGATACTTCAACATATGTTTTCTAGTGACATACATGTTTTTAGTGTCTGGTGACTATCTAGCGATTTGTCAATGCTATTCTAGCATACATTTGTGATTTAGTTTATCTTGCATTTTTGTCTAAATTTGCCCTATTTCTCCAGAAGACTTCCTACATGGTATAGTGTATTGTTCTAGTGATAATTAAATATTATATAGGGCTATTTTAAGTTGGCTGATGAATATGAAGCAGTAATGTGCTGGACGATGAGAACACTGTATGTAAACATGTCTCGGATATCACTGATAATTTGTGGCATTTTCTGCCAAAAGCCCAATGGCTTATCAGTGGTGGTAACACAAAATGCAGCTATAGAATCGGGATTACCATAGGGGGAGATATTATATTCCAAGACACCGGTATTCGTCTGCTATCGCTGGGAGGTGGACTGTGAGTTTCGGAATAATAATAATAATAATAATAATATTTATTCAGTTAGCATTTTGTGTTGGTACCACATAATATGTTACAAATATGACATGTACCAGCCTTGCTAATTCCAACTAAGGATAAGCCCAATAAGGCCGTTAGGCGTATTTCTATTGGGGTCCTTGTGGGATTAGGTTAGCTGGGGAAAAAGGGGAGGATAAAAGAAGTAGATACTTTATCGAAGAAGAAGTAGAAATCATAGCGTTGCACGGGATAGCCTTTGTACCGGCTGCATGGTAGTGTTCGTCACCTACAATATTCTGCCACTCATACTCAGAATTATTGAAATGTTAACCTAAGCAATTATTTATTACTCTAATGTTACAAAGAGATTTTTTTTTGTATAATTCCACCTCATATATGATGTCACAAACAATCTTCAATTGTATATATTCTAAGTTCCAATGGAAATACGCCTAACGGCCTTATTGGGCTATCCTTAGTTGGAATTATGCAAGACTGGTACATGTCATATTTGTAACAAACTATGTGGTACCAAATCTGTAAATTGCTAACTGAATAAATATTATTATTATTATTATTTAAGTTATTGCCGATGTCTAGTTGTCGATCATTGCAGTTCCTGAAATACCTCATAATATTTATTATATTACGATATTTCGTCTATAGGCCTATATTCTTTATTTTACTTTGTAGTGGTCATTTTATGATATATATTTACATTCATGTTCAACAATAGTAAGCAAATGCTGTATATATTATGTAGGCCTACTTTGGGGTAATAGAAAACGCAGCTTTAGTTGTTAAAATAGGTTAAGTCATGTTAGTTAAAGCTAGAGTAGCTTACACACTAAACTAGCAGGACATCGGCAAGGTTAAGTAAGAATAATCGAAATAATGGAAAAGCTTCTCACCACGCCTGTATAGCCTACCACCACCAGAAAGAGACCGAGTGCATCACCGCCACAGCCAACATACCGAGATCTCCACCTCTACCTCCACCATCTCCTGATCTCCATCACCATCACCACCAACACTGTTGCCACACACTCAAGGCCAACCTCCCGCATCAAAGAAAACGACTCGAGGGCAAGCAATTATATACCCCCGCAAGACAGAGAATATGTGATCAGTTTCTCGCCGATTACACTTCTCCTGCAACATCCCAAACCTACAAACTTGCAACCACTGTCCACTCCATCTACCTCCAGCCTGCAAACCACATAAGCAGCCCCAGAACAAACCATAAGGCCAAATATAAATTACCAAAGCCCCGAGCAACAAGATGCCCACCTTCTTCTTTCTTCTTCTTCCACATCACATTTATGAACTACTAGGGAACAACCCCCAACCCAACACGAGTTACTGCCATCGAGATGACACGTCCTCCAACACCAGGGAAAAACTTATTCATCACCATAACCAATCCCAAAGTCCAGCAGAAGAAAAGCGAAGAAGAGAAATCAACCAAGAAGAGGCACCATAAACACCGTACATCCCCACGCCACTCTACAGCCCAGCCACATCGCCGCCATGACCAGGGAAGCCGAGATATACGGTTACCATATATCACCCCACCTCCAAGCCACACGGAAACAACCACCATACAACACCCTACCCCTAGGCGCCTTTCTGCTGCGCAGCCACGCCACCGCCAAGACGCTGAGAAAAGAGGTGACCTCAGCAGGAAATTCTAAGATCGAGAATCAGTGGGAAAACTGTCTTATTAGTTACTGGACGTAAGACGGTTGGAATATTGGTCACCAGGCAAGCTGTTCTTATTAGTTACTGGACGTAAGACAGTGAGATTACTGGGCACGTGGGAAATTTCTTATTAGTTACTGGACGTAAGATAGTTAAAACTCAAGTTGGAAGGCTGTGCTTATGTTACTGGACGTAAGACAGTTTGAAGATTGGGCCACCCCTTGTTCATTTTTTTGTGGGCTCTGCAGACACTGTTTATTATAACAGCGTTTCGCACTGGAGTCCTTCCATGATAGCAATATCTTGGAGAAGGCCACAAATACAGCAAATCACCTTCAGTTCTTCAAAGCTAATATAAGACCAGAGTAGTCAGGAGCTCTCTCCTGCGTTAACTCGATTCTATTGTACTCATGCATTGGTATATGGTATAATATAGTATTTAACCTAAGACGTGCACACAGGGGGTTTTCTACAGGGTCATACTGTGTGCATGTATGATGATTTTGGGACCCATTGCCAATTTCGATAAAAAGTACATCAGCGTGTAGGGAATGTTTGCGTGCATCGGCCCATATATATTTGACCCCCAAAAAATGTCTGGGGGGGGTGGGGGAACGGTCCGTAGTTGAAAAATGTGGAGCGAATGGCACCGCGCGGCTAGATTGTCATCGAGCGGCGAGATTTCCCTGCCGAATTTTCACGCGCCCAGGGGATAGAAGGAGGGGGTGGGTTACCGCGTATTATCACGTATATCTCCTTTTTTTATCCCTTTTAGGCTATGTAGAGTACGTATACGTGTGTAGGCCACCCATATAACAATGAATATGCCTCATAGTGACCAAAAATTGCAATATATAAGGGAATTATAAAAGAATTTTTAGGCAGGAATGAAGATGGGTTGGAGGTTTGGCGGAAATTTATGAGCTGAGAGTGTGGTTTGCGCTATTATATTATGTATATTTATTAGTGGCCCCTCCATCATTGACGAACATGCCTATTACATAAGGCATCCTCTTCAAACACTAATCCGCCGTAGTTTGAATCTACCGCGCAGAGCATTTAAAAACTGAGGAGCCTTCATCATGAGCGCACGCGACCTCACTCATGGCTTCAGTCATTATGAATTGGGTTCTCACTACGAAAAAAACTTCGTAAAAAATAAAAACAAAAAGAAAATAAGAATAACTATCCAATAAGCTTTCCATCATATCGTGGATGTACTTGTGTGGATTTCTGACCAGACGCTGAATCAGGCGTCATTCCTCCTTCTTTGCTCTGCGCTCAGCCTGCCCGGACGTACCTTTCAGGCTCCGCTGGTTCCGCATTCGTTGCGTCCCTAGTGAGTTTTTTCTCATTTGTTTACTCTAGGATGTATCGAGTAAGGTTAGGATAGGCGTAGCAGGAGTGTCCTGGGCTGGTTGCCCGCAGTGCAGTGTATTTTGGGTCGTATGTATGGGGCATCTATTTCGGATGTACCCTCGTGGTCCTGTTGTGGACACGTGAACTTTTCACAGTTGTGTTAGTTGGTGATGCAGGCGGCTTTCATTACGCGTTAATTATTGCTGCCTTTTATCCTTCTGATGAGGTAAGCTGTGTGTTTGCTGACGTTCCCAGCGTATTTTTCTTCACTTAGTGAAGTTTTTTCTGGGTCCGTGTCAGGCTTCCCGGGGTGGGAAGTTATCGCTTCGGTGGTGTGTTGGCGGTGGTTCCTGTTGTGATATTCCAGTGTGTGTTTATATTTCAACTATTTTCATGCCGTCTACCTAGGCCTAGCCAGCCGCTCGTAGCTTTGCCACATGTCTAGTGTTATTATTTATTTTATAAATATGCCCTACTGTGTCATGTGTATCCGGGTTTTAGTTGTGTATTGGCTAATTCCTCGGACTATATTTGTTTCCTGGTTTAGTTGTGTATTGGCTAATTCCACGGATTATGTTGTGACCTTGGTTAGTCGTGCGTGTCTCTCCTCGTGTCGTATTGTTCAGATGGTGTCTGTTCAGGGTGGGGTTTGCCTTCCGGCGGGTTTTTCTCGGTTTCACCATGAAAAATCCTGACCGATGAGCAGTGTTGGGCCACACGTGGTTTTTAACTCTGGCTGGTTCCCCGGCGTGGGGAGGTGTCTGTGGCTCTCCAGGACTGCGTCTCTGTGGGTGCCTGGTTTCAGGCCTCCTTTAAATTCCCGGCGGGATGGCTGTACCCATCCTTACATATATATATAGATATATATAAAGAAACGACGTTCTTGAGAACACTCGTTTTTTATAGGTTTTTCTACCTGGTTTACGACAACCACATGGAAAACCTAGCTGTTGTTTAGGCGTTCCTCCCCGGCGATCTTTTACAAAGAAGTGGGGTCAGGAACTTGTGGGGTTAACTTTTAGACTTCTCACCCGGCGGGTGCACCTGAGCAGGGTGGGATAAAACGACTTAGGTCTCATATAGTTAACCAATCCATTTGAGTGATACTCTGTGTATCGCTGCCTTTACTCTTACGGCAATTGAAGGATCAGTGAGGTTTAACCAAATCGATTTCCCACACCCGGCGGGTGCCCCTAAGTGGAGGAACTAAGGAATTTATAAACAAATTCAATTTCGATTAACCTTAATTGGGTGATACTTTCAGTATCGCCGCCTTCTATTTTTACGACGATCGTTTGGGACAATTCGTTAAAAAATCAGATCTCGTATATTCCTGCCCTGGGCTATTCTACTAAAATATTTCAAGGGCCGGCGTCTTTATGAGGGGGGGCTTTGTTACAAAATTGAATCTTGAGACAGTCACCACCTCCTACAGACTATAAGTGCCATACTGGACCATTATATCAGAGGGTATTCTTCATGTTCTTTAGCTAAGAAGATTTGTTTAGCCTCTTTACACCCAGCCGCGTAGCGAGATGTGTTAGCTGTGTCTTTGCATCCCGTTACCCGGCGGGTTATTAACACTTGTATGCGAAACACGTGGGTTAACCTTATGAGCATTAATTCCTGGAAATTTTTCTTTATTTTTCCAGAGCTGAGCTCCGGCGGACCAATACAGACCCGGCGGTAGTTTCCTCACACCAGTCTCTGTCATGGCTAATGTGGCCCCAGTTTTTGCCCTGTGCATTACCCCTACTTGCGCGGGTATCCCAATTTTTGCGCATACCCTTTGCATAAGGTGTGTTAGATGTCTAGACCGTTCAAGGGGTCTCTGGGTTACACTTAATTGTTCATTTTGCTCCCAATTAGCCAATAAAGTCCTGTGTGACAATGACAAGACCGCGGCGGTAGCGTTGAGAGAGGTCAGACAACAAATGTCGGCCTATACTACCATTGTCGCACATAAGTCACTTCAATGTGACAACGTCCCACTTTGGGATAAGTTGCTGTCAGAGCACCCTCCCCCTAAACGTACCTCTAGAGTAACGGGTTTTAAGCCGACAGAGACTAGCCAGGGTTCTGTATCGTCTGTGGATACGTTTAAACGCCCGAGAGAGCCTACTCCCCCGGCAGCCACCTCCTCGTCGCAGGCGAGATCGAGGTCAAGGTCACCCCTCAGACAGCGGTCTTCAAGTCGGGCCTCTTCCCCGGCTAGTAAGAAGTGTAAGACTGAAGCTTCCCCCAGTGGCCATGGTGGTGATTCTTCCAAACCTAGGTCTAGTTCGCGGTCACACCGTAGCCACAAATCCTCCAAAAAGGATTCCCATAAGAAGTCCTCTCGACATTCTACTAAGTCTAGTGCATCTCATCGTACCTCTACACCTGAAAATGTTTCTGTTACAGCCTCAGAGTATAGTGAAGCGCCTGTCCCTAAACAAGATTTACCTATTGATATTTTAACCCTAGAAACGGAAAGTTCAGGAAATTCAATAATTGAGAATGTTTCAGACTCTCAAGAGAGCGTAGGCCAGAGCCTCGGTGTTTGGCGGTTTTGCTCAGCCAGGGTCTGACCATCCACGTCCGACTCATACGAGTCACACAGTAGCCGATGTCCACAGGGACGCGGCGACCCCATCCTCTATCCCTGATTTATCTTGGAAACAAGGTGCCCCTGCCTCGGCGGGGTCTTCTCAGGAGGATCGGGAGGAACAAGATGAAGTGTCATTAATTTCAGATAGGGAGGGACAAAGGTCAGGCTCAGGCCTGGACGCCGCCCATGATAATACTGATTCACCTGAAAGTTCTGCATCTAACCAGTTTGTTACAGCACAAGAAATTGATGGGTTACTTACTCATGCTCTATCAAAATTCTTTAATCAACAACGAGAAAACCCCACAATGGACTTGGGGGCTCCCTTGACAAGTTCTGCGGTACGGCCTCTGATAACGTCAATCGATTTTTCTAAGATTCCTAACCCTCCTACTCTGTCACCGGCAGGGAGCTCTAAGCCAGCTACGGCGGCATTCACTATGTCAAATGTCAGGGTCATTACGGATGTTAATCCACCCCCTCTAGACAAAGCGCCTCTTAGAAAGGTAGCTATGCCCCTGCTTTATGGGCCAGACGAGTCATGGGTCCCTTTGAACCCCTCTAAGCCAGAGCTTGCCCAGCCTACCTTGTCAGGGGAACTCCCGGTACCACGTGAGTGGTTTATCCAGGGAAATAAGTCTAAGAAATTAAGGGCATTGGATGCCTTGGGTAATGTTTTGGACGTAAATATCAAGGCTATACCTAGTTATTATCATCAGGATTATTTTGTTTATGCATCTAAGCCTGCTTTACCCCCTGCCTCAGCTTCAAAACTTTTTTCAGACTGGTCTAAGCTGGATGGGTTTAATGATATTAAGGCTCTGTCGGCTCTTACTCCTGAACTAGATTTACAGACCGTCACAGACGAGACAGCTAATCCAGTGTTGAAGGTGGGACAGTTGGGACCAGGACCTTGGGTGGATTGGGAGGTAGAGGCTCAAAACTTTGCAACCACTTTCACTTCTAAATCTTCCCACCAGATCCCTCAGGATACACATTCATGGTTCTCCATGCCGGTAGGTTCTGCCGGCGGAGTTCCGTCAGCTTTATTTTCTTTTTAGCTGCCCCTAAGATTAATCTTTGTGAACTAAAGGAACCATTCACTACCCCTACCCCTTCTCACCTAGACAGAGAATTTAGGCTAAGGGGAAAAGCTTTCCGCCTGTTTTCACAGTACATAGTTTCTCAACAGGTGGCTAAGTCTTTACTCAGGTCTACTCAGGCAATCGCAGACGCGCATGCTCGAAGATCAGTTGAGTTATCCCGGCGTCTGATTCTTCAGTCGTCGATTCAATCCTTAGGTGACATACGCACAGCCTTACTTGAGGCGGTGCGAGCACGACAGGATCTTAGGATGTCATTAGTTCGCAAGCTGCCTGATCGCATTGCTAACCAGGTGGTAATGTCCCCAGTACTTACACCTTCTTTAATGTCCCCTGATGTATGGCGAACAGTGTTTAACATGGCACAGGCCGTGAAGCACAGTCCCGCACAGGCTAAGAAACCCGCATTTAACTTCCCCAAACCTAAGCCTCCTACTAAAGCTCAGCCAGGGGGTTCTAAGCCGTTTCTTCCGCCTAAGTCCTCTCAATCCCCCCTGGGTCAGTTCAGGCATAGACAGAGAGGGTTTTCAGGACAGAGGGGACGCGGCCAGTATAAGCCGGGGCAGGGCCAGTCTTCGGCCCACACCAGCCAGCCGGCGAAGCGTCCAACACCACCAAACCCACCATCAAAAAACTAAAGTCTTTCTCACTCCCAGTGCCTATCTTAGAGCCGGAGGAACCGAGGGAAGTACAGCCGGCGAACCCTTGTCTGCTAACTGGGTCGTTCCGAACGTGTCACCAAGCATGGCCGTTAAAATCCTGGGCACGGATGGTGGCACGCAAAGGCATCACTTGGCAGTGGCTCCGGCGACCTCGCTTACGTCAGCCGACAACGGCAAATTGTGTTTCATTAGAGGTGGAGTTGCTGGTCCAGGAGATGATTGCCAAGAATGTCATCATCCCGGTCCCTCCAGATTACCCTGTATTCACGTCAAAACTGTTTTTGGTTCCCAAACGGGACAGTGTTCAGATGAGGCCGGTCGTAGACCTGTCTTATCTCTGAATCTTCACATTTACAACGAGTCTTTCAGAATGTTAACAGTTCATCAAATCAGGCTAACACTTCCGCCGGGAGGCTGGATGTGTTCCCTAGACCTGACAGACGCCTATTGGCACGTGTCGGTCAACAAAAGATTTCAAAGGTTTCTGGCCTTGAGGATCAGGCACCAAAATTTTGTTTTTCAGAGGATGCCGTTCGGTTTGAACCTAGCACCTCGATTATTCACGAAACTAGTCCGGCAAGCCCTGATGCCGTTGTTAAAACAGGGAATCAGAGTGTTGTGGTATCTAGACGACTGGCTGGTGGTGGCAGAGACACAACAATTATGCATAAAACATGTCAATATCATTTTAAATCATGTCAAAACTCTAGGCTTCAAGGTAAATCTGGTAAAGTCAAACCTTGTTCCCTCAAGAGTAATTCAGTGGATAGGGCTGGTCTGGGACACCGCCGCTCTCACTCTGAGTCAGAGTGTGGACAATCGCAACAGGTTTCGCAGGAAACTGTTCAGGTTTCTTCACAGTCTGACTACGACACGAAGAGTCTGGGAGTCTCTGGTCGGCTCTCAACTGGATTCAGCTAACTGTCAAGTTGGGCCGGTTGAAAGTAAAACGATTAATATTGGAAGGCAACAAATATTTCCCACTCTTACCGGCGGGAAAATTATGGCCCATACCAAAATTAATCCACACCTTACTAGCGGTCTGGGCGAAGAGGGAAACATTGCACTCAATCATGTCATGGACCTCTCCTCCTCCAACGGTATGGGTAGACACGGATGCGTCAGGCACCATAGGGTGGGGATTTCAGTCAAATCAGGGGCACCAGGGTCAGGGACTTTGGTCCCACTTAGAAATCTCTCACATAAATGTCAAAGAGTTACTAGTCCCCTTGTATTTCCTTCAGGCTCACGGCCCGGCGTTACGGGGCAAGTCAGTGGCCTTCAGAATGGACAATCTGAATGCAGTTCACTGTATTCAGAAACAAGGGTCAACGAGGTCAAGGAAGTTGCTACTCGTGTCGGAAGAGATTTTTGTTCTAGCCACCAGTCTAGATATTTATCTTCACGCATCTTATCTCCCAGGCGTAGCGAACGTCTGGGCAGACGCTCTGTCCCGGAGACAGAGCACGACAGTAGAATGGGAGCTCAAGCAACCCATTTTCGACCTAATGATTGCGGAGCTCTCCCATCCACAAGTGGATCTTTTTGCGTCCCGAGGAGACTCACAAGCTCCCTCTATACCTCACCCGCCGGGCGATAACGCCGGCAGGGGGGCCAGACGCCCTAGTGACAGACTGGAACAGATGGAGCTCCATCTATCTGTTTCCGCCGCCAGATGCGTCACTAATGTGCCACGTAGTGAACAAACTACGAGTTTATCGAGGCTTAGTCTCGCTAATCGCGCCCCTGTGGCCGGCGCAGGTGTGGTACCAGCAGTTAATAATGTGGTGCCCGGACCCGGTATCGCTCCCGGTCGGGTACTTCCACTTAGACACGATTGGCAACCTAGAGACCTCGCTGACTTTTGCATTATGGACATTCAGGAGGCCAAGTGGCTAGCACCATACGGTAGGGATGTGACCAATAAATTGCTCAATCAATATACTCAGTCTACTAAGCGACAATATCAATCTCATTGGAAAGCTTTTACTTCTTGGATTGTTAGAACGGAACAAACTGTACCCTCAGTGGCATTGGTTTTTAATTACTTGAACTATCTGTTTGAGCAGAAACGTTTATCTGTGGTTACTTTGAAGAATCACTTACTGCGATTAGAGTGCCCTTTTTCGACCTTACAGGTCTATCCATACCGGTGGCGGAGGAAACAGGATTTATGAGAGCGTGTTTTAAACTCCGCCCACCTCCCCGTCAGCTCATGCCTACTTGGTCTCTGGACAAAGCTTTGTCTTTACTTCATTCTCGTCTGTATCAAAATACTGCAGACTTTGCTTTAATCTTAAAGAAGGCAGTTTTCCTTTTGGCTTTGGCCACCGGAAACAGAGTGTCTGAGCTGGCGGCGATGAGCAACACACAATTTTCTTAGGTTTGGTAGACTTAATGATTCAATTTCCATTGCACCCTCCCCGGCGTTTGTAGCCAAGAATGAGCATAGTGCACACGTGTTTTCTGAGTTCACGGTGCCGGCGTTAAAAAGGGGAAAGGTGCATCATAATTTATGTCCAGTGCAAGCTCTAACCAAATATTTGAGAATAGCTCCTCATAACCCCCAAGGTGCTTTATGGGTAGCGAGTACGGGTAAACGCTTACTTAAACGGCGATTAGCCTCTCTTCTGGTAGAAGTCATTAAAGAGAGTAATCCCGGCGTTGTGGGTAGGGCCCACGATTTACGCAAGTGGGCGGCCTCTTTACGTTTCCTAAAAAACTTTTCAGTTGAAGATATTGCGTCCACACAGTTGTGGGCGTCTAATCATACGTTTCTCTCTAGATACTTGTCAGTTGCTCTAGACAAACCTTCCTTACCATGTATAGCTTTAAGGCAGAGGGTCTAGGTGGCCCTGCAGTCACTTATGTTTATTTTCAAGGAAGGGGGGGGGGGGGGTGCTGTCAGTTGACATAGGACACCCTAGACCCCGCCGGAGTATGAGAGCTGTGATACAATTTAAGGTTAAAATGTGATATGAAAATTTCTCTGCGAGAATTTGTGCTAGTACAAAGTTTAGTACAAAACAACGGTGTTGTTATAGTAGTTTTAGCTGCGAAAGCAATGTAACATTAGTTCAATGGAGTTCATTAGCAATTGATCTCCACATGTATTTTGGGGTTTATGATGTGCACATATAAACTTATAACTTATTATTTTGTCACCACTCGTTGAGTGGGGTGCCTTTTGTAACTACAGATCTGTGTTCAGAATCTTCAGGGTTACCTATTTTTGTCGGGCAGGCTTCTTTGAAGCACGCACCTGCCTGAACCCCTTTTTCTTGTATATTTCCGGCCTACGCCGTATTAAATACATTTTTCAAAAGTAAGAATACTATGTGGTTGTTTTTATTATCTGCTTTTCTAGAGTTATGATATGATTACGAATGTCCCCCTCCAGTCTTAGATATCAGGCATGTTCGTCAATGATGGAGGGGCCACTAATAAATTATAGGTTTGACTCCTGTAAGGAGATAAAGAAAACCTAATATTTAGTAGTGGCCCCGTAATCATTGACGACTGGGGCCCTCCCGACCGTCCCCTTCCCATTCGTTGATGTATTAAGGATTTTGGTTTACTTGATATGTCAGTGAAGGAGGAATGACGCCTGATTCAGCGTCTGGTCAGAAATCCACACAAGTACATCCACGATATGATGGAAAGCTTATTGGATAGTTATTCTTATTTTCTTTTTGTTTTTATTTTTTACGAAGTTTTTTCGTAGTGAGAACCCAATTCATAATGACTGAAGCCATGAGTGAGGTCGCGTGCGCTCATGATGAAGGCTCCTCAGTTTTTAAATGCTCTGCGCGGTAGATTCAAACTACGGCGGATTAGTGTTTGAAGAGGATGCCTTATGTAATAGGCATGTTCGTCAATGATTACGGGGCCACTACTAAATATTAGGTTTTCTTTATCTCCTTACAGGAGTCAAACCTATAATCTCGTACTTAGAGCACTGTCATGCTATAATACAGACTTGTACGTATGTAGACGTGCCATATATCAATATATATACCGCATATAGACCAATTCATGCGATATTTACGCACATTATCAATGAGTTTCTAGCAGACGGAAGCCTAAAAGGGTGGATAGGGGTGGGAATGAAAGGGGGAGAGGGTGTGTTACGCCATAAATATCACTTATATCTTGTACTTAGAGCACTGTCATGCTATAATACAGACTTGTACATATGTATACGTGCCATATATCAATATATATACCGCATATAGACCAATTCATGCGATATTTACGCACATTATCAATGAGTTTCTATGTGTGAACCAAGGTGTGAGTGAGTTGTGCTGGGAATGAAAGGGGGAGAGGGTGTGTTACGCCATAAATATCACTTATATCTTGTACTTAGAGCACTGTCATGCTATAATACAGACTTGTACGTATGTAGACGTGCCATATATCAATATATATACCGCATATAGACCAATTCATGCGATATTTACGCACATTATCAATGAGTTTCTATGCGTGAACCAAAGGTGTGAGTGAGTTGTGCTGGGAATGAAAGGGGGCGAGGGTGTGTTACGCCATAAATATCACTTATATCTTGTACTTAGAGCACTGTCATGCTATAATACAGACTTGTACGTATGTAGACGTGCCATATATCAATATATATACCGCATATAGACCAATTCATGCGATATTTACGCACATTATCAATGAGTTTCTAGCAGACGGAAGCCTAAAAGGGTGGGTGGGAGGGAGGCAGGGAGTGAGTCGTGGAGAGAGTGAAGGCAGTAAACATATGCAGCTGTGTGATAATTGTGGAGGCGCCCCAGGCGTATGGATGTCTTGGGATTTTGAACCTTATGTCTTTTTTTTTTTTTTTTTTTTCTATGTGATTGAGGGAGGCAAAAGGCATAACTGCCTATAGCGAGTGCCTCCCCCATAGTTGAAAGAGTGACAGGGCCAAAATCAAGGGACGTTCGATGTCCAAAATGCCTGGACACACGGAGTTTGAAGCAATTTAAGTCATAGGAAGAGGGAAAGACTGATTCTGGGAGAGAGTTCCAGAGCTCAGATGTTGAGTAGAAGAAAGTTTGAGAGTACGTTTCACTCTTGGGTTGGAGAGTTGCACAGAGTAGGGGTGGGATTGAGTTGCAAGAGGGGTACCACGTGTCCTACGTAAAGGAGGTGGTATGCACTGGGATAGCTCTGAGGAACACTGATTATTATAGTAGCGATAGAATAGCGAGAGAGATGCAAACATTGCGGCGGAGAGAGAGAGATTGCAGAGAGTTGGTGAGTGGACGGGAGTTAATGATACGAAAGGCCTTCCTTTCAACTTTGTCTAGGAGAGCGGTGTGAGAGGAACCTCCCCACACATGTGAACAATACTCAATACAAGGGCGCACTATGCCCCTGTTACAGAGCAAAGAAGCTGTGCAGGGGAAAAGAACCCCCTAGGGCGGTTGAGCCCCCCCAGCTTTGGGTGGGCTGCCTTAGCAAGACTGGTAATATGGTCCTCTCAAATGAGAGCAGAAGAAAAAGAGACACCAAGAATATTGAGAGAAGATGAAGGGTTGATTTTTGTATTGTTGAAGAATAAGGGATAGTCCGCTGGGAGATCCTGACGGGTAGATAGATGGAGAAATTGGGTTTTGGAAGCATTAAAGTTAACAAGGTTTTCTCTGCCCCAATTGGAAATAGTATTTAGATCAGAATTTAAGAGTTCTATGGCTTCATTACGTTTGTCGTTGAGGGATTGCATGGCTGGGGCGTTCTGAAAAAACTAATGGAGTAGTGTAAGGTTGAGTCGTCTGCGTATGAATGGATGGGAATTAAGGTACAGTTAAGGAGATCATTTATAAAAAATTAGAAAGAGAATAGGAGATAGGACAGAGCCCTGAGGAACACCGGAGTTTATAGGGTGAGGAACGTGAACAATGGGCCGTCCACAACCGCAGCTATGGAACGGCCGGAAAGGAAATTAGAGGACAAAGGCACAGATGGAGGGATAGAAACCGAAGGAGGGTAGTTTAGAAATTAAAGATTTATGCCAGACTCTATCGAAGGCTTTCGATATGTCTAGTGCAATAGAAAAAGTCTCACCGAAGTCCGGAAAGGAGGATGACCAAGAGTTAGTAAGATATGAAAGAAGATCACCAGTAGAGCGACCCTTAAGGAAGCCATACTGGCGATATGAGAGCAGAATTAAAGAGAAGAGAAATGCTTAAGAAATTGGAAGAAAGGAATAGTTTCAAAAACTTTAGAAAGACAAGAGATAAGAGCAATTGGACGATAGTTGGAGGGTTGAGAGCGGTCACCCTTCTTTGGGACAGGTTGAATGTGAGCAAACTTCCAGCATGAAGGGAAGACGTTAGAGGATAGACAGAGACGAAAGAGTTTGCCTAGGCAGGGAGTCAGCACGGAAGCACAGTTTTTGAGAACAACAGGAGGAACACCGTCCGGACCTTCCGTACGCCTTATTAGTGTTAAGCCCAGAGAGGGTAGAAAGTACATCTTTAGAAGAGATTAGGATATTAGGCATAAGTAAGAGAGAGGAGGGCCGGAGAGGGAGGAATAGCACCGGAATCATCCAAGGTGGAGTTTCTAGCAAAAGTTTGAGCGAAGAGTTCAGCTTTGTCAGAGGAAAGAAGTGATGGTTGTGCCATCAGAGTGGGAAAGGGGAGGGAAAGACGAGGAAGAGAAATTGTTGAAGAGTTTTTTTGCTAGATGCCAGAAAGCTTGGGAAGAGCTAGAGTTGGATAGTTCAGGATATTTATTATTGATGAAAGAGTTTTTGACATGTCAAAGAACAAATTTGGCTTGATTCCGGGCAGAAACATATGAAGAATGAGAGTCTTGAGTTTTAAGGCGTCGGTACCGTTTGAATGCTTCCTCCTTAATGGAAGCAGCAGTAGAACAAGCGTGATTAAACCAAGATTTTTAGCATTAGTCTGATGAGAAAGAGAATGGAATGTATGCTTCCATGCCCGATAGGATACCTCGGTAATGCGTTCAGCACTCTCCGAGGGTCCTCGGCCATGGAAGCAGAAATCATTCCATGGGAAATCAAAGAAGTACTGCCGAAGAGCCTCCCAGTCGGCAGCGCCAAAGTGCCACAAGCGCCGCCGGCTAGGAGGATCGGGTGGCTGTACTGGAGAGATAGGACAGGTGATAGAGATAAGTTTATGGTCGGAGGAGCCCAAAGGAGAGAAAAGATCGACAGTATAAGAAGAAGGGTTAGAAGTTAGAAACAGGTCAAGAAGTTGGGCCGATCTCCGATGCGATCCGGGATACGGGTGTGTTGCTGAACCTAACTGCTCTAGGTCATTTAGGATAGAAAAGACGTAGGCTTGTTCACCAGGTGGATCAGTAGTGTGAGAGGAGAGCCATTGGCGGTGGCCGTGAACGTTGAAATCTGCCTAAGATTGGAGGCTTTCTGACACCGCCGAAAGGAGAAATGGATAGAATTGTGTTCCACTGTAGAGTTTAGATAGTTCAAAGAATTTTTTTTTTTTTTATCGGGAAAGTTGGTAGAGGTAGGGGGAAAAGCCACATGAGACAGCACCAGAAAATATTTAGTAAGGAGAATGACAGGAAAGTTGGAGCCATAACAGTTGAGGAATTCAGAGGAGATCGGACAATCGGGAACACGGCCAGAGCAAGTGAGTTTATTAGTCTAAACCTCAACTGAAATGAGCTCCCAGGAGCGTCCAAGTGTCGCCCTGTGCGCCCTGTGGTGGCCACATTTTACCAAAGACCAAACATATTAGAAAATGGGAATACCAAGCAAAGCTTTCTTCTAATCACATTTAGAAAGGGAAACTTGAAATAAATGTAAAAGATCCGTTTTTATGTATGGAAGGGTTATTGGTATTCTCTTGTTTATAACAAGTTACAGAAACCGCACACAAATTATAGGTACGGCTATATTTGTATATAATTACCATGAATCAGACGTTTTTATATAATTACATGAAGAGCACACATATTTCCATTTAACCCCTTCTTTACTCGGCAATGGTCTATATAGTTTTATAGTTCCTTCCATGGTGGTCGCCGCTATGAATGAGGGTTAGTGACCGTCGTAGCCTGGGTGATGTTGGTGCTTGTCGTTTGTTCTGACGGCACCCTTTAACCCGTCAAGGCAGGCACACAGCTAGTTTTGTAATTGGTTTGTTCAGCCAGAAACCACTGGTGCCGGTTGTTACAAAAAAGCCCAAAAGGTGTTGCGTTTATTCCAGAACACACCATAGCGCAATGGCGGTAGGAAAACAAATAAAGGAAAAACAAGGCCACGAAAAAAACCGCTCAAAAACGCGTAAAGATATGGTCCCTACAGAGCCCCTGAAAAACGTATAGCACCCCCCATTTACCCAGAGGCTTAAAGAAAATTGAAGGCAATTACCCCAAGACAAATTGAAACAGTCGTTATTGCAGGAGAAGCGCCTGCCACAGCGCGCAGCACGCACGTTGGGACTTTTGAGAGTTTTCAAACCATCGGCCAACGGTTGCGTTGGGATACCGTACACAGCCCCTTCTGTTTCCCATACAAATATGAGCCCTCTTGAGCTGGCTACCCCTGAGGTTACGGTCGGCGCAATTAGGGTGACGCGCCAGGCGCGTCTCTGGGGATGTGCGTTACAGACATCGCCGGACGCGTAAGGCGCGTCTCTGGGGCTGTCGGGGTTAAAGCCTTGCCATTACTCGTATCCAGCTCATCTCGCGCTCTCTCTGTGGATGGGGGATTACATTGGGCTATATTGCATTTTGGAGGATCTGTGTATGTAGGTGTGTGTATCTGTAGGGGGTGTGTGTGAGTGAGGGCGTAGCCAACAGAACCGCATTGACATTAATTGGCAACGTCGCATATCATACCAATCCTTCGATCTATTTATAGATGTCCCCAGAAAAATGGCAACATGTTCTCTAATAGCGTGCCATATGTTGTATAAATTCCTTCTATAATTACATTATCATTAAAATGATATGTTTCTTAACACCACATAACCTTTATACCATGTAATATAATATATATAGTCATAAAAGCTAAAATTAATTTGTTTAATAGCTCTGAAAAAAACTAAAATTTGTTGTTTTAAGCTTTGAATATTTGACAACACCGCACAGGGTGAGGGACACCACCTGGTAGCTAATTTAATAGGAGGATGACTATAGGAAGGTGGTATGGTGTTCGTTGCCACCAAGAGGGTTACAATAAGTTCAATAATCAATAAAATGAGTCAGGACAATGGAGGGAGAGAGAGAAAGTGGAGACATGCGTATGTCGGAAGTATAAAAATGGACTGCAGAATTGCATTTTTCAGCAAGCAGACATTGCATTTTAGAC
>CM064497.1:45345262-45539003 GCA_032716605.1 Paralithodes platypus | reverse complement strand
GACAAATCATTTCTCAACATACCCCCCAAACTAACCTCCCACAAACCCCAAGCCCCCACTATCACACACCCTCTTCCACCATGACACCTTCCTTCACTTCTGATAGTCAAGTGCCTCCCCAACTTATCCAAGTACGAAAAAACCTCCACCCACAACCCCGACCACAACAGAAACCCTCCCGTCTAGCCCTGACATACCTCCACCAGGCACCACAGTGAGAAAACCACCACCCCCACCCCAAACCAAGTACACACCCAACCGCACCACACAATCTACCTCAGTAACCTGACGCTACAACTTACGCCCACGACAAAAATAGTTTAAAACCTCCAGAAAACACACCCTGCTAACCAAGTTCCGTAGGGCTGCCAGACCACTACCCTCCTCCTCCTGCTCCTCTTCTTCTTCTTCGTCGAATTCTCCCCCACAAAGGGAAGGAAGACGAATAATCACCAGCAAATCACCAACCTCATCATACGACACACCCCACACACGCCCCTACCCCCAACCCTCCAACTTAAATCTACACTCCTTACCCACCCATCTAGCCCCCCCCGCATCCGCCCCTTTCCCCTCCACCATCCCCCCCACCCAACCCACACACTGGCCAACCTCCTCATCTCACCGAACCCCCAAACCAACCCCCCCCTAAGGAATCCCCCCCCCCAAAGTCACCCCTGAGAAAACCCCCCCCTGTCCTTTACCTGTAAAAACTTCTTCCCCTCAATATAAAACATCGTCGAGCGACTCAAGTCCCACGACAAACATCTACCTTCCCACCAGGACCGCCAGAGGTAGAATAATCAACAGACCCATCAGATTTAAAGACAGCGATACAAAAATAACACCCCGTTCTGACACTCAGGACCCAAGCCACACAACACACACACCCCCTCCTTCCCACACACCTCCTTCACCCACCTTACCTAAACCGATCTTGCGCATTGCCTCACTATATATTCCCAACCTACAACAACGCCCAAGAAAACCAAATAAAACCCAGACTCACATTCCCCCTTCATCCCCAGCTCTGTTGTCACGCGTGAATCCCCTTTCGGTTAGTAACCCATTCACCACACTAAACAAACCTCCTGTCAATCCCACACACCTCACTCCGACCCCCACGGGGGAAAGCTACAAACCATTCATACGAAAGGTTAAAGTAAAAAAAACCCACTGGACACTTGGCCCGTGTACCACGCCCACATCAAGCCCGGGCAGCCGCCCGCCACAACACAGAGGACACATTCTTACAGGTATACATTGACCTGCAAAAGAAACCTGACCGTCGCTCTCTTGCTTGGTGGAACCTTCTAAATACCCTTAAAATGACCCACCATGACTATGCTTCTTTTTACTTCACCCTTGAGGCTCGAGGACGAGCCTATAATGAAGGAGAGGGAAGTAAAATGCCCCAGAACAAGAAGCCCACCACAGAAGCCACGAGCGAACACCACACAGAAACACCCGAAAGAAAGGTCCACAGAACGAAAGGACCAGCTGACCGAGCCAGCCATTTCAGACAGGCCCAAGCCCGCAGGGCTAAGCAGCTCCAGGCCGCACCTACCTACCTTTTCTAAACTGACCATTTTCCACACCTCACGTACACTACCCCCTCGTGTCCTACACTCCTAACTACAAAGATGATGAACAGGAATATACATTCATATTAAAAACACCCATGCCCTGTCCCGACGTTGAGCCAATGCCAACACATCAGACAGCCATAATTATATCTATGTATGTTCTTACATCCGAGAAGTAGATGTTATATATCTTAGAAGTTAAAACACCCACGCCTGTCCCTAGACCTCGTATATCATTTCCCATGACGAGTATAGATATATGTAACCCGTGCTCAGTCGCCCCCTTGCATTGTTCCTCTAGTAACTAAGTGTCTCTATAATATTAACTGCCACCAGTATTGATACGACATAGCGGCACTGTCCTTGTGTCGTATTGTGCCAAGTACAGATCAACCAGGTTTCATCACCTTATTAGGACGACGACTATAATGTCGTCGTTCATCAATGTATGCAATCCTTAGTTTAAGTATTAATATTAACATTCCCTAACATCTTGTCTTGCCAGACTAAGCTTTCTGAAGACCCATCGCCCCATAAATCTATGTATTCAATCCTTAGGTTAAGTATCTTTATCCGCCATTGTGTTCACCTTTTTCCATTTACTTTTCCACAATTGTCATACGTCTTCCACTTGCCTCCTTCGTATCCACAGTCCACACTACACCAATTTGCTTCGTGTCATACACCTCTTACCCCAACCAGAGATTGTATAGATAACCTTGTTACCAGTATTTGTCATAAGTACCTCGAAACAATAACTAAGTACCCCTACGAACTGGCGCTTTTTTTTGGTATATATATTTCATAGAAAATGCAGTTCCCAGGGCCAACTAATAGTATCCATAACCCCTCGGACTGACCACATAATTCTATCTTTTCCAGGCTCATATACCACCCCATAGTTGCATTCCCCGGTAGCATTTGGCTAACGTACTTCCACTGCCTTTTTCAAACTCCAATATCAACTGCAGCCTAATGCCACCCCCACGCCCAGAGACCTTAGGGTCAAATTTCCCTATAGCCCCCCTGAACTCCTCCCCTCTCATTATAAGACCCCGCGCTTCTCTACTCTTGTCCGACCTAGCCTCTCTCTCATACCTCTTGAAGATCCTTGAATTTTCCGTTGCTAACGCTCTCCAACCTTTTATATATATACTCCTATCCAGCCTACCTTCACTTAGTAGGCCAGAACAACATTAGAACTTTACTAACCCCTTGCATGCCATCTATTCTCTTACAACCCATTCACAACCCTGCACCCAATGGTCGTCGGTGCGAGGCTAGCCGCCTCACCAGTAACTAACTTCTATTGCCATACTTCCAGATAAATGTGGCAGAGTTAGCAACCCAGTCTCCACCACATCCAGCAAACCCTACAATTAACAACCAGCCGAGTAAAACCAGCTAGTCAAGGCACCTTCGGTTTTGGTATTAAGGACACCCACATCTGTCTCATACACAGAGGGTTATTACAAACACTGGTGATATGGCAAGCCCCTAGCCACAGCCGCCGGACGACTATCACAGAGAGAGGGCGCCCAGCTACCCCTTTTTGCCCACCCGAGGAGGGAGACCCCCACCCCCGCGGAGGTATACCTGACCCCCTGTTTTGACTTCTGAGTCATTGCCAGGTAGCACAGGAATTCTTCCTATCAATGAACTAACCATGCATGACTAACACCTTTACTAACCTCTATTAACTCACAATAAACCATTTACCTTTCTTGCATACTCTGATCACTAAATTAGCACCTCAGCTATACCATAGAATGAAGATTGAACAATCTAAGAGAGACGCTCCTATCACAGCTGTCCCCATCCTCCTCGCAAAGTAGATCCAGTCTCTCTCCCCTAAATACTTCCAGTATAGCCAAAATAGTACCTCTTACTAAGGCTCAGTTATATTAAAATATAAAGGCTTCCTATAGCCATGTGCCACAACAGTAAATACCATCTTACCTAGTCCCCATGTCTATTGAGAGCTCAAATAAGTCCATAAGACTCGAGATCCCTACTGTCTACAGGGTCCAGAACCGAGCCTATAAACCTAGTTCCCGCCCCCAGTCAAATCAGTTGAAAGTTAGACACCAACCAGTGGTCACTACCCTGAAGTTAACCTCTAGCTCTGCCCTTGTGTTGTTCCTGATTTGAGAGATTCCCGAGCCGGCAGACTCCATGGCAGAAGTTAAATAGAAGATCTGTCCATGTACAAGTCCTAACGTGCACCTTATAACCTTCACACAAATTCGTGGGTATATAAGTGTGTAGCCAGCAACGATCGTCAAGAGATCCGACTTGAGAACTTCCTACATTTTGGACCACCTGGACGGCCGAGGAACCAGTCGTTAGCCCCCAACATCACCGGAAGCAAGATAACCAGGACCAGATCTACAAATACTATTCAAGATTCATGTTGCTAGTACTAAGTGTTATAGTACTAGTTTGACACTCACTTATTAACTTTCTATAAAGTGGCTAAAACCTTGCCCAGTGTAACTCATATTTAACCATTCCATTTGGGACGTACTAAGCGTATCAGTGCTCATTAATTAACAGGCGACATTGACTCTCGTAATTACCTTATTCAGATATTAAAACTCTAGTGATATCTACCGTTCGCCCACTGATTTGTGTTCTACGTATTTCTGCCATAAGAATATAAAACTTAGATCAGTACCCCCATGAGGTTACTAGAGATTCCGTGTTCTACAATATACGCGTGTCTAATCCTAACTGTGAGCTGCTACTTGGGCACGCGACCAGCCAGTAAGAGATCAAATCAGTGAAATTGAATTACATGAATATATTGAGGTCTTCCAGTAAAATAAAACTTGCTAATTAAACCCGTGATCAGAAGAGTATACCTGAACGTTGGAAGTGGGAGACTAGGCTCCATCCAGATCCGCTAATGCTAGCAGTTCCCTTCTATTATTTGTTTTGTGCGAGAATTATTATCTTTCCATGCTCTTTATTTACTTACTTAAATAAACGTGAACTTGTGTCGTGCTACCGTGTGTTTATTTTGTGTTCTCTATTCCTCATACCTTGTATTGTGCATGCAGCCTTATACCCAGTCATTTAGAACTCACATTACCCAAGTTAAACCTGTAGAAAAACAGGGCATAACAAATTTGAATTCGACGGGAAAATAAATACGAACGGTAGAAGATTTTATCAATTTGTACAAGAATACCATGACATTAAATTACTAGGATCGGAAGAAGCAACCCATATTAAGGGAGGGAGACTCGACTACGCTTTTATACTAAATGGACAAGGGCTGGATGGAAGCTGCGTAGTAGAGGCTGAACTACTCAGTGATCATTTTGCTCTTGATATTAAAATTCCACTAGGGAAACTAGCTTTCGGGGCCAATAGAAAAAAACTAAGGCTTCCAAAAGACGATATACAAAACTTTATTGAATATATTAAAAAATGGTACAGTAATTATCATCCTACATCAATTGAATCTTTCTATTTATTAGTGGCCCCTCCATCATTGACGAACATGCCTATTACAAAAGGCATCCTCTTCAAACACTAATCCGCCGTAGTTTGAATCTACCGCGCAGAGCATTTAAAATCTGAGGAGCCTTCATCATGAGCGCACGCGACCTCACTCATGGCTTCAGTCATTATGAATTGGGTTCTCACTACGAAAAAAACTTCGTAAAAAATAAAAACAAAAACAAAATAAGAATAACTATCCAATAAGCTTTCCATCATATCGTGGATGTACTTGTGTGGATCTTTGACCAGACGCTGATTCAGGCGTCATTCTTCCTTCTCTGCTCTGCGCTCAACCTGCCCGGACGTGTCTCCCCACGCTCCGCTGGTTCCGCATTTGCTGCGTCCCTAGTGAGTTTTTTCTCATTTGTTTACTCCGGGATGTATCGAGTAAGGTTAGGATATGTGTAGCAGGAGTGCCCTGGGCTGGTTGCTCGCAGTGCAGTGTATTTTGGGTCGTGTGTTTGGGGCATCTATTTCGGATGTGCCCTCGTGGTCCTGTTGTGGACATGTGATCTTTTCACAGTTAAGTTAGCTTGTGTTGCAGGCGGCTTTCATTACGCGTTATTTTATGCTGCCTTTTATCTTTCTGATGAGGTAAGCTGTGCTTCTGACGTTCCCAGCGTATTTTTCTTCACTTCGTGAAGTTTTTTCTGGGTCCCGAGTCAGTCTTCCCTTTGTCGGAAGTCTTTACTACAGTGGTGTGTTGGCGGTGGTTCCTGTTGTTATATTTCCAGTGTTTTTGTTTATATTTCAACATTTCTTATGCCGTCTGCTTAGGCCTAGCCAGCCGCTCGTAGCTTTGCCACATGTACAAGTGTTATTGTTTATTTTATAAATATGTCCTACTGTGTCATGTGTATCCTGGTTTAGTTGTGTATTGGCTAATTCCACGGACTATGTATGTTTTCTGGATTAGTTGTGTATTAGCTAATTCCACAGATTATTGTGTGGGCCCTAGGCTAGTCGTGCTTGGCTTGCTCTCGGGTCCGTTGTGCGTTCAGATGGTTTCTGAACGGGGTGGGTTACTTTCCGGCGGGTTTTTCTCGGTTACACCATGAAAAACCCGGCCGAGAGCCGTGTTGGGCCACGCGTGGTTTCAACACAGGCTTGTGTCCCCGGCGTGGAGGTGTCTGTGGCTCGCCATGACTGCGTCTCTGTGTTGGTGCCTGTTTCAGGCTCCCTATGATCCCCGGCGGACTGGCTGTACCCATCTAACATTGTTCATGCGGACATATGTTAGGAAGTTTTTCTACCCGGTTTTACAAACCAAAGGAAAAACCTAGCTGTTGTTGAGGGCTTTCCTCCCCGGCGATCTTTTACAAAGAAGTGGGGACAGGAACTTATGGGGTTAACGTTGTTTACATCTCACCCGGCGGGTGCACCTGGGTAGGGTGGGATGAACGTCTTGGTCATTCAATTTAGTTAACCGATCCATTTTAAGTGGTACTTTAGGTATCACCGCCTTCAGACTTACAGCGATCGAAGGCTCAATTAGGTTTAACATCTTTTCACAAATTTCTCACACCCGGCGGGTGCTCCTGGGAGGAGGAAATAAGGAATTTACAATTCCATATAGTTAACCAGTTAATTGAGAGATACGTTAATGTATCGCCGCCTTCAAACTTACGGCGATCCTTTGTGACAATTCGTTAGAAATCAGATCTCGTATCAGCCTGCCCTGTGTTATTCTGCTAAATAATTCTGGTGCCGGCGTCTTTGTGGGGGGTTGTTTTTCCAAAATTGAATCTTGAGACAGTCACCACCAGAAAGACTATGTTATAAACGCCATACTGGTCCTTTATATTATGTCAGAGGGTATTCTTAACTTTCGTAGGACATGTTTAGATATTCGGAAATCTTTATAGGATCCCGCAACGTAGCGAGCTGTGATCGTTGTGACATTACGTCTCGTTACCCGGCGGGTTATTGACACATGTGTGTGTGTGTGTGTATGCGATCAGGTTGGGTTAACCTTATGAGCATTAACTCCTGGAAATTTTCTTTTTTTTCCAGAGCTGGGCCCCGGCGGACCAATACAGACCCTGCAGTAGTTTCCCACCAGTCTCTGTCATGGCTACCTTTGCCCCAGTTTTTGCTTTATGCATTACCCCTACCTGTGCCGGTATCCCTATTTTTGCGCACACTCTTTGCATCAAGTGTGTTAAATGTCTAGACCGTTCAAGGGGTCTGTGGGTGATGCGCAAATGTTCCTTTTGCTCCCAATTAAGTGTCAAAGTCCTCCGCGATAATGATAAGACTGCAGCGGTCGCCTTACGAGAGGTTAGGCAACAGATGGCAGCGTATACTACGATTGTGGCTCATAAATCACTTCAATGTGACAACGTCCCTCTTTGGGATAGGCTTCTTGTTGAGCACCCTCCCCCTAAACGTCCCTCTTGAGTAACTAGTTGTAAGCCGGCAGAGACTGGTCAGGTTTCTGTGTCTTCTCCTACTGCTACTGCGAAACGTCAACGAGAGCCTACACCCCCGGCGGCAGCCTCCTCGTCCCGGGAGAGATCTCGGTCTAGGTCACCTCTCAGACACCAGCCATCTAGTCTTGCCTCTTCACCATCGAGTAAGAAGAGTAAGACAGAAAGTTCCACCAGTGGTCACGGCGATAAATCCTATAAATCGAAGAGTAGTTCACGGTCACACCGCAGCCATAAATCTTCAAAGAGGGATTCCCATGATAAAAAGGCCTCACGACATTCACCAGTTTCTAGTGCTTCTCATCGTACCTCTACCCCAGACAGAGTTTTGTGACGCTCCTGCATAGTAGCCACGTGCGGGCATGCGCGAGTGTCGGCTGCCCAGCCGTTTAGAAACCGGCTGGCGGCAGCCGGCCGGCCGGCTTTTCCTTAGTATATCCTACGACAATGTAACTAATGTCTGGGATATTCTTATGTTGTTTCACAGCTTGAAGCTGCCCTTATTCTTAACCAACACATCTTAGTATATTTTATTCTCGATAGTTGATTGTTTCATTATAATATATAAGATGTAAGTCTGGTGAGAGTGGGAGGAGACGAGCGGGAGAGAGAGACCGGCTGGGGGACGTTGCTTCGCGCGGAGAGTCTAGCTTGGGACGAGCCTGATGTTGCCACGTGCATTTGATTTTTAGGCTTAGTTTCGACTCACGCAAGGGGTAGAGGATTTTGACCCGGCAACTGTGTTGAGTGTTGCCAATAGCATGGGATGTATTTTGCATGCCTAGGGTGGGGTCCAGACAGATTCAAGACTCAGAGCTCACCTCACTGTCGTACCCTTCGGACCCCCTTGATATCTATCCCTCTCAACCCCACTTAGAAACTTTCTCTCTTACTTTGTATACCTTCTTTCCACTACTTCACCAATCTATTTAATTATCCCATCCCCTTGATAGACCTTATATCTATTATTGTATTAACGACGAGCTCTCAGATAACTAGATAGGATTTGGGCTTTATGCAGAAATGTAATTGTTAATGAGACCTAGGAAGCTTTTTTGTTGTCTCATATTTGGTGGTTTCATCCTTGCTGGTGTGTTCTTGTGGCAGGTGAGCAGGGGCTAGACCGGAGGGGAGTTTTTTTGCGATCCTTTAAGTAAAGTCTGCAGGTGCGAGTCCTGTGGACCTGCACAACTTTACTAGGATACCCGTGGGAGTCTGGGGGCATTTTCTTGTCTGTGTGCCTGTGTGTCTAGTGTTGTGTTGTGTGAGGGCCCTTGCCTAGTCCACTCAGCACTGACCTAGCACGTCTTGCGTTTGTTTTAGGGTCGCCAGGAGAGAGTCAGATACTTGGGATCTGAGTCTCTCAAGAGAGCACCCTTTCAATTAGAGTAATTTGGCGCACAGACTTGGGAACGTCCCTAGGCTAGAGCAGGTGGCTCAGCCCGGGTATCCGAAGCCTATATCCTTCCGGCTAGACCTCTGCCACCTGGCAGATTAACAGCTAGCGGTTTTTTATATCTGTATGCTTGTTATTGTGCCACAGTTTACCATCTTTGTGAGCATTGTGAGTCAGGGTGTGGCTTAGAGACTCTGTCCGAGCAGGCTTGCCTGACTAAGAGTGAGAAGCACACCTGTATGTGGTTATGTTGCGAGTTGCTGCCTTTATTTAATTATACCTATGCCATTATACACTGTAGGTCCTATCACTAGTATTTATTCCTGCTTATTAGTTAAGAGTTCTCTAAATCCGTAACGTATTTTCTTTGCTAAGCATCAGATCCTACAGTAGCCGCATGCAGTTTAGAAACCTGCATCTTGTCTACCTGTACGATGTTTTGAGGACTGTTTGCTTTCACCTTCTTTCACGCAGGGGTGATTAGTTGTATTAATTAACGTAACGTTAAATGTACTTTCTTCTAGTTTGTTATTAAATTGTTTCTGCAATTTAATTCCGTTATCTATCTTTTCCTTGAAGCTTTAAGTCAACTTAATTGTGTGATCTTTTATATAGCCTGCTTGACTATCAGCAGTCTATAGTGCGTGCACCCTGTAACCGAGTCATAGGATACCTCGTTGTCCAGGCAGGACTCTTGACGGTTTAGGGTGGTTTGTTGCCTGGGTTTATAGATAAGGGTTGGATCTAGCGTTTTCCGTTGTTGCTTGTTGCCGCATACCTAGTCCAATAGAAAGAGCCCAGTGTTTATATATCCCAGGACGTAACAGTTTGTGTTCGGGCTCAGGGGTCCAGTATAGTGCCTGTACCTAAAGATGATTTACCCATTAACATTTTAACCCTGGAATTAGAGAATTCAGGGGGCTCAGGGGTTGAGAGTGTTGCGGACTCCCAAGGGAGTGTAGGCCAAGGCCTAGGTGTTTGGCGTTATTCTCAGCCAGGACCTGACCACCCACTTCCGGCTCAAACTATTCACACAGTGGCTGACGTCCACCGGGACGCGGCGATCCCATCCTCTATCCCTGACTTATCTTGGCAACAAGGTGATACCCCAGCTTCGGCGGAATCTTCTCAGGAGGAACAGGATAAAAAAGACGAGGTTTCAATTATCTCAGATATGGAAGGGCAAGAGTCAGGTTCAGGCTTAGATGCCGCACAAGATCTTAATGATTCACTAGTTAGTACATCATCAAGTCAATTTGTCACTGCACAGGAAATTGATGGGCTACTCAGTAATGCTTTATCTAAAAATTTTAGCCAACAGCAGGAAACTCCCACAGTGGACTTGGGAGCTCCCACGACAAGCTCTACGGTACGGCCTCTGATGACTTCTATTGCTTTAACTCAGATCCCTCACCCTCCCCCTCTGTCACCATTAGTGGTTACTAGGCCTGCTACGGCGGCATTGACCACTTCGAATGTAAGGGTTATAACGGATGTCAATCCGCCCCCTCTAGACAGAGCGCCTCTCAGAAAGGTAGCTATGCCCTTGCTTTACGGACCAGACGAGTCATGGGTCCCTTTGACCCCCACTAAACCAGAGATTGCCCAACCTACCTTGTCAGGGGAACTCCCAGTACCGCGTGAGTGGGTCATCCAGGGCAATAAATCTAGGAAATTAAGGGCCTTGGATACTTTAGGCAATGTACTAGATGTCAACATCAAGGCTATACCTAGTTATTATCACCAAGATTATTTTGTTTATGCTGCTAAGCCGGCTTTACCCTCTGCCTCAGCTTCAAAACTTTTTTCAGACTGGTCTAAGCATGACAGATTTAATGACATTAAGACTCTGTCAGCTCTCACTCCAGAACTCGATTTGCTAACCGTCACAGACACAGCAGCTAATCCAGTCTTGAAGGTGGGGCAGTTGGGTCCAGGACCTTGGGTGGAATGGGAGGCAGAGGCTCAAAACTTTGCGACCACATTTACTTCCAAAACTTCCCACCAGATCCCTCAAGATACTCATTCTTGGTTCTCCATGCCAGTGTGTTCTGCCGGCGGAGTCCCTTCAGCTTTGTTTGCTTTCTTAGCTGCCCCTAAAATTAATCTCTGTGAGCTAAAAGAACCTTTCACTACCCCTACCTCAACTCACCTAGAACGAGAATTTAGGCTAAGGGGGAAAGCTTTTCGCCTGTTCTCTCAATACATAGTGTCTCAACAGATAGCAAAGTCTTTGCTCCGGTCCACTCAGGCAATCGCAGACGCGGACGCCAGACGATCGGTTGAATTGTCCCGGCGACTGCTTCTTCAGTCGTCAATCCAATCTTTGGGTGACATCCGCACCGCCTTGCTTGAGGCGGTACGAGCGAGACAAGACCTCAGAATGTCCTTAGTCCGAAAACTGCCTGATCGCATTGCGAATCAGGTGGTCATGTCACCAGTGCTCACTCCCACTTTAATGTCCCCTGACGTGTGGCGAACGGTGTTTAATATGGCTCAGGCCTTTAAACACAGTCCCACCCCTTCTAAGAAACCTGCCTTTAACTTCCCCAAACCCAGGCCAGTCGCTAAGGCTCAGCCGGGGGGATCTAAGCCCTTTCTTCCACCTAAGTCCTCCTCCTCCCCTCAAGGTCAGTACAGGCATAGACAGAGTAGGTTTTCAGGTCAGAGAGGACGCGGCCATAATAAGCCAGGTCAGGGCCCGTCTTCGGCCAACGCCAGCCAGCCGGCGAAGCGTCCACCACCACCAACTCCACCACCATCAAAAAACTAAAGTCTCTCTCACTCCCGGTGCCAGTCTTAAGGCCGGCGGATCCGAGGGTAGTACAGCCGGCGAACCCTTGTCTGCTAACTGGGTCGTTCCGAACGTGTCACCAAGCATGGCCGTTAAACACTTGGGCACGGATGGTGGCACGCAAAGGCATCACTTGGCAGTGGCTCCGGCGACCTCGCTTACGTCAGCCGACAACGGCGAATTTTGTTTCATTAGAGGTGGAGTCACTGGTCCAGGAAATGATTGCCAAGAATGTCATCATCCCGGTCCCCCCAAATTACCCTGTATTCACGTCCAAGCTATTTTTGGTTCCCAAAAGGGACAGTGTTCAGATGAGACCAGTCGTAGACCTGTCGTAGAGGATGCCATTCGGTTTGAACCTGGCACCTCGATTATTCACGAAATTAGTCCGGCAAGCCCTGATGCCGTTATTAAAGCAAGGAATCAGAGTGTTGTGGTACCTAGACGACTGGCTGGTGGTGGCAGAGACAGAGCAATTATGCATCAAACATGTCAACATAATTTTAAATCATGTCAAAACTCTAGGGTTCAAGGTAAATCTGGTAAAGTCAAACCTTGTTCCCTCACGAGTAATTCAGTGGATAGGGCTGGTCTGGGACACAGCTGCTCTCACTCTGAGTCAGAGTGTGGACAATCGCAACAGGTTTCGCAGGAAACTGTTCATGTTTCTTCACAGTCTGACTACGACACGAAGGGTCTGGGAGTCTCTGGTCGGCTCTCTCAACTGGATTCAACTAACTGTAATGTTGGGCCAGTTGAAAGTAAAACGTTTAATATTGGAAGGCAACAAATATTTCCCACTCTTACCGGCGGGAAAGTTATGGCCCATCCCAAAATTAATCCACACCTTACTAGCGGTCTGGGCGAAGAGGGAAACGTTGCACTCAATTGTGTCATGGACCTCTCCTCCGCCAACAGTATGGGTAGACACGGATGCGTCAGGCACAATAGGTTGGGGATTTCAGTCAAATCAGGGGCACCAGGGTCAGGGGCTTTGGTCCCACTTAGAAATCTCCCACATCAATGTCAAAGAATTACTAGTCCCCTTGTATTTCCTTCAGGCTCACGGCCCTGCTTTAAGGGGCAAGTCGGTGGCCTTCAGAATGGACAATCTGAATGCAGTTCACTGTATTCAGAAACAAGGGTCAACGAGGTCAAGGGGGTTGCTAAATGTGTCGGAAGAGATTTTTACTCTAGCCAACAGACTAGACATTTATCTTCACGCATCTTATCTCCCAGGCGTAGCAAACGTCTGGGCAGACGCTCTGTCCCGGAGACAGAGCACGACAGTAGAATGGGAGCTCAAGCAACCCATTTTCAACCAAATGATTGCAGAGCTCTACCATCCACAAGTGGATATGTTTGCATCCGAGGAGACTCACAAGCTCCCTCTATACCTCACCCGCCGGACGAAAACGCCGGCAGGGGGGCCGGACGCTCTGGTGACAGACTGGAACAGATGGAGCTCCATCTATCTGTTTCCGCCGCCAGATGCGTCACTAATGTGCCACGTAGTGAACAAACTACGAGATTATCGAGGCTTAGTCTCGCTAGTCGCACCCCTGTGGCCGGCGCAGTTGTGGTACCAGCAATTAAAGACGTGGTGTCCGCACCCGGTGTCGCTCCCGGTCGGGTATTTCCACTTAGACACGATTGGCAACCTAGCGACCTCGCTGACTTTTGCATTATGGACATTCAGGAGGCCAAGTGGCTAGCACCATACGGTAGAGAGGTGACCAATAAATTATTAAATCAATATACTCACTCTACGAAACGACAGTATCAATCACATTGGCAAACCTTTACTTCTTGGATCATTAGAACAGAACAGACTGTGCCATCGGTAGCTTTAGTTTTCAATTATTTAAATTATCTGTTTGAGCAGAAACGTTTATCTGTGGTAACGTTAAAAAATCACTTAACTGCGATTAGAGTGCCCTTTTTAGACCTTACAGGTCTCTCCATACCGGTAGCGGAGGAAACAGGTTTTATGAGGGCATGTTTTAAACTCCGCCCACCTCCCCGTCAGCTCATGCCTACTTGGTCTCTGGACAAGGCATTGTCTTTACTTCACTCTCGTCTGTACCAAAATACTGCAGATTTTGCATTACTCTTGAAAAAGGCTGTATTCCTTTTGGCTTTGGCCACCGGGAACAGAGTGTCTGAGCTGGCGGCGATGAGCAACACACCTAATTGCCTTAGGTTTGGTAGACTTAATGAATGTATTCACATTGCACCTTCCCCGGGATTTGTAGCCAAGAATGAGCACAGTGCACACGTGTTTTCTGAGTTCACGGTGCCGGTGCTAAAAAGGGGAAAGGTGCACCATAATCTATGTCCAGTGCAGGCTCTAACCAAATATTTGAGAGTGGCTCCTCTCAACCCCCAAGGTGCTTTATGGGTAGCGAGTACGGGTAAGCGCTTACTGAAACGGAGATTAGCTTCTCTTCTGGTCGAAGTCATTAAAGAGAATAATCCCGGCGTTGTGGGTAGGGCCCACGATTTACGCAAATGGGCGGCATCTTTACGTTTCATGAAGAATTTTTCAGTAGAAGATATTGCGTCCACACAGTTGTGGGCGTCTAATCATACGTTTTTGACTAGATACTTGTCAGTTGCTCTGGACAAACCTTCCTTACCATGTATATCTTTAAGGCAGAGGGTCTAGGTGGCCCTACTGTAACTTTTGTTTACTTTCAAGGAAAAAGGGGGGGGGGGGTGCAGTCAGTGTAACATAGGACACCCTAGACCCCGCCAGAGTATAAGAGCTGTGATACAATTAGGGTTAATGTGATATGAAAATTTCTCTGCGAGAAATTGTGCTAGTACAATGTTAGTACAAAACAATGGAGTTGTTATAGTAGTTTTAGCTGTGAAAGCAATTTAGTATTAAACAGTGGAGATTTTTTGCAAATTATTTTTCACGAATATTATGGGGTTTATTATGTGCACATGTAAACTTATAACTTGTTATTTTTTGTCACCACTCGTTGAGTGGGGTGCCTTGGTAACTACAGATCTGTTCACAGAATCTCCAGAGTTACCCCTTTTTTGTCAAGCAGGCTTCTTTGAAGCACGCACCTGCTTGAACCCCCTTTTTTGTATTTATATGGTCTGCGCCGTAATTAAATATATTTTTTCAAAGTAAGAATACTATGTGGTTGTTTGATTATCTGCTTTGCTAGAGTTATGATATGATTACGAATGTCCCCCTCCAGTCTTAGAAATCAGGCATGTTCGTCAATGATGGAGGGGCCACTAATAAATTATAGGTTTGACTCCTGTAAGGAGATAAAGAAAACCTAATATTTAGTAGTGGCCCCGTAATCATTGACGACTGGGGCCCTCCCGACCGTCCCCTTCCCATTCGTTGATGTATTAAGGATTTTGGTTTACTGGATATGTCAGTGAAGGAAGAATGACGCCTGAATCAGCGTCTGGTCAAAGATCCACACAAGTACATCCACGATATGATGGAAAGCTTATTGGATAGTTATTCTTATTTTCTTTTTGTTTTTATTTTTTACGAAGTTTTTTCGTAGTGAGAACCCAATTCATAATGACTGAAGCCATGAGTGAGGTCGCGTGCGCTCATGATGAAGGCTCCTCAGATTTTAAATGCTCTGCGCGGTAGATTCAAACTACGGCGGATTAGTGTTTGAAGAGGATGCCTTATGTAATAGGCATGTTCGTCAATTATTACGGGGCCACTACTAAATATTAGGTTTTCTTTATCTCCTTACAGGAGTCAAACCTATAATGATGACATGATTAAAGTTAGAGAAACCTCATTAAGCCGTAATGTTCAGACGACAAAGAAAAGAAAACGGCCGAACAATAATAAATATGCCCACGATAAAGTCCTCCAAGGTTGGAACAAAATGCTCAAGGTCGCGCATAGAAAATGGGTAAACGATGGAAGGGAAGACGAAGCAAAAAACACGTTGCTGGAGACAGCAAAAATTTGCGGGGAGGCTAGAAAAGAAGTTAGAAGGGAGTATTGGACGAATTTTACAAATAATATCGGAAATAGTAAAAATATAGGTGATATTTGGAAAGAGGTTAAAAAAGTTAAAGGAAAGAAAATCGATAATGTGGCACACCCGACTCCTGAAAAATTCGCTAACGAGCTAATGAAGAAATGGTCACTCGCGTCAAGCAAAGACAGTATACCTCAGGAAATCAAAGAGGCAGTAAATAAATGGGAAGGGGACAGGAGAGAAGTAATTATTAATGCTTTAAACACAGGGGATAACACTGATGTAATGTTTACTAGGGATGAACTACTTCGAGCTATTAAACATGGGAAATGTACAGCCCCTGGGGAGGACGGAGTAACCTATGATATATTAAACTGTTTGGCAAGCATTGATAATGGTCCACTACTTGATCTATTCAATATGAGTTATCAAGAGGGTCGATTACCCCGAGCATGGAAAACTGCTATCATTATTCCTATCCCTAAGCCTGGAGGAGGATTTAGGCCAGTCTCTTTAACATCTTGTTTTTGCAAAATGATGGAAAGAATGCTTTTAGAAAGATTGCAATATGTTATAGGAGGTAAATTAAGTAATAATTTATATGGGTTCATCAAAGGTAAAGGAACTACTGATGCCGTCATCAAGTGCCTATCACACGATGCTGACTACTGCAGGGCATTTGTCGATCTCAAGGGTGCATTCGATAAAGCCAACGGAGAAATTATACTGCATGAACTAGCAGGTATGGGGGTGCTTCATTGCTTCATTGGATAGGAGACTATTTACATGGCCGAAGGGCTAAAGTCTCTTTTCAAGGAGCATTGTCTGAAGAAGGTAGTTTGGACTTAGGGACACCACAGGGTGGGGTACTAAGTCCAATGTTGTTCAATGTACTATTGAATAGACTTGCAAGTCTAAAATTAGCCGATGGGGTTAAAATTAGAATTTATGCAGACGATATTATGCTACAAAGCAAAACGGTTGATAAAATGCAACAGGCGCTGACTAAATTTGGGAAGTTAACACAGGAACTAGGATTAATAGTAAATGAAGATAAAACAAAATTTCAATGTCGAGCAAGAACTGACAAGCAACTAACAATAAATAACATGAATATAGAAAGAGTAAATAGTTATAAGTACTTGGGTATGTATGTGGGTTATACAGCAGAAGCTAAAGAAGCTGAGGTGAATTATATAACTACACAATGTAAGGCACGAATGCAACCCTTGAGAGCCTTAGCTTGGAGTGGTAACGGTGTCGGTGTTCCTGTACTAAAAATGATGTACATTAGTACTATTAGGTCAGTCATTGAATATGCCAGTCCTGTCCTTTTTTGCCTTGATGAAGGAAGGTTCGATAAACTTGAAAAAATACAAAACGAGGCTATGAGAATTATTTTAAACTGCCCAAAAAATGCAATGATTGATGCAATGAAGCTTGAAACAATGCTACCGAGCATTAAACATAGAGTAGAACAAACTAATATTGTAGCAGCAATTAGACATGTAAGATTAAAAGGTGGCAACGAACTACTGAAAGACATAAAGGACTGCATGAATAATACTCGCACCTTCTGGAGACAAGGCAAAAAAGGATATATGAAACATTTGGTGAACAAAATACAACATTATGATTTAATAAACAACTGTATTAATTACGAAAATGAACAACCTATCCCACCATGGGAGGAGAAAGACGTAATTTTAGATATTATGCCATTACAAAAGAAAAAGAACATGTATAATACAATAGAATTAAGAAACATTTATGAAGAGAGAATACACAAAATGTACACTGGTAAAGTAGCACATGTTTATTGTGATGGGTCGGTAATGGAAAATGGTAGGGCAGATTGTGGGATTTTAATTAGAGATTACATGCAAGACTCCAACATGTGGCTAGAAACAGAATATAATTATAGGCTAAGCGATAATATATCATCAACTCAGGCTGAATTGTATGCGATATTATATGGACTTAAAGAAATCGAAGGAGGAGAAGGGGATGTAAGCTTCTTTGTTGACAGCAGAGGGGCTCTGGACTCCCTAAACTGTAAAACACCAGTATACGAAAATATTGTTATCCAATGCCGGAATATTGTACATCAACTCCAATTAAAAGGGAGAAAAATTGTGTTTTCATGGATACCATCACATACAGGGATTACCTATAATGAAAAAGTTGATATAATAGCTAAAAATGCTACTGAAAAAATGGAAATTGATGTACAATGTACCCTATCTTTGAAACAGGTAAAAAACAAAATAAAGAAATGTCAAGAAGTAAAAGAAGCTAGAGATATCGAGTGTAAGTATATAGCCAGGCCTAGTGCCACCATGCATCATTACAGAGAGGTGGTAGATAAAACTAAATTCAATTATGGGAATGTTACAAGTAAGTGGAAAGATTCTGTATGTACTAGGTTAAGACTAGGCTACAAATATTACTGGGAATTAGGCATTAATACTGCAGAGAAGGATAGGAGTTGTAGGCTGTGCAATAGGCCAAGATCTCACACCCTTCAACATTATATACTGCAATGTATAACTTTAATAAAATATAGAAATAATACAATTGAAAATGTAACTAAACAGATAATATGGATGTTCAACAGTGGAACTATGTACAACCTTTTAAAAGAATGTAAAATTATAAAACATATAATTTGATGTGTAGCTATGCTCTTCAACTAAACACATGTACATTCTAGTGGTGCCTTACAGGCCACCCTGGGTCAGCGAACCTACGCTTCCTAACCATACTGCTGTATTGTCCTCAATATTCTCGGCTAATGGGTTGATGTACAAGTACCTCCGGATATGCGGCACATCCCTCCCGGAGGACTACTTGCACCTTCCCTCCGAATATTATTTTATGGAAATAAAATAATATGAATCTGAATCTGAATCTGTATGGCTGTATGTTTTGGGTGCTGGGGTCTGGTGACTGGGTCACGACGGTTAGGGTCCCTCTAGGATGTTTAAGGAGGGATTAACACGGTCGGGGCTCAGTTAGGGGTCTTGTGGGACAGCATGCGTGTTTAAAAACAAATAACAATCTGATCAAGGTCTATAACGGGGACTCATGTATTTTAGATATGTCTTTATTATAATACTGTATATACTAAACTTAGGTAGTGTTAAAAATTATCTTCAATATCAATGTATTACTCATCTAACTATATATGTAATGACATAGTTTAAGCTAGAAATAGGGTTAAGATTGCGTATGCACCTTCGCCCTTTTGAGATAATGTAACTATGATACTTGTGTAACATTTGTACTTTTCTCAATAAAACAATCAAATCAAATCAAATCTCTCTCTCAACCCAATCATCAATCTATTACAGCTGTTAGGTATCGAGTAGTACCTACCTACATAATGATTGTATCTGTTGCAATACAAATTAATTTCATTCATGTGTTAATATTTTACTTAATCGATTATTACTCTTCCTCGCTAAAACATTACGACCCCCCCCCCCCTCTCTCTTTCTCTCTGGTGGTGTGGATGATGAAGGATAAGACAGTGGTGGAACGAAAGTCACTGATTGATTATATATGTGTGGATGAAAGAATGAAGAAATCTGCGATGGATGCTAGGGTGTATAGGGGTATTGGAGGGGGTCTGTCTGATCATTATGTAGTAATAGCTAAGGTTAGGATACAAAATAAGTGGGTGAGGAGAGCTGGAGGGAGGCGAGAGGAAGGTAGAATGGTGAGGAGGGTGGAGAGGCTACAGGAGGAGGAAATCAGGGAAGAGTACAGGAGAGCAGTAGAAAGACGACTAGGTGGGTTCGACCTGGAGGAGATAAGCAAGGTGTTTAACCCGGCAAGTGCGATAGGCCTCACGGAAGGCTTCCTATAGGGAACGCGATAGGCCTCACGGAAGCAAGACCATAAAAAAAGCCTTCCAAAAAAAAAAGGGGCCTATCAAAACAAAGGAATTTGTCTCTAGGTGAGAAAATTCCCCTCTAGTACTCATTCATGTGTTTCTCACCCCCCCCCCCTCCCCTCCTTCCCCACCTTATTCCCCCCTCTTCAATTGTCACCTATTGTTCCTCTTATTTTCATCATTTATCGGTTATTTTTCTCTCCCGCGATAATGTAGCACAACAGGGTTGCACAAAAGATCGTTATGTAACACCCAGACACCGGCACACACCGCCCCGCTCGCCTCAGTTGACTCACAGACAGCGAGAGGGGAGGGTTGCCTGTGCCTCTCTCTCGCCTGAGATTATGACCGGGTGGCCAATATCTTTGTTTTTCACCAACCAAATGCTTTTCCAACTTATTTTAGCACTCTTGAAGGTTCATATATACATCATATATGTAAAATAAAAGCATACCGAAAACAAATAATGCTCTATATTGTAAATATAACAAATTCTGTCCGAATCCAAGGCTAGAAATGCACAAATAACTACCCTAGCCCCTAGGTCTATATCGCGCTTGTCAGGTTAAGGAAGAGATCTGTGCAGCATGTGAGGAGGTGTGTGGAGGGAGGGGAGTGGAAGGTACAGCATGGTGGACAGAAGAGGTAAAAATAGCTGTGGAAAACAAGAAGAAAGCGTATAGAGAGTGGTTGGGTAGTAGAGGGAATGAAGATTTGGAGAGGCAGAAAGGAGCGAGGTACGTGGAGAGAAAGAGAGTAGTGAAGGAAAGTAAGAGAAGAGTAGATGAGGAATTTGGAAGGAATCTGAGTGTAAAATGGAGGGAGTGTAAGAAACTGTTCTGGAAATAAATCAAGAAAGTTAGGGAAGGTAGCAAGGGAAACAGTAAGGCTGTGAAAGATAAGAATGGGAGAATGCTAGCCGAGAAGCAAGAGAGAGTCGAAAGATGGAGGGAGTAGCCTACTTCAACGAGTTGCTAAATGTAAGGAATGAAGAGCCAGCAAACATAGTTGGATATGGTATGGGTGGGAGAAGAAGAGAAGTGGTGGAGGAGGAGGTGGGGATCAGGTCAGAAGTGTGGGAAGCCATGAAAAGAGTGAAGTTGGGGAAAGCACCAGGAACAGATGGAACGTGTGGGGAAATGTTGAGATATGGTGGTGAGATAGTGATCGAATGGGTATGTAAAATGTGCAAACTAGCATGGGAGAAGGGGAGTGCACCCGATGACTGGAAGACTGGCATAATAGTCCCCCTATATAAGGGCAAAGGAGAAAGAGGAGTGTGTGGTAACCAACGAGGAATATGTCTTCTAAGCGTAGTAGGGAAAGTGTACAGTAGGATAGTGATTGAGAGAGTGTGAGTGAGAACGGAGAAATGGATAGGCGACGAGCAGGGAGGTTTTAGGAAGGAAGAGAATGCGTAGATCAGATTTTTACCCTGAATTGTGTTGTGGAGAAGCAACAAAAGGTGTATGTTTTCATCATTTCACTACTCACCTTCCTTTTTCCAGACATGGTGACTAGTATAAGCCTATATAGCTTGTGGTTGAAATACGAAATGTTAGCACCCTTACCTTACGGTGAGAAATTAGAATATCCCTGTAGAGATGCGCAGCGCTGAATTGCCTAGGCCTATGCTAAACGGTTCCCCATCCAAGCACCGTCAACGCTCCAGAAACTGCGACCACAAACCACAATCCAACCTGACCTACAGCTACAGTGATGCCCACACGAACCACCGACCTCGGCTGAATCTATTCACCCTCCACAGGAACACTACTCGGTAAATACAACGGGAGCTCCCCACAACCTCCACACCAAAGTCGTCCCACATGTGCGTCTGCCTTTACTCTCGTTCGTTCCGAATATCCCTAAAACTAGCTAGCCTACCCAAATATGCCTAAAACTAGTTAGCCTACCCAACATAAATCAAATTACACCACAGGACAGGTACCCAATCATAAGACGATTCCATACGAGAATAAGCGTTACCCTTATGACGAGTACTCCGTTCATCCCCGCGGCGGTAGATTCAAACTGGCTGACCTGCGGGCACTTGAATGGAGGCTATTATATTAACCTCTGAAGTGCGCATGGGGGGTATGAGATACCTCTGCCTGTGCGCATGTATTTGAGCTGTTTCCTTCACTAAAATATTTATTTTACCATAAATAGCATTAATACTTCTCCATATGCGCCTATTCTAGGTTGATTATAAAGGTATTAACCTGTTACAACAATAAAACAAGTGGAAACAGCGTTTGGATGGTCAAAATCGGCGATACAGGCCGGGAGTTACATAATGTATGGCTGAGGCAACCTCCTTTCCCGCCACTTTCCTCCACCTCTGGAGAGACACTGTCGATCGATACTCTCTCTCTCTCTCTTGCACTCGCTTGCTAACAGTGATGACAATGCCCTGCAACTCGCTAATGTTAGCACGAAAATATACCACAGAATAAGGGAATAACAGGGAAAATAGGTGATAACTGAAGGAGGGGAGGAAAGTGGGGAAGGAGGGGAGATAGAGGAGTGATATTTTGCATGGCCCAGGGGCAAAAAAAAAAAAATAAATAAATAAAAAAAAAATAAAAAATTGGCGTTTTAAATTGATTTTTTTTTTCCCTGACTCTTAACAGTCTTCCCGCAGTCCACCGGGGGAACTCTTAAGAGTCTTCCTGCAGTTCCCGGGTTAATAGGCATATCGTCAATGATGGAGGAGCCACTAATAAATATACGATTACATAGCCAATAGATACTTGAAAAATGTATTATCTTTGTTCCCCATACAAATGGGCGGGACGGTCTAATCTTAGAGGGTGGAATCAGCCAAGAAAGGAAAACCACGAAAATTACCCTAGAGAATCACAAGATTATCAAAACAAGGTCACTCAGAAACTACAATAAGGAAACATTTCTGGACATCTTATGGAATACAGACTGGTCTCCAGTGTTTGGAAGTACAAACGTTAATGACATTTGACAGAGTCTGCCACAATATCCTGTTTGATAAATTAGCAACAAGGGGAGTGCCATCCTATATACTGAGAATCTTGAAGTACTGGTACGCCAATCAAACATTTAATGTAAGATGGGGTAACATTATTTCGGATTCCTTTACAGTAACCAATGGAGTGAGACAGGGTAGTATTCTCTCACCTTACTTATTCAATGCATATATGGATGAATTAAGTGATAAATTGAATAAAGAGCAGATTGGATGTTATGGTGGGAATAAAATCATCAACCATCTCATGTATGCTGATGATCTGGTCATTATTGCACCGTCTTCTGCGGGTCTGAGCAAACTTCTTGATATATGTGAATCTTTTGGTAGTAAACATTGTGTTAAATTCAACCCACTGAAAAGTGCTGTTCTTATATTTAGATCAAAATTACTGTATAAAAGTAAACTGCCAAATTTCTCACTCAATAATCAAATTATTCAAGAAGTAAACAAAATAAAATACCTGGGACACATTATCTCAAACGATTGCTCAGATGATGCAGATATCGGCCGTCAGCGCAGACAGCTATATTTACGTGGTAACACCATCTTGAGAAAATTCCACATGTGTAATTGGGAAACTAAAGTCACTTTGTTCCGGACATATTGTTCCTCTATGTACACGGCCCATTTGTGGTGGAAGTATAAGAGAGCCACCATAAATGGTCTGTGTACATCCTATCATAATATACTCAAGATGTTCATTGGTCTCTCTAAATATGAAAGCACTAGTATGGTGTGCACACTGTTGGATGTGCAGTGCTGTCGGGCTGTCATCAGGAGACTGGTGTACAGCTTTTCGCAGCGACTGCAATCCTCCAGTAACACGCTGATTGTAGCTCTTTGGTCTAGTGATCATATCTATGAATCCCGTATTATATCTCACTGGCAGAAGCTGCTGCACACATAGTATGTACTGTAATGTAATATATAGGTCTAATTGAACTATGAGCAATGATCTGTGCAATAGGTGTTAACCAACATTGAGCAATAGCCTTAGTTAGCCTATCTGTGTTATATTGTGACAAAATGTGATATGTGCTCTATTCTGTAAATAGGCCTACTGTATTTTTTATTTTATTGTGTCTTTATTAATATATCTTTGTGTATAATTATTATCTGTGCTCTGACGAGAAGTGTATGTGATATGGACCATTAGGTCGTACTGTATTTATACTGTATCTATCTTATGTGTCTGGAATAAAGAATTATTATTATTATTATTATTATTATAATGACGCAGGGGTTGGCTTCAGAACCATCATCACAAACATCCTAGACGAAATAGCTCCTCTGAAAGACATACGAATTAAAGCAAGGTCAGACCCATGGATCAACAATGACATACTACACCATCTGGAACACAGAGACAATCTGTTAAAAAGGCTAGCGAAACATAGACAGGATCAAGGTCTGAAACATGAGTTCAACAGGGCCAGGAATAAACTAAGTAGGAAAATGAAATCAGCGAAAAATAATTATTTTCACAATAAGGCAGAGGAATATCAGAATAACCCAAAGAAACTATGGAGGCACCTAAAAACAACAGGCTACAGCAACAAGACAAGGGATTCGTCTAACACTAATATTGCTCTCACCATTAATGATCAGGTTTGCCACGATAAATGACAAATTTCAACCTACTTCAACTCCTTCTTCACTTCCATAGCAAACACACTTGCACAGAACCTACCTCAACCTCTCAATAAATACACGACAACAACGGCCACCTTTCGTAATTTCTACAGAGATAAAGACATACACCCGAACACATTTAGATTGCAAAATGTTACACCAAAATACACTTTTGACGAGCTGTCTAACCTAAATGTACATAAGAGCACAGGACCAGACAAAATTCCTGCCAAATTTCTACGAGATGGAGCCATTGGTATAGCAGGCCCCCTAACCCACATCATCAACTTGTCAATTAACACCAACACAGTACCTGCTGAACTGAAGGAAGCTATTGTAACCCCTCTATTCAAGAAAGGAAATAAACTAGAAGTTGGCAACTACAGACCAGTTAGCATATTATGTATTGTATCTAAAATCCTTGAAAGAGCGGTATACACCCAAATTGAACACTACCTCAAACAAAATGATCTATTCTATAAGTTTCAATCAGGTTTCAGATGCATGTACTCGACAGACTCCTGTCTCATCCACTTAACGGATCACATTCGTAAAGAAATGTCTAAAGGTAACTACACCGGTATGGTTCTTCTTGATCTACAAAAAGCGTTTGACACAGTAGACCATGATATCCTATGTAATAAACTACAAGCTATGGGCATAGGGTCTGTGAACTGGTTTAAATCTTATCTTAGTGGTAGAACCCAAAGAGTCAAAATTGATGATAATATATCTGATCCTATGCCAATTAACTGTGGGGTCCCGCAGGGAAGCATCCTTGGTCCCTTACTCTTTCTCTGTTATGTGAACGACATGGAACTGAGCGTCTCATGTAAATTATTACTGTATGCAGACGACAGTGTGCTTCTGGTTTCAGGAAAAGACCCAATAAGTATTGGCGCTTCACTTTCCAAAGAACTAGCATCATGTAGTGAATGGCTAGTGGACAATAGACTATCTCTTCACCTGGGCAAGACGGAAGCCATCTTATGTGGAACAAAACGCAAACTGAAAGACATTGTGGGCTTCTCGGTCAACTGTAATGATATTCCTATAACAACAGTGTCACAAGTTAAATATCTCGGACTGAAACTGGACCCGAGTTTGTCAGGTGAAACAATTTTGGAATCTATCCTGAGTAAGTGTAGAGCACGTATAAAATACCTGTATAGACAGGTGGGATGCTTGCCCGCGGTGACCAAAAAGACCCTCTGCCAAGCGCTTGTTCAATGTCATTTTGACTATTCTGTGTCATCCTGGTACTCTGCATCATCTAAATCAGCACAGCACAAACTTCAGGTCACTCAAAATAAAATGGTTAGGTTCATGCTGAACCTAGGACCCAGATCACATGTTGGCCAGGAACAACTTCAGTCACTAGGTATGCTCAATGTCTCTGACAGGGCCAAACAAATCAGGCTAACTAATGCCTTCAAAATTTTCTATGACAGAGCTCCAGAGTATCTAAAGAATGATTTTGTTAAAGCAAATGAGAGGAGTGGACATAATACAAGAAACAGGATGTTTAATTTTAAGGTCCCGAGAATCCAAGGACAGGGTAAGCAAACATTCTTCTTCACTGCCATCAAAGACTGGAACAACCTACCCCAGTCAGTCCGTGAAAAGAGAACACTGTATTCCTTCAGACGTAGCCTGAAGGAACACCTGAACCGGACAGCTGCGAGAAGGGAGCACCAAGCTTATGTCTACTACTAAATACGACATAAGAGATAGACAAACCAAACTGAAATGATTACTGATTACGGATTACTGATATTTACTATAGGATGTAAGGTATCTTAAAATAACCCCCTAGAAATTCTTTCTCTAAAGTATCTATTTCTTTATCCTCCCCATTTCCCCAGCTAACCTAATCCCACAAGGACCCCAATGGAAATACGCCTAACGGCCTTATTGGGCTATCCTTAGTTGGAATTATGCAAGGCTGGTACATGTCATATTTATAACAAACTATGTGGTACCAACTCTGTAAATTGCTAACTGAATAAATATTATTATTATTATTATTATTATTATTATTATTATTATTATTATTGCTTGGCTCTTCCCGCCCACAATACTCGGGCGGGAAGGACCTAGCTGAGCGGGCGGGATCTTCTAGTCGGAATGGTCTGAGGGCGGGAAATCCCTGCTCCCGGGAAAGCCTTGCTCCCGTTAAGTTAGTATCCACCTTTACTCAGTAAACCCAGCAAAAAACCTGATATAACATGTAAATAAATAGCGAATATATATTTATGGAAATTTTTTGGGTTCAAATTTCAATCAAGAGAGTTCTGGGAAGGTCGGGTAGATGTCGCTTTGTTGACATTGATCAGCTGAGAGACGCTGGATAGTGCAACTTGCCATGGGTTTTTCCCATGTAACTCATGTCATATTAATCTTAATCGCTTTGTTTCATAGCTAGTGCATCTACTGGTTGTCTTCAAAATGAAAGATCAAGTGGGAGTGACCTAGACCGTATTGTAAAACTATGAAATAACAAAGAATATCAAGTCCTTTGGTCGAGTCAGTTTCCGAGAAGAGAATTTATCCAATGCCGAGGTCGAGAAATTCCCAGCAATGGCCTCTGCTTCCATGCTCAAATGGGTTCCTGGGACTTTATATAACTCTGCTCTGAATGTAGTGGTGGTGCATTACAAGAATATAAGCCATGAACTTAAAATATTCCCTCCGTCAGTGCAGTTCGACGTGCTTTTCAAGGTTTGCTTTTTGGTGTTCTTAGTTCGGGGACTTAGCCTAGTCCCAACTTGGTAAAATTCTAGATCCGGTTTCACAGCGAATTTAGCATTTTGTGTTTTTGTTTTTCTCAGTTTTCTTTAGGCCTAGGCCTACAGTGTTGTATTAGCCTAGGCCTATACTAAGGACTGGCGGAAATTAGTATTTATCCATTATCCAACAATCTAAAAACACGGCCCCCACTAGGGGGGAGGGCTATAGCCTTAGCCTAATGCGTAATTGTTTAATCAAACTTTTATCGAAGGCCTCTTTTTCTAGTTATTAAAAATGTAGGCCTAGGCCTATTCTATGGTCATGGTGTATTAGGCCTATATGATATACAGTATAGGCCTACCTCTTATAGGCTATGTTATATTCTATATATTTCAAAGTAAGATATGGTCACCATAATTGTATAAAATTGAAGCCAAAGCCATTTTCCGAACTACGATGTCTAATGGTAATTTTTTGGGTAAATTTCTAGGCTATAATTGCACCTAGCCTATACGAGCTAAAAAATATATTATTGTATTTAACAGGAAGGTACGACTAGGTAAGTGATGTGGCATAGGTGCCAATATGCGGAAATGGATTATAAGGGCATTCCGCCACTAATCCGCCCCCTCTGACAAAAGTCTATCAATCTAGATGTGACACGGATTTTACATTGTTTCAGAGACATTAGCCTAACCTAACAACCTTACCTAACCTAACCTAGTATTATGGGAGGGGGCTGCCGCCCCCACCCCCCCCGCTGGTTGGGTAAAACAGTAGAAATCCAGTTGGGGTGGAGTGAGTAACCGTAGATTTTTGTAAGGGGGTCAGAGGGGGTGGAATGCCCTTATAATCCATTTCCGCATATTGCCACCTAGGCCTATACCACATCACTTACCTCATCATACCTTCCTGTTAAATACAATAATAATTGGTTTAGCTCGTATAGGTGCAATTATAGAATCATACCATTTTTTGTAATTAGGCTACCTTGCAAATAATGGCTATAAATCGCAAATTGTGTAATAAATATGTTACATTTATTTATTGACATGCTTTTATGTAGTTTTCGTATATAATTGAAGAATAGTGTAATGGATTAAGAACTAAGAGGCCAGTCTTACTCATTCAGTGAAGAAAAATGGCGGATTTTCGGTTTCTCGTCATAGGCCTATTTCAGGCTAATATGGAGAATGTAGCTTTAGTAGGCCTATCAGCATTTCCACACATGATTTACAATTGTGAATAACTGAACGTTATGTATGACAACGAGGAGCTGCTTAAATTGGTGAAAATAGGATAATAGGCTATTGAGACAATTCGGAAAAACTCCATTTTTCTGTCACCAATTTTCCCATGGATTTTTGTATTTTTCCCTGTTAGTTTTCATCAATAGGGGCCTATATAGTGTTTGGAAATAGTTACAACCCTCGGAGAAACCGTTTTCCCTATTATAGCCTACAACGATCTTAAGACACGCCGCCCGATAGTGGGGAGGGCTATGAAGTTCAGGGAAAATGAGGGGTTAAAAGCGTAACAAAGACATTAGCCTAACCTAACAACCTTCTTCGAAAGGGGTGAAGTCACAGAGTGTGAGGTGAAGCTGAACGGTCAGGCTATGGAGATCGTCAACTCTTTTAAGTATCTGGGCAGTGTGTTGAGTAAAGATGGGACTATGGATGAAGAGGTGCGGGAGAGGGTACAACAGGGGAAGAGAGTTGTAGGAACGCTAAAAGCAGTAACAAGAAATAGGGTGGTCAGTATGGAAGTGAAGAAGTCCTTGCATGACAGTGTGGTAATCCCGACACTGACTTACGGAAGCGAAGCATGGACGTTGGTTGAGAGACTCAGACCAAGAGTGAGAGCAGTGGAAATGAATTACTTAAGGAGTGCGTGCGGAGTAACATGGAGGGATAGACAGACTAATGAGGAAGTAAGAAGGAGGTGTGGTGTGGAGGTAGATGTGCTGGAAAGTGTGAAAAGGAACAACTTGAGATGGTTCGGCCATATGGAACGTATGGAAAGCGAGAGAATGACTAAGAGGGTGTACGAGAGCGAGGTGGAGGGACAGAGGGGGAGAGGTAGACCGAATATGAGGTGGAAGGATGGAGTGAGGAAGTACATGAACGAAGGCGGTGCTGGTTGGGGGGAGGGGCGTCGACTGACTGGGGACAGAGGTGCATGGGGGCGGTTCGTTCGTGGCCACCCCTTCGGGGATCACGGCGTCAGGCAATAGATAGATAGATAGAACAACCTAACCTATCTTAGTATTATGGGTGGGGGCTGCCGCCCCCACACCCCCGCTGATTGGGTAACAGTGCAAAAAACACAGTATTATAAGAACATAAGAACATAAGAAAATGGGAGTCTGCAGAAAGCCGATTGGCCTAAGCAAGGCAGATCCCTGTCCCACACAACCCCAATTACAAAGCCCAATTATAGGCTCAACACTCTAATACCCTGAGGATCATCTTACCAAAACGGTTAGAGATTAACGCAGGATTACGGGGGTCTGCAGAGCGCTGATTGGCCCAACCCTGCTGATCCCCCTTCACACCCAACCCTTCTCGTCCATATGCTTATCCAATTTTATCTTAAAGCTCCCTATCGTTTTTAATCCCACTATAGCACTTGGTAGTTCATTCCACCCATCTACAACTCTGTTACCAAACCAATATTTGCCTATATCTTTTCTGAAACGAAATTTATCTAATTTGAAACCATTGGTACGAGTTCTTTCGCTATCACTGAGCTTTAGTACATTTGTCATGTCCCCTTTGTTAATCCCACTAACCCACTTGAACACCTCTATCATATCCCCTCTAACTCTGCGTCTCTCTAACGAATGTAAGCCTAATTTCTTCAACCTTTCTTTATACGGAAGATTTCTAATATTATGGATCATTTTTGTCATTCTACGTTGTACTCTCTCCAATGAATCTATGTCCATTCTGTAATAAGGACACCAAAATTGAACAGCATAATCCATATGGGGTCTCACTAATGACAAGTAAAGTTTTAAGATAACATCAGCAGTTCTGTTACTCACACTCCTTGAGATGAACCCGAGAATCCTGTTTGCCTTGTTTCGAACGCTTATACACTGTTGTCTAGGCTTCAAATCATTGCTAACAAACACACCTAGATCTTTCTCACAATTCGAGTTTTCTAATTCCACATTAGCTAGTTTATATTTAACATTTGTATGCATCTTCCCTATCTTTAATACCTTGCATTTGTCAATGTTAAACTTCATCTGCCAATTTACTGACCATTCGTGTAAGGTATCTAGATCCCTTTGGAGGCACTCTATATCTCTATCTGAATCAATTGTTCTCCCCATTTTGGTATCGTCTGCAAATTTACTTATCCTACTAGTTATACCTAAATCAAGGTCATTTATGTATATAACAAACAACAGAGGACCTAATACAGATCCCTGAGGGACACCACTTTTGACTGCTCCCCATTCTGACTTCGTACCATATGCTGACTCTCTGCTTCCTACCAATTAGCCATGACCTAATCCATCCCAACAACGCCCCACCTATTCCATGCGCCTCAACCTTTCTCATCAATCTCTCATGGGGGATTCTGTCGAAAGCTTTACTGAAATCTAAATATATTATATCATATGACTTGTCATTATCTACTGCTTCATATACCTCTGAGAAAAAACTAAGCAAATTAGTAAGGCAAGAACGTCCCTGAGTGAATCCATGCTGAGAAGAATTTATTAAATTAAATGTATCTAAGTGGTTTCTAATTTTACTAGCAATAATTGACTAGTAGCTTTCCTATGATTGATGTAAGACTAATGGGACGGTAATTGGATGCTATTGATTTGTCACCTTTTTTGAAGATCGGAACTACGTTTGCAAGCTTCCAAGCTTCTGGAACTATACCTGTCTCCAATGACTTGTTAAATAAAAATGTTAATGGGTAACTTAACTCATCCCTACATTCTTTTAATACTCTAGCATATACCTCATCAGGACCAGGTGATTTATGAGGTTTCAGTCTGTCAATTTCCTTAAGCACATCATTTCTACTTATAGTAACCGTACTTAACCTATTTTCTATACTATCGCTATATACCTTACGGACTTCTGGAAACTGTGCCAAATTTTCATTAGTGAAAACGGAAAGAAATTGACTATTTAATGTACTGCACATTTCTAAATCATTTTCTGTCATTTCTCCTATCGAAGTTTTAAGGGGACCAATTACATCTCTAACCTTGGATTTATATAGTTGGTAAAAAGCTTTAGGATTATTTTTTGAGTCATTGGCAACCTTAATTTCATAATTTCTTTTTCTTTCCTAATATCCTTTTTTACCTGTCTTGATAGATTCTGATAGTAAGCAAGTAGGTGAATTTCGCCTTTTCTAATTTTTCTATATATTCCTCTTTTGTCCTAGAAGATCTAATAGTCTATTATTCATCCATTTGGGTTGGTTCTGTGTTGATCTAAATTTTCTTTTGGGGATGTATTTATTTTGTGCATTGAATACTGACTTGATAAAATTATCGTATGTATCTACCAAGGTTGACGTCTCTTCCTGACTTAAGATGACAGGTGCCTGAGAAGGGTACACTCATTTGGACACCTGGATCGACTTAATTTTTTGACCATAGGGTCCGCTAATAGGGCTCTTCTTAACCCACCATAATTGGCTTTTCTAAAGTCAGGTATTAATGTTGTATTCTCTCTGGTATTACCTTTCCATTGTATATTTAAATACACAGAATTGTGGTCACTATTTCCTAGGTGGTCCCCTATCTCTACATTATTTACCATATGTTCATTGTTACTGAAAACTAAATCGAGAATATTATTACCTCTAGTCGGCGTATCTATGAATTGAAATAAAAAACTATCTTGTACTACCTCTATAAACCTCTATTACCTCTATTACCATTTGGCTTCTAACCTAGCTGAAACACATCATAAGACCTTACAGACTATCCAAAACAAAGCCCTGAAGATCATTAAAGGCTGCACAGCTACTGCACCCACAGATCATCTACATCAAGAAACCAAAATCTTCAAAGTCAAAGACCATCTGGACATGAGAGGCACTCAATTCCTGGCAGCAGCCTCCACGAACCAAGACCACCCACTAAACTACATGGCAACACACCCACAGACACCAAGAAATATCAAAACAACACCCAGCACACAGTATCACACACAGTTATTGTCCTCTCTCCCTCCCTGCCCACCCTGAACCAACTTCCAGAAGCACATCCATACTCATATCTCTCGCCAATCCATCCACTCACTCACAGACAACACGCAGCTGCATGCACGACCTCCCGAAATCCATCCTTCCGAATCCTCCCTCCCTCGCGAGGACAGAGTCCACCTGGCCAGGCTGAGATGCGGACACCATCCAGCTCTCCTGAGCTATCAGAAGAGACTGGATGACTCCGTTGTCGACGCCTGCCCGGGATGTAACACAGCACCCCATACCATTAAACACATCATAGAAGACTGCATTTCACACAACCACTTACGCCAACAACACAACCTACACTCAATGAGAGCTCTGTGGGAAAGCCCGATCGTGGCCATGGCCTTCCTCAGGGACTCGGGGCTGTTCGGCCAGGCAGCTTAGGGAACAACAACAACAACCTCTATAAACTCCTCAGAATCAGAGTCTCCTATTTGATGCTGCCAATCTATATTCGGAAAATTAAAATCCCCCATAATGCACACATTGCTAAACCTTGATGCCATTTTAATTTCCTCCCATAATGACGTTCCGTCATTTCTACTCATATTTGGCGGTCTATACATAACTCCAATAACTATGGTCTCACTACCTTCGTTAACCTCTACCCAAACACTTTCATTATCGTTATTTAGTCTAATACCTGATTTGGTGTAATGGTTAAGGTGGCAAAAATATGTGTGTGATAACCCGGGTTCGAATCCCGGTGGATCATATATACTTTAATTAATTTCATTGGGGGTGTGGTGGTGAGATTAATAAAAATAATATTATTAGTAGGTTTAGGGATATTTCTTCGAGAGGCCGGTCTATATTATCTGTGCCCCATGAATATTCTTTCCTCTCACTTAAACAGTAGGCTACCATAGTGCGGTTGGGAATATGAACATGATTAGACTAATATCCAGTATTCGAGAATGGATAATAAGTCGTAGGCGTGTGCATAAACCTTTAACCGTCCTGGTGGTGTAATGGTTAAGGTGGCAAAAATATGTGTGTGATAACCCGGGTTCGAATCTGGTGGATCATATATACTTTAATTAATTTCATTGGGGGTGTGGTGGTGAGATTAATAAAAATAATATTATTAGTAGGTTTAGGGATATTTCTTCGAGAGGCCGGTCTATATGATCTGTGCCCCATGAATATTCTTTCCTCTCACTTAAACAGTAGGCTACCATAGTGCGGTTGGGAATATGAACATGATTAGACTAATATCCAGTATTCGAGAATGGATAATAAGTCGTAGGCGTGTGCATAAACCTTTAACCGTCCTGGTGGTGTAATGGTTAAGGTGGCAAAAATATGTGTGTGATAACCCGGTTCGAATCCCGGTGGATCATATATACTTTAATTAATTTCATTGGGGGTGTGGTGGTGAGATTAATAAAAATAATATTATTAGTAGGTTTAGGGATATTTCTTCGAGAGGCCGGTCTATATGATCTGTGCCCCATGATCTTTCCTCTCACTTAAACAGTAGGCTACCATAGTGCGGTTGGGAATATGAACATGATTAGACTAATATCCAGTATTCGAGAATGGATAATAAGTCGTAGGCGTGTGCATAAACCTTTAACCGTCCTGGTGGTGTAATGGTTAAGGTGGCAAAAATATGTGTGTGATAACCCGGGTTCGAATCCCGGTGGATCATATATACTTTAATTAATTTCATTGGGGGTGTGGTGGTGAGATTAAAAATAATATATTAGTAGGTTTAGGGATATTTCTTCGAGAGGCCGGTCTATATGATCTGTGCCCCATGAATATTCTTTCCTCTCACTTAAACAGTAGGCTACCATAGTGCGGTTGGGAATATGAACATGATTAGACTAATATCCAGTATTCGAGAATGGATAATAAGTCGTAGGCGTGTGCATAAACCTTTAACCGTCCTGGTGGTGTAATGGTTAAGGTGGCAAAAATATGTGTGTGATAACCCGGGTTCGAATCCCGGTGGATCATATATACTTTAATTAATTTCATTGGGGGTGTGGTGGTGAGATTAATAAAAATAATATTATTAGTAGGTTTAGGGATATTTCTTCGAGAGGCCGGTCTATATGATCTGTGCCCCATGAATATTCTTTCCTCTCACTTAAACAGTAGGCTACCATAGTGCGGTTGGGAATATGAACATGATTAGACTAATATCCAGTATTCGAGAATGGATAATAAGTCGTAGGCGTGTGCATAACCTTTAACCGTCCTGGTGGTGTAATGGTTAAGGTGGCAAAAATATGTGTGATAACCCGGGTTCGAATCCCGGTGGATCATATATACTTTAATTAATTTCATTGGGGGTGGTGGTGAGATTAATAAAAAATATTATTAGTAGGTTTAGGGATATTTCTTCGAGAGGCCGGTCTATATGATCTGTGCCCCATGAATATTCTTTCCTCTCACTTAAACAGTAGGCTACCATAGTGCGGTTGGGAATATGAACATGATTAGACTAATATCCAGTATTCGAGAATGGATAATAAGTCGTAGGCGTGTGCATAAACCTTTAACCGTCCTGGTGGTGTAATGGTTAAGGTGGCAAAAATATGTGTGATAACCCGGGTTCGAATCCCGGTGGATCATATATACTTTAATTAATTTCATTGGGGGTGTGGTGGTGAGATTAATAAAAATAATATTAATACAGCTTTTTAATGTACTCCTGACAAACACTGCTATACCGCCACCCCTCTTACTTGTTCGGTCATATTTAAACAAACTATATCCTGGTATATCAAATTCTGCTAAAAAATGCCTGGTTTCTGTATTAATCCACGTTTCAGTTAGCGCTATTATGTCTATATTTTCTTTGCTAACAAGGGCTCTAAGTTCGTTCATTTTGTTACATAGACTCCTACAGTTTGTGTAATATACTCTCAATTTACTTCTTTTCTTTATACCTAATTTACCTTTGTTTTTAGCGACATTTCCATCTTCCGTTGCACCATCACTACTATCATTTGCATTATAGTCATCATTTTTAGCATGAGACTGAATATCCTTATCGCTTTCGCCTGACGCTAAAATTGTTCCATTTAACCTTTCATTTACACTCTCAATATTTCTGTTCAAAACCCCACAACCACCCTATCTAAAGAACTAGCTAATGTAGAAACCCCTAACCGTGAAAGATGAACCCCATCCCTTGCGTACATCCCATCTCTCCCATAGAAACTATCCCAGTTATCAATGAATGGTATTGCTTTTTCTTTGCAATATTTCTCCAAACGGCAATTGACACCAATCGCCCTGGATGTCCATTCCTTGGGAACTCCTCTTCCGGGTAGGATACAATGTACTACAGGGATCCCTCCCTTCATCCTAACTTTATCTAACACATCCCGATACTGCTGCAGCAGTTCCTCACTTCTACCCTTACCAACATCGTTACTCCCGGCACTGAGACAGATAATGGGGTTATCTCCACTATCTTCCAAGATGTGGTCCATCTTCTCTAAAACCCTCCCAACTCCATGGCCAGGCAGACACACAACCTTCCTAAGTTTAGTGCGGGTAGCCCTAACTAAATGTCTTACCATGGAGTCGCCCACAATCGACACAGACTTACCTTCTCGGGACACAGACTTACCTTTCCCTCGGGAGGATCCAGCAGCTGCAGTTGGAGAACCCCCGGTGGTGGCAGAAGCTCCCTTGGTGGTGGTAGTGGTGGTGGTAGGTAGTACAGCGTCAGAGGTTGGAGCTGAGTCGGCGGCAGGCACTTCGGTTATCCCTCCCTTATCCTGACTATCTTTTCCCTCACATTCGTCTCGCAAAGGAGAGAATGTATTTGTCACACTCATACCTATTCTACTATCCTGCTTCTTGAGTGTGACTTTCCCACCCGTATATTTAACAACCTGCCATGAATACAATTGTTCATCAACTTCCTCCCTTTTCCCCTTACTTGACTTTATTTCCTCTTGGCTAAGCTTGAAAGCTAGATTTTCGTCTTTAATCAAATCCACTTCCCTCTGAAGTTTAACATTAACCTCCCTTAGAGCCAAGACCTCTTCCTTCACCACAACCATCTCCTCTCTTACCTGGAGAATAAGATGATGCAGATCAGTTAGAGACTCGCACTCCATACCTGCCATGATCCCAATAAGCTTAGCGAGATTTATGGTATTTATGGGACGAACTTAGAGCCCTTGTTAGCAAAAAAAATATAGACATAATAGCGCTAACTGAAACGTGGATTAATACAGAAACCAGGCATTTTTTAGCAGAATTTGATATACCAGGATATAGTTTGTTTAAATATGACCGAACAAGTAAGAGGGGTGGCGGTATAGCAGTGTTTGTCAGGAGTACATTAAAAAGCTGTATTAAATCAGGTATTAGACTAAATAACGATAATGAAAGTGTTTGGGTAGAGGTTAACGAAGGTAGTGAGACCATAGTTATTGGAGTTATGTATAGACCGCCAAATATGAGTAGAAATGACAGAATGTCATTATGGGAGGAAATTAAAATAGCATCAAGGTTTAGCAATGTGTGCATTATGGGGGATTTTAATTTTCCGAATATAGATTGGCAGCATCAAATAGGAGACTCTGATTCTGAGGAGTTTATAGAGGTAGTACAAGATAGTTTTTTATTTAAATTCATAGATACGCCGACTAGAGGTAATAATATTCTCGATTTAGTTTTCAGTAACAATGAACATATGGTAAATAATGTAGAGATAGGGGACCACCTAGGAAATAGTGACCACAATTCTGTGTATTTTAATATACAATGGAAAGGTAATACCAGAGAGAATACAACATTAATACCTGACTTCAGAAAAGCCAATTATGGTGGGTTAAGAAGAGCCCTATTAGCAGACCCTATGGTCAAAAAATTAAGTCGATCCAGGTGTCCAAATGAGTGTACCCCTTCTCAGGCACCTGTCATCTTAAGTCAGGAAGACACGTCAACCTTGGTAGATACATACGATAATTTTATCGAGTCAGTATTCAATGCACAAAATAAATACATCCCCAAAAGAAAATTTAGATCAACACAGAACCAACCCAAATGGATGAATAATAGACTATTAGATCTTCTAGGACAAAAGAGAGGAATATATAGAAAAATTAGGAAAGGCGAAATTCACCTACTTGCTTACTATCAGAATCTATCAAGACAGGTAAAAAAGGATATTAGGAAAGAAAAAAAAATTATGAAATTAAGGTTGCCAATGACTCAAAAAATAATCCTAAAGCTTTTTACCAACTATATAAATCCAAGGTTAGAGATGTATATAATTGGTCCCCTTAAAACTTCGATAGGAGAAATGACAGAAAATGATTTAGAAATGTGCAGTACATTAACCCTCCAGCCCCGGCTATGTATTACTGTATATATATATTCCTCGAAACCCGGGTGTTTTGGCCGAAAAACGTCTAGGCTAGGCTACCGTATATGTGTTAATCTGACTGCTTCCCGCATTCCCGCGCATCCCCAAGCGTAGCTGTGTTATTTACCTGTAGAATGGCATTAAGTAGAGCTCTCTAAGTCAACTGGTTGAGTTGTGATGATGATTTCATTGGAGATAACTTTATGGCCAAAACAGCCACTTTACACTACTTTTCGATACTTAACAACAACATACAGGCACACACGAACAAGCGACGCTCTCCTTCTTGTGGCCGGAGATGCGGGGCGTCGGTCCAGCCGGCTGTTGTTTACATGCGTCGGACCGACGCCTCGCACACGAAGCTCACAGGCTTTCAACCACTGGGCATTCAAGAGCCCTTCCGGGCAGCTGTTATATGCTTTTTTTATGGGCGTTCAAGAGCCCTTCCGTGGTGAGAGGGTTAAATAGTAAATTTATTTCCGTTTTCACTAATGAAAATTTGGCACAGTTTCCAGAAGTCCGTAAGGTATATAGCGATAGTGAGGATCCAAAATGCAACTTCTGTGCTGGTACTCATAACTCAAAAGACTGCACCAACAAGACTTCCCCCAAATGTATAAATTGTATGAGCTCCACATCAGTTACGGAGCTGCCAAATCATTTCGCCTCAAGTAGAAATTGTCCTTTAATGACAGCTCAGAGAAATAAAGTTATTGAGAACACCGATTTTGTAGGTTCAAAAAACTGAAAAATGCACATGGGAGCCGGTTGAAACTGGGTCTGTTGAATGTTCGTTCCTTGCGTAACAAAATGGATCATATTTGCGAGATCTTGGATGAACGTAACCTTGATGTATTATGTCTCACTGAGACCTGGTTGTTCGAGTCAGATCTGAATATTATCCAGGCGGCATTGCCTAAAACCCATTCCATAATAAATGTTCCTAGGCCTAGGGGAGATCATCCGGGTGGTGGAGTGGCAGTTGTCTACTCCACATCTCTGGTGAATATCTTGCAAATAAGCCATAACCCAGCCCCTCTTTATTATGAACTGTTGGAAGTGGAAATAAAACTCCATCAACAAATTCTAAGAATGGCAGTTGTCTATAGGCCTGGCCATCGTGGCACAGATAGGGGTTTTATGGAAGAGTTTGGGCAGTTTCTCGAGGAATTTTCTGCTAAAACTGGAAGACTTTTGATGTGTGGAGATTTTAATTACTGGGTTGACAGCCCTCATCTGAAGCCATTCTCCTGAGTTCCTTGAGTTGACTGATCAGAACAATTTTGTAAACCATGTGTCCCACCCAACTCATATCTTAGGACACACCCTTGACTTGGTTTTCTCTCCTGTGGGTTGTGGTGGTGTTCTGGATGTTGATGTTGAGAATGCTGACCCTAATACCTCTGATCATGCTTTGATTACTTTCAGCTTTGATTTCCCTAAGCCACTCACACATGAAAAAGTAATCAGATTTAGAAATTATAAAAATGCAGACCTAAATTTGGCTAGCAGTGAAGTAAAACAGTACTTGGGAAGTATTGATACTTCCAACCTTACTTCAGATGAGCTGGTGGAGGTACATGGAAATGCACTTAAATTAGTGTTCGATCATCACTGTCCAGAAGTAGAGAAGAAAATCATAGTACGAGATGATTCGCCCTGGTATAGCACTCGAGTTAAATTTCTTAGAAGAGCTGAACGTGAATGGCGGAAAAATAAAACAGACTCTACATGGTTGCAATACCTGTCAGCCAGAAGAGCTGTGGTCTACAAAATCAAAGATGAAAAGAAAGTGTATTATCAGGGAAAAGTTGACTCGTGTGGTAACGACCAGAGGAGGTTGGCTTCAATTGTAAACAGTTTACTTGGAAAAACAAGAGTCGGCTTAAGACCTTCTGTACCTGATGCCGAGTTGGCTGCCAACTTTGTGGCATTTATTGCTGGCAAGATAACTCGCATAAGACAGGAATTGGATGATGCTTCTGTTGGTGAAGAACTTTCAGTTGTACTCCAACCCCGACACATTCCTAACAATGTCCTCTCATCCTTTCACTCAGTAGAGGTGGACATGATCTCGTCCTACATAAGAAACCTCAATAAAACATTTTGCCCGTTGGATCCCATAAATGTTTCCAAGCTACCAAGAGTCTATGATCACACAGTTGAGTTTATTTCCAAAATAATTAATAAGTGCTTCTCTGAAGGTAGCTTCCCACATTCTGAAAAGCATGCACTACTCCGACCTATTCTAAAGAAACCTGGACTTGATGTTGAGAACATGTTGAACTATCGTCCTGTCTCCAACCTGTCCTTCATATCAAAGATATTAGAGCGTGCAATACTTGACCAATTACAACCACTACTTCAGCAGAATGAAACTATCCCAATTTTTCAGTCTGCTTACCGACAGCATCATTCAACTGAAACAGCATTGATTAGAGTACATAATGATCTAGTTGAGAACATTTGCAATGGTGTGGCCTCACTATTGGTCTTGCTTGATCTCTCTGCGGCTTTTGACACAGTGGATCACAAGTTGTTATTGAGTGATCTTTATGATTGTGGTGTGCGTGACTCCGCTCTCTTGCTTCTTGGGTCGTACTTGTCAGGTAGATCCCAGAGTGTGATGGTAAATCAAGTGGTCTCGGACTCGACACCCCTGCAGTATGGTGTTCCGCAGGGATCAGTTTTGGGTCCTATCCTATTTATAATTTATATTAGCAGTTTGTCTCTTCTGCTTCGTGCACATAATGTCACCTTTCACTTTTATGCAGATGACACCCAGATTTATGTGAGAATCACAAATATAGTTGATATACGGAGTAAGATGGAATTGTTGATGTCTGATATCAAGAAGTGGATGAGAGCGAGAAAACTTAAACTAAATGATGGTAAAACTGATATTCTCATCATCCGAGGAAATAGAAGAGCTGATGATATGGTAGGTGCCCTCTCCATCAATGTGGGTGGATCTCAGCTGCGACCGGCCAACTCTGTTCGAAATCTGGGTGTATATGTGAACTCCCGATTAGATTTCAAAGAGCATGTAAACCAGATAGTTAAAAGTTGTTACTTGCACATCAGAAATCTCTATTTGGTGAAGCCGTTTATAACCAGACGTTGCCTCCTGACGTTGGTTCACTCATTGTTCTTCTCTCGTGTTGATTATTGCAATGCCCTGTTGGTGGGTCTTCCAAATTATATTTTGAAGAAAGTTCAGTCTGTTCTTAACAGGGCCGCAAGACTAATTTTTGGTGTTCCACCTAGAACTCCTACTACATCTCTTCACATAGAACTGCACTGGCTGCCAGTAAGAGCAAGAATAGAATTTAAGTTGTGTTTGGTGACTTTTAAGGTTCTCAAATTTGGTGAGCCTAGGTACCTTGCGGAGCTGCTCAGGCGCCCACCGGCACACCATGGTGTAGTTGTGCGTCATGACAATGACCCTTTTCGTCTTGATGAACCAAGGGCTTTCCAGCAGTCTTCTTTCTTTGAGAGGTCATTCTCCTACATGGCTCCGAGGTTGTATAACAGGTTGCCGCTGTCCATGAGACAACTGAGTTCTGTTGAATGCTTCAAGAGACAACTTAAGACTTTTCTCTTTGAGAGAAGCTATGATCTTGAGAGAGGTGTCATGACAGATGGCTATAGAGTTTAGGCTATTTTGCCACTGCTAGTGATTGTTAAATGTGTGTTGTATATGAGCCTTCTTTTGATGCATTGATTTTTGTTCTTTTTTCTTTCTCTTTTCGAGCGCTAGTGAATTCTTCGGAAAAATTGGCGCTTATGAGAAATAAGTAACATGCTTATTATTATTATTATTATAGTATAGAAAATAGGTTAAGTACGGTTACTATAAGTAGAAATGATGTGCTTAAGGAAATTGACAGACTGAAACCTCATAAATCACCTGGTCCTGATGAGGTATATGCTACAGTATTAAAAGAATGTGGGGATGAGTTAAGTTACCCATTAACATGATTTTTGTTCTTTTTTCTTTCTCTTTTCGAGCGCTAGTGAATTCTTCGGAAAAATTGGCGCTTATGAGAAATAAGTAACATGCTTATTATTATTATTATTATTAACATTTCTATTTAACAAGTCATTAGAGACAGGTATAGTTCCAGAAGCTTGGAAGCTTGCAAACGTAGTTCCGATCTTCAAAAAAGGTGACAAATCAATAGCATCCAATTACCATCCCATTAGTCTTACATCAATCATAGGAAAGCTACTAGAGTCAATTATTGCTAGTAAAATTAGAATTTAGAAACCACTTAGATACATTTAATTTAATAAATTCTTCTCAGCATGGATTCACTCAGGGACGTTCTTGCCTTACTAATTTGCTTAGTTTTTTCTCAGAGGTATATGAAGCAGTAGATAATGACAAGTCATATGATATAATATATTTAGATTTCAGTAAAGCTTTCGACAGAGTCCCCCATGAGAGATTGATGAGAAGGTTGAGGCGCATGGAATAGGTGGGGCGTTGTTGGGATGGATTAGGTCATGGCTAATTGGTAGGAAGCAGAGAGTCAGCATAAATGGTACGAAGTCAGAATGGGGAGCAGTCAAAAGTGGTGTCCCCCAGGGATCTGTATTAGGTCCTCTGTTGTTTGTTATATACATAAATGACCTTGATTTAGGTATAACTAGTAGGATAAGTAAATTTGCAGACGATACCAAAATGGGAGAACAATTGATTCAGATAGAGATATAGAGTGCCTCCAAAGGGATCTAGATACCTTACACGAATGGTCAGTAAATTGGCAGATAAAGTTTAACATTGACAAATGCAAGGTATTAAAGATAGGGAAGATGCATACAAATGTTAAATATAAACTAGCTAATATGGAATTAGAAAACTCGAATTGTGAGAAAGATCTAGGTGTGTTTGTTAGCAATGATTTGAAGCCTAGAAAACAGTGTACTGTATAAGCGTTCGAAACAAGGCAAACAGGATTCTCGGGTTCATCTCTAGGAGTGTGAGTAACAGAACATTAAAAAGAAACTGACTCCCAGACTTAACGCCCTCAGGTCACTTGCTCACACAAAATTTGGACACAACAAAGAAACTACCACCACAGTATATAAACAATACATAAGATCAGTAATGGAATACGCAAGCCCAGCCTTGGCTTCTAACCTAGCTGAAACACATCATAAGACCTTACAGACTATCCAAAACAAAGCCCTGAAGATCATTACAGGCTGCACAGCTACTGCACCCACAGATCATCTACATCAAGAAACCAAAATCCTCAAAGTCAAAGACCATCTGGACATGAGAGGCACTCAATTCCTGGCAGCAGCCTCCACGAACCAAGACCACCCACTAAACTACATGGCAACACACCCACAGACACCAAGAAATATCAAAACAACACCCTGCACACGGTATCACACACAGTTATTGTCCTCTCTCCCTCCCTGCCCACCCCGAACCAACTTCCAGAAGCACATCCATACTCATATCTCTCGCCAATCCATCCACTCACTCACAGACAACACGCAGCTGCATGCACGACCTCCCGAAATCCATCCTTCCGAATCCTCCCTCCCTCGCGAGGACAGAGTCCACCTGGCCAGGCTGAGATGCGGACACCATCCAGCTCTCCTGAGCTATCAGAAGAGACTGGATGACTCCGTTGTCGACGCCTGCCCGGGATGTAACACAGCACCCCATACCATTAAACACATCATAGAAGACTGCATTTCACACAACCACTTACGCCAACAACACAACCTACACTCAATGAGAGCTCTGTGGGAAAGCCCGATCGTGGCCATGGCCTTCCTCAGGGACTCGGGGCTGTTCGGCCAAGCAGCTTAGGTAACAACAACAACAACAACAACAACAGAACTGCTGATGTTATCTTAAAACTTTACTTGTCATTAGTGAGACCCCATATGGATTATGCTGTTCAATTTTGGTGTCCTTATTACAGAATGGACATAGATTCATTGGAGAGAGTACAACGTAGAATGACAAAAATGATCCATAATATTAGAAATCTTCCGTATAAAGAAAGGTTGAAGAAATTAGGCTTACATTCGTTAGAGAGACGCAGAGTTAGAGGGGACATGATAGAGGTGTTCAAGTGGGTTAGTGGGATTAACAAAGGGGACATAACAAATGTACTAAAGCTCAGTGATAGCGAAAGAACTCATACCAATGGTTTCAAATTAGATCAATTTCGTTTCAGAAAAGATATAGGCAAATATTGGTTTGGTAACAGAGTTGTAGATGGGTGGAATGGACTACCAAGTGCTATAGTGGGATTAAAAACGGTAGGGAGCTTTAAGATAAAATTGGATAAGCATATGGACGAGAAGGGTTGGGTTTGAAGGGGGATCAGCCGGGTTGGGCCAATCAGCGCTCTGCAGACCCCGTAATCCTGCGTTAATCTCTAACCGTTTTGGTAAGATGATCCTCAGGGTATTAGAGTGTTGATCCTATAATTGGGCTTTGTAATTGGGGTTGTGTGGGACAGGGATCTGCCTTGCTTAGGCCAATCGGCTTTCTGCAGACTCCCATTTTCTTATGTTCTTATGTTCTTATACCCTGCTCCGCCACCGAGTGGCAGTGGGAGGGCCGAGAGGTTTACTTACCAGGTTTACTTACCAGGTTTACTTACCAGGTAGGGCCACGCACTGTCCACGGAGCACAGCTGTGTTCAGTGGGGGCCCAAGACATGAATACAGGCACTCTAACTAGATGCACGATTAGTAGCAGTTACTGGGAGTCCGGCAGAGATAGTTAGTTTATATTGTGCCCTCGTTGGAGACTAGCTTTTTAGTTGTGTTAGTTTGTTTGAGATGTATGTTTAGGTGTTTTAGATGTGTGTTTTGAGTGTTTTAGTGAAATTCATGGAAGGAGTCGTGTATTTCTGCTTGGAGGCGTTGCTTGAAGAGTGAGATTTGGTGCAGTAACGATGTCCTCTGAAAGTGAGTTCCACCTCTTGATGACTATGGGAGAAAAATCTTCTGGCTTCAGAGGAGCAGTGCTGTACTTGGATTTTGTAACTGTGTCCTCTGGTGCCAGTCCTAGGGGCCATGATGAAGAGGTCTGTGGGGTTGATGGGTGAGAGGCCATGGAAGATCTTGTAGCAGTAGATTTGGTCGTACCTGATCAGTCTGCCCCTGACTGAGTGGAGTTTGAGTCTTTGTAGGCGCTCGTCGTATAGGTAGTCGCTAAGGCCGGAGATCTGCTTCGTCCATCTTCTCTGGACAGACTCTGTGAGTCTGCTGTCGGTCAGGTAGTCTTGGTTCCAGAGTGGGGACGCAAAGTCGAGGATGGGTCTTAGGTCGACCTTTAGGAGGGATAACATGAATTGGGGGGAGCGGTTTACAGTACTTTTGAGCAGATTTTGTTTACAACAATAACATGAGTGCGGAGGCGGACGCACTGTTGCCATATTCTAAATGCAGAATTATCGTATTGTGACCACAAAATTATGGAATTTGCACCAAAATTATCGTACACACTAATATATATTATAGGTTTGACTCCTGCAAGGAGATAAAGAAAACCTAATATTTAGTAGTGGCCCCGTAATCATTGACGATTATGCCTATTACATAAGGCCTCCTCTTCAAACGCTCATTTACCGTAGTTTGAATCTACCGCGCAGAGCATAAAAAATTGAGGAGCCTTCATCATGAGCGCACGCAACCTCACTCATGGTTCTGTCATTATGAAATTGGGTTCTCACTACGAAAAAACTTTGTAACAAATAATAAATAAAAAGAAAATAAGAATAACTATTCATAAGCTTTCCATATACTCGTGGATGTACAGTACTTGTGTGGATATTTGACCAGACGCTGACTTCAGGCGTCATACTTCCTTCACTGACATATCAAGTAAACCAAAATCCTTAATACTGTACATCAACGAATGGGAAGGGGATGGTCGGGAGGGCCCCAGTCGTCAATGATTACGGGGCCACTACTAAATATTAGGTTTTCTTTATCTCCTTGCAGGAGTCAAACCTATAATTTATTAGTGGCCCCTCCATCATTGACGATTATGCCTGATATCTAAGACTGGAGGGGGACATTCGTAATCATATCATAACTCTAGCAAAAGCAGATAATCAAACAACCACATAGTATTCTTACTTTGTAAAAAAAAAATTTTTTGTGCATAAACTTTATACAGCATATATATTCAAAAAGGGGTACAAGCAGGAGCGTGCTTCGAAGAAGCCTGCTTGAAAAAAGGGTTAACTCTGAGACTCTGTACACAGATCTGCTAGTTAAGAAGGCACCCCACTTAAAGTAAGTGGTGAAAAATAAAAACTTATAAGTCTACATGTGCACATATAAACCCCATTAAACTAGTGGATATATTCCTAAAAATATACCCAAACATAAAATGAATTCTTGCACTTTCGCAGAAGTACCGAACTCTTGTACTTATGCAGAAGTACTTACATCAAAAATAAAAGTCGTACGGTAGTTGCAACTACTGAGATTTCTTAAAATTATATTGCTTCACAGCCAAAACTACTTACAACAAGAATTGTTGTTTTACTACTATTGTACTTTAGCACAATTTCCTGTAATGAATACTACAGAGAAATTTTATATCACAACACCTACAAACAATATCACAGCTCGTATGCTCCGTACACATACTCCGGCGGGGTCTAGGGTGTCCTATGTTACACTGACTGCACCCCCCCCCCCCCCCTCTTTTCTTAATCTAAACAATAAGTGACTTAGAGGCCACCTAGACCCTCTGCCTTAAAGTTATACATGGCATGGAAGGTCTGTCTAGAGCTACTGAAAGGTATCGAGTCAAAAACGTATGATTAGAGGACCATAGGTGCGTGGACGCTATGTCCTCAACAGAAAAATTCTTAAGGAAACGCAAAGAGACCGCCCATTTACGTAAATCGTGGGCTTTTCCCACGACGCCGGGATTACTCTCTTTAACCCGTACAGCCCCAGCGACGCGCCCGACGCGTCGGCGATGTATGTAACACACAGCCCCAGAGACGCGCCTGGCGCGTCACCCTAATTGCGCCGACCGTAACCTCAGGTGTAGCCACTCAAGAGGGCTCAGATTTGTATGGGAACTGTGTACGTATCCCACGCAACCGTGCCGATGGTTGAAAACTCTCAAAGTCCACGTGCGTGCGCGTGAGCGCGCAATAACCTGTTTTTTTGGGGTAATTGCCTTCAATTTTTTACTCTTGTAAAATACGTTTTCAGGGGCTCTGTAGGACCATTCTTTAAGCTTTTTGAGCGGTTTTTCGTGGTTTTTCCTTCATTCCTAACCCATTCGCTATTGTTTCTGGAATAAAACAATTTTTTGAAAACCGGCCGGGTTCTGGTGAACAAACATTACAAAACTAGTCGGGGCTAGACGGGTTAATTACTTCTACTAGGAGAGAAGCCATTTTACGTTTCATTAAGCGTTTGCCCGTACTTGCTACCCATAAAGCACCCTGTTGATTCAGAGGTGCTACTCTCAAATATTTGGTTAGAGCTTGCACTGGACATAAATTATGGTGCACTTTTCCCCTTTTCAACGCCGGCACCGTGAACTCTGAAAACACGTGTTCACTGTGTTCATTTTTGGCGATGAACCCTGGGGAAGGTGCAATGTGAATACACTCATTGAGCCTACCAAACCTTATGCAATTAGGTGTGTTGCTCATCGCCGCCAGCTCAGATACCCTGTTCCCGGTAGCCAAAGCCATAAGGAATACTGCCCTTTTTAAAAGTAAGTAAAAATCTGCAGTATTTTAGTACAGATGGGAATGAAGTAAAGACAACGCTTAGTCCAGAGACCAGGTAGGCATGAGCTGACGGGGAGGTGGGCGGAGTTTAAAACATGCTCTCATGAAACCTGTTTCCTCCGCTAGTGGTATGGTTAGACCTGTAAGGTCAAAGAATGGCATCCTAATCACTGTTAAGTGATTTTTTAACGTTACTACAGATAGACGTTTCTGCTCGAACAGATAGTTCAAATAATTAAAAACCAAAGCCACCGAAGGTACGGTTTGTTCTGTCCTAAGTATCCAAGAAGTAAAGGACCGCAAGTGCGATTGATACTGTCTCTTTGTAGATTGGGTATATTGACTCATGAATTTATCGGTCACGTTTCTACCATACGGTGTTAGCCACTTGGCCTCCTGAATGTCCATAATGTAAAAGTCAGCGAGGTCTCTAGGTTGCCAATCGTGTCTAAGTGGAAATACCCGACTGGGAGCGACACCGGGTTCGGGCACCACTTTTTCAATTGCTGGTACCACAACTGCGCCGGCCATAGGGGCGCGATTAACGAGACTACGCCCCGATAATCCCGTAGTTTGTTTACTACGTGGCACATTAGCGAAGCGTCTGGTGGCGGAAACAGATAAACGGAACTCCACATGTTCCAGTCCGTCACCAGTGCGTCGGGTCCTTCCGCCGGCGTTATTGTCCGGCGGGTGAGGTACAGCGGGAGTTTGTGAGTCTCCTCGGACGCAAACAGATCCACTTGTGGACGGTAAGGCTCCGCAATCATTTGGTTGAAAATGGTTTGCCTGAGCGCCCATTCTACTGTTGTGCTCTGTCTCCAAGACAGAGCGTCTGCCCAGACGTTTTCTACGCCTGGGAGATAAGATGCGTGAAGATGAATGTTCAGCTTGTCGGCTAGAACAAAAATCTTTTCTGACACGTTTAGCAACTTCCGAGATCTCGTTGACCCTTGTTTCTGAATGCAGTGAACCGCATTCAGATTGTCCATCCTGAAGGCCACCGATTTGTCTCGTAAAGTAGAGCCGTGAGCCTGAAGGAAATACAAGGGGACTAGTAACTCTTTGACATTGATGTGGGAGGTTTCTGAATGGGACCAAAGCCCTTGACCCTGATGGCCGTGGTTTGACTGAAAGCCCCAACCTATCGTTCCTGATGCATTCGTGTCTACCCATACCGTCGGCGGAGGAGAGGTCTATGACATGACCGAGTGTAATGTTTCCCTCTTCGCCCAGACCGCTAGTAAGCTGTGTATTAATTTTGGGATGGGCCATAATGTTTCCGCCGGCAATAGTGGAAAAACTTTGTTGCCCTCCAATATTAAACGTTTGACTTTCAACCGGCCCAACTTTACAGTTAGTTTAATCCAGTTGAGAGAGCCGACCAGAGATTCCCAGATTCTCTGTGTCGTAGTCAGACTGTGAAGAAACATAAACAGTTTCTTGCGAAACCTGTTCCGATTGTCCACACTCTGACTCAGAGTGAGAGCAGCTGTGTCCCAGACCAGCCCTATCCACTGGACCACTCGTGAGGGAACAAAGTTTGACTTTACCGGGTTTACCTTGAACCCTAGAGATTTTACATGATTTAATGTTATGTTGACATGATTGATGCATAACTGTTCCGTCTCTGCCACCACCAGCCAATCGTCTAGATACCACAAAATCCTGATCCCTTGTTCTAACATGGGCATCAGGGCTTGCCGGACTAATTTCGTGAATAAGCGAGGTGCTAGGTTCAACCCGAACGGCATCCTCTGCAAGACATAAGTCTGATGCATTATTCGTAAGGCCAGAAATCGTTGAAACCTTTTGTTTACCGGGACGTGCCAATACGCGTCTGTCAGGTCTAAAGAACACATCCACCCTTCCGGCGGAAGTGTTAGCCTGATTTGATTCACTGTCAGCATCCGGAAGGAAACGTTGTGAATGTGGAGGTTCAGATAAGACAGGTCTACGACCGGCCTCATCTGAACACAGTCCCTTTTGGGCACTAGAAAGTGTTTGGACGTAAATACTGGGTAATTTTGAGGGACCGGGATGATGACATTCTTGGCGATCATCTCTTGGATCAGTGACTCCACCTCTAATGAAACAAAATTTGCCTTTGTCGGCTGACGTAAGCGAGGTCGCCGGAGCCACTGCCAGGTGATGCCTTTGCGTGCCACCATCCTCGCCCATGTGTTTAATGGCCATGCGCGATGACACGCCCGGAACGACCCAGTTAGCAGACAAGGGTTCGCCGGCGGGACTACCCTCTGATCCACCCGCCGTAAGACTGGCCCTGGGAGTGAGAGAGACCCTAGTTTTTTGGTGGTGGTGGTGGTGTATGCTTCGACGACTGGCCGGGTTTGGCAGGAGACGGGCCCTGGCCCGGTCGTTGATACTTCTGTCCTTTATTATTACCTGAAAACTTTCCTTGCTTGTATCTGTACTGAGCCTGACTTTGGGTGGAAGAGGACTTAGGCAGATGAAAGGGCTTTGCCCCACCAGGCTGAACTTTTGCGACTGGTTTGGGCTTGGTAAAATTGAAAGCGGGTTTCTTAGATGGGGCAGGACTGTGCTTAACCCTCCAGCCCCGGCTATGTATTATATATATATTCCTCGAAACCCGGGTGTTTTGGCCGAAAAACGTCTAGGCTAGGCTACCGTATATGTGTTAATCTGACTGCTTCCCGCATTCCCGCGCATCCCCAAGCGTAGCTGTGTTATTTACCTATAGAATGGCATTAAGTAGAGCTCTCTAAGTAAACTGGTTGAGCTGTGATGATGATTTCATTGGAGATAACTTTATGGCCAAAACAGCCACTTTACACTACTTTTCGATACTTAACAACAACATACAGGCACACACGAACAAGCGACGCTCTCCTTCTTGTGGCCGGAGATGCGGGGCGTCGGTCCAGCCGGCTGTTGTTTACATGCGTCGGACCGACGCCTCGCACACGAAGCTCACAGGCTTTCAACCACTGGGCGTTCAAGAGCCCTTCCGGGCAGCTGTTATATGCTTTTTTATGGGCGTTCAAGAGCCCTTCCGTGGTGAGAGGGTTAAAGGCCTGAGCCATGTTGAACACTGTTTTCCACACCTCCGGGGACATTAAAGAGGCAGTTTAGAACAGGGGACATAACCACTTGATTTGCAATCCTATCCGGGAGCTTCCTCACGAGAGACATCCTTAGATCTTGTCTTGCCCGCACCGCCTCTAGCAAGGCTGTACGGATATCTCCCAGTGACTGTATAGAAGTCTGGAGTAGCAAGCGTCTAGATAGTTCGATAGCCTTTCGGACTTCCGCGTCCGCGATTGCCTGAGCAGATCTTAGCATTGACTTCGCTACCTGTTGTGTGACAATATACTGGGAAAACAGTCTATATGCTTTCCCACGTAGCCTAAACTCCCGGTCTAGGTGAGTAGTGGACGGTGTGGAAAAGGGATCTTTAAGCTCGCATAGATTAATTTTAGGGGCAGCTAAAAATGCAAATAAAGCAGAGGGAAATCCGCCGGCAGAGAATACCGGCATAGAGAACCAAGAATGGCTTTCTTGTGGAATTTGGTGCGAAGATTTAGAGGTAAAAGTTGTTGCAAAGTTCTGAGCCTCCACTTCCCATTCCACCCAAGGTCCCGGACCCAACTGCTCCACCTTCAAAACTGGATTTGCGGCGGTGTCTGTGAACGTCTTTAAACCTAACTCTGGTGTTAGAGCTGACAGTGTTTTTATATCATTGAAACCGTCATGTTTGGTCCAGTCCGAAAACAGTTTTGAAGCTGACGCAGGGGGTAGGGCAGGTGTAGAAGTACAGTATACACAAAATAATCATGGTGATAATAGTTAGGAATGGCCTTAATATTAACATCCAGTACATTCCCTAGAATATCTAAAGCACGTAACTTCCTGGATTTATTCCCTTGGATTACCCACTCACATGGTACCGGAAGCTCCCCTGACATAGTGGACTGTGCTACCTCTGGCTTTGCTGGGAACATTGTTACCCATGACTCATCTGGCCTAAAACCTAAATAAGTTTTTTATTTATTATGCAATCTATTCTATTGTTACCATACTGGTAATAAAGGAACATAATAATTGATATTGGTTCAGGAGTAATTTATCGAGAGGACTTCCCTAAGTGGTTAAGGCCCCATTAATTGCTCTTTCCATTCACATATGCATAGCCTACGTGAGTTGCAGTTGGGATGTGTGTACATGCTTAGATTGATATGCAGGATTCGAAGTTGCATAATAAATCGTAGGCAGTGTCCACCAACCTTTAACTGTCTTCGTGGTGCGATGTATAAGGTGTTGATTTTCGGTGTGAGCATCCTGGGTTCGAGTCCACGGACTGCCACATGTGTTTGTAAATTTCATTAATCGATTTTAGGAGTATGGTTGGTTGTTGGAAGGAACATAATAATTGATATTGGTTCAGGAGTAATTTATCGAGAGGACTTCCCTAAGTGGTTAAGGCCCCATTAATTGCTCTTTCCATTCACATATGCATAGCCTACGTGAGTTGCAGTTGGGATGTGTGTACATGCTTAGATTGATATGCAGGATTCGAAGTTGCATAATAAATCGTAGGCAGTGTCCACCAACCTTTAACTGTCTTCGTGGTGCGATGTATAAGGTGTTGATTTTCGGTGTGAGCATCCTGGGTTCGAGTCCACGGACTGCCACATGTGTTTGTAAATTTCATTAATCGATTTTAGGAGTATGGTTGGTTGTTGGAAGGAACATAATAATTGATAATTTTGGAATCACTCTGTCCCTATCTATTTATGTATCTACAGTATCTTATCTTTTCGTTTCATCTGACAGAACCAATATGCATACAACACAAATAAATAAGAATTGCACAGGCCTGATATGCCCGTCCCACTTGCGAGTTTCAGGCTATAAGGAAGTTGGTGCCGTAAACATTGGTACTAAACAGAAATACAATAATAAAGTAGATGTCTAATGGATAAATCGTGTTAAATGTAGTTGTATGTATTTATGAATGTACTACAACTGCATTTTAGCTGGTAATTCTGCTAAATATCAATGTAAAAAACTCCACCTTCCTTATAGCCCGAAACTCGCAAGTGGTCAATTAGATTCGACAACATAAATACGATATAGATGGCTATAAATAAATAGAAATATGAGTGAAGCAATTGACATCATGGAACAACGTAAATTAAAATGGAATGAGAGGATCATTTAAAGTCAGGTCTATCTCATATCAAAGACATTGTCTTTGCTCATATACCGGTACAGTATTTAATTTCATCAAACAGGTGACAATTCATTAACTTTTATTTATCGTATTGATCATTTTGGAATCGCCCTGTCCCTATCTATTTTTGTACAGTATCTATCTTTTACTTTAATTTTTTATATAAATAAGAATTGCGTCTTACACAAATAAACAAGAATTGCACAGGCTGGTGTGACTAGGGTGGGAGGCCGTAATGACTAGGGAGGGAGGCCGGAGTGACTAGGGCCGGAAAAACTATGGGCCGGAGTGACTTGAAATCTCGGTAGTGGTACACCCGGTAACTACATCCATGATCCATCCCCAGGTTTCTTATACCATGTATTTCATTCCTATATGTGTCTAAATGTGCGTAAAAATTTATTACTGATCCTGAAAAAACAAAATATCCTCTATATCGCCTACCTCGCAAGAGGCGGGTGGCTTTGTTTACATCCGCCGCGAAGAAGCGTTGGGGAAAATTTGGTTTTTGCCCCCTACTGTTTAAATATATGACGATTACAATAGATCCTGGGGGGGGGGTGAGGGGGGGCTTGCCCCCCTCAACATATTTTGTATCCCACGGCAAATGGTTATGGCTAAATAGTTATTTTTCGCGAGTGAAGGGGCGTGTTTTTAGATTGTTGTTTAACCCTCCAGCCTCGGCTATGTATTCTATAAATATTCCCCGAAACCCGGGGGATTTGGCCGAAAAAACGTCGCACCTAGGCTACCGTATCTGTTATTTTGACTGATTCCGCATTCCCGCACATCCCCAAGCGTAGATGTGTTTCGTACCTGTAGAATGGCGTTGAGTAGAACTCTCTAAGTCAACTGGTTCAGTTGTGATGACAATTTCTGTGGAGAGAACTTTGTGGTGATGTCAGCCATATTAGCCACTTTTCACTACTGAAACGACAACATACAGCCACACAAGAACAAACTACGCCTCTCCTTCTTGTGTTCGGAGGTGCACGGCGTCGGGCCAACTGGCTAAGAGTACTGAATCTGTACTCACTGGAACGTAGAAGAGAACGTTACCTAATAATATACACGTGGAAAATCGCAGAGGGTTTAGTACCAAACCTACATACTCCGATAGTCATGAAATTCAGTGATAGGAGAGGCTGGGAATGCGAAATCCCCCGGATGAATAACAGGGGTGCTATGGGCTCTCTGCGAGAGGGCTGGTTATCACACAGAGGCCCACGTCTCTTCAACAAACTCCCACGGCGAGTAAGAGACATGAGGGACATCTCGTTAGACAACTTCAAGAGAGCCCTAGATGTCGAACTGCAAAAAGTGCCAGACGAGCCCATCCTCGCAAGGGAGCGAGCTGTCGCTTCAAACAGTCTACTGCACCAAATCACCACACATAACGAGGGGCGCTCCTTGGTGCCGCTAGAAGAGCGGCGAACACATCCAACGGTATCCAAAGGTAAGGCTGTGTTTATAGCCTATGCGTCGGACGGACGCCTTTCAAAAGAAGCTTACAGGCTTTCAAGCTGCCGGAGCCTCAGAGCCCTTCCGGAGTCCGCGGGCCGCGTTTGTTATGGGTGCCTCAGAGCCCAACCGGGTTTGAGGGGTTAATGGGTAAATAAGCATTTCCCCCTATTATCACACATCAAAACACCCTTACACAACTCTAAACTAGATAAAAACAATCGAAACGATGTTTTAGCAATTTAGTTACATCTTTAAATTGACCATCGTCATATATGTTGCCAGCAGGGGGCAAGTAACAGCTGGCCATGGGATAATTAGACCCTCTACTGTCAACATACTGTATATGACGATTATTATATTTCATGGGGGGTGAGGGGGGGGCAGAGCCCCCCCTCAACCCGTCCTGTATCCCACGTCCTGTATCTAAAACCAACCCCCAAGCAAAAAATACTAGAAGTTTAGGTAGAGGTATTTATAGGATTTAGGCCTGAATTTGTTTCCCCCACCCAAACCCCCTTATTCCCAAAGGGTCCCGTATTATTGTTGGGGAATATGGATCATTCATGTATATTTCCGCACCTTATAATTTCTTACAGTTTCTTACAGTAGATCCTCTGGAAAAAGGCAAACTAGGCCTGTGTATCCAGCTCAGTGCCAGTACTTGCACTACTGCGGTCGTTCACTGTGTTGGCGGCGGCGGCGGCAGCAGACGCAACATTTTTACTATTCTGTATTTTTGCTTTATAATCAAACTTCAAATCTTGTCTTCCCCATGCTTTATCAAGATTACTTTCAAATTTCCTTATTAATTCGGAATCGACTACATACTGGGGCAGTGCGTTCCACTCATTTACCACTCTATCACAAAATGAGTTCTTTGCCTTTTCAAGCCTATTTCTTTCTTTGTAAATTTTCTTAGAGTGTCCTCTCGTTCTTGTTTCCTCCCGCATCAAGAAGATATCTTCACACACATCCTCATCATACTTTCCTGACACTCTCTTGAAAGTCTCTATCATATCCCCTCTCTTTCTCCTATATGCCAGTGTCGGAAGTCCCAGTGTCCTCAACCTCTGCTCATAGCCCGCGTTCTTCAACGTTGGTACTAGCTTGCTAGCTCTCCTCTGCACTTTCTTCACTGCTTCTATATCCTTTACCATATATGGAGCCCACACCTGGTTCGCATATTCCAGGTACGGCCTAACCAGCGCTGTATAGAGATTCCTGAATATTTCTCCGTCAAGTGACACAAATGTCCTCCTTATCAGCCCTACAATTCTATTGGCTTTGTTTATCTTTTCCGCTAAATGTTCTGAGAAATTTTACTTATTGTCTATCACTACTCCTATATCCTTTTCTGCATTCACTTCCTCCATCGCTTCATACATACTGTATCCTACCTTGTCTATCTTGCTTGTCCCAATCTGCATGTACTTGCATTTTTTTGGATGAAAAGGCATTAACCAATGATCAGACCATCCCTTCATGCCCTCCACATCTCCTTGAAGAAAACCTACATCTTCCTTACTCCTCACTTTTCTATACAGCTTAGTGTCATCTGCATACAGGTATATCTCACTTCCATTGGTTATAACTTCAGGTAAGTCGTTGATAAATATAACGAATAGTAGTGGTCCCAACACAGATCCCTGAGGTAACCCACTTGTAATTTCCCTCCACCCCGAGCCTATTCCATTCACCAGTACCCTCTGTCTCCGATCTTTCAGGAAGGCTTCTATCCATTTCTCACATTTCTCCCCTATACTATAGCTTCTAACTTTCTCTATTAACCTTTTATGTGGGACCTTATCGAAGGCCTTCATAAAATCGCAATATACCACGTCTATAACATCACCATCCTCCAGAATTTGCATCCAATCATCTACCACCTTAATTAGCTGTAGTACCGTCGACCTCCCCGGCAAGAATCCGAACTGTCTCCCACTGAAAAGTGGGTTTGATTTCATCTATCTATCTATCTATTGCCTGACGCCGTGATCCCCGAAGGGGTGGCCACGAACGAACCGCCCCCATGCACCTCTGTCCCCAGTCAGTCGACGCCCCTCCCCCCAACCAGCACCACCTTCGTTCATGTACTTCCTCACTCCATCCTTCCACCTCATATTCGGTCTACCTCTCCCCCTCTGTCCCTCCACCTCGCTCTCATACACCCTCTTAGTCATTCTCTCGCTTTCCATACGTTCCATATGGCCGAACCATCTCAAGTTGTTCCTTTTCACACTTTCCAGCACATCTACCTCCACACCACACCTCCTTCTTACTTCCTCATTAGTCTGTCTATCCCTCCATGTAACTCCGCACGCACTCCTTAAGTAATTCATTTGATTTCATATGCACCATTATTCCTTCTTTAATTACCGTTTCCATTAGTTTACACACAACACTTGTCAAACTGACTGGTCTATAATTTCCTGGGTCATTTCTCTTTCCCTTCTTAAATATAGCTGTTATGTTCGCCTCTCTCCAGTCCATTGGGATTTGTCCTGTATTAAAAGATACCTCAAATAACATTTTTAATGGCTCTACTAACATCTCACCTCCTTCCTTTATGATTCTTGGATGTATCCCATCCGGTCCCGGGGACTTACTTCTGTTCATTTTTTCTATAGCCCTCCTTATTCTAGCATGGGAAAAAACTATTAGTTCTAGTGCTGGTGCCTGTTTGATGGGAATAGTAGGCACTGCATCAACCGACTCCACTGTTAGTACCTCCACAAAGTATTTCCCCAGCACCTCTGCTTTCGCCTTATCAGTTTCTGCTCTATTCCCATCATCCAGGTCTCCTATCAGTTCTGGGATACCTACTCTTCTTGTTAACTTTTCCTGAATATACTTCCAGAATATTTTTGGATTATCCTACACATTTCTAGCAATCTCTCTCTCCCTCTCCTTCACTTGTCACTTCTTTGTCTCCCACCTTATTTTATTGTTTATTTGTCTGCATTCCAAATCCACTTCTTTAGCTTCTATACTAGACCCCCTGTTCTTTTTTAACAATTTTAGTCTTTCCCACAATCGTTTCTTTCTTCTTATCAATGTCCAAAGCTTACTTTTCATTGGCAATTCTGGGTTCGTTCTTTTCCTCAATTTTGTTTTATCCTTATATTCCCTTACTGGTACACATTTGGATACAGCATTCTCCAGTTTGACTCTAATCTTCCTCCACATTCCTTCAGCGTCTTCACCGTTCAAGTATTCCCCCCAGTCAATGTCCAAACACCGTCTCAGCAGCTCATAATCTGCTCTATCATACATATACGTATATTTTTGTATTGCTTCTATCCTCCCTCTCTGTTTTAATATTGCAACTAAAACTTATACAGGCATGGTCACTATGACCTATAGGGCTATCCACATTGACATGTTCCACTATATCCTCCTCATTGCTAAAAATCACATCAAGTACACTCCCCTGCATCCCATCTCTATATCTTGTCATCTCTGTAATATGTTGCGTTAAAAAACAATCTCTCACTTTCTCTATAAACTTGTTTTCCAGGCTACACTGTCCCGCTGGAGTAGTACAATTTGCCCAGTTGATCCTTGGCAAATTGAAATCTCCAATCAAAATCTTATATTTGTTCTCTCTATTATATATTTCCTCCATTGCTTTCAGTAGGTTATCATCCTCTTCCCTACTATTATTTGGGCTTCTATATATAGAGGCAATTAGAATTGATCCTCTTGCACATTTTACTTCAATACACAAATACTCACAATACTGCTGTCTCATATCCACCTCATTTACCTTGAGCTCTTTTAAACAGTCCTCTTCCAACCTCTGCTCTAATAGCATTCCTCTCATATAACTCAAAACCCTCCAAACTATACTCCACCAGTTCCCTCTCAATTCTAGCATTTTTTGGTCTTACTTCCTGTAAGGCTATGCCATCAGGTTTTTCCTCTTCATCCTGCAACCTACATATCAGTTCTCTTTTCTTGTCCTGGGTAAACATAATCCTTAATCTATCTACCATTCCTTCAGCAACTACACCATCCCACTCCTGTCCGTACCCTACTCCCCCCTTAGCATTACTGGGTCTGCAGCTTTGTCTCCTGTCTCTCCCTGTGACACCTTACCTTTAGATACCTTTAGATGTGTTCGCCGCTCTTCTAGCGGCACCAAGGAGCGCGACGCCCCTCGTTATGTTCTCCTCCTCCGTCACAACTCCTATCACATTCTCTTCCCTCCCTGATCTCCTTCTCCCTTCTATTCGTATAAACCACTTCTTCAATTTCCCGTCCCACACTCTCCAATAAAAATTCCTCTTATCCTCCTCACCCAACTTTCCATTATTTTCATCAGCCTTTTCTTGTAATTCCTTTATTTTTTTTCTTTGTTCTATGCTCAAATCCTTCTTTAGTCTTATATGTTTCAGTTCTTCATTTGTGTTTAGCATCCAACTAAAATTTGTCACTGTCTCTGCCACTGCCCTGGTTTTAAACTGTATTCTTATTGGTCTCATCTCTCCCCTTTTATATCTACCTATCCTACTGACTTCCTCCACCTGCCCTTCCCATCCACATTCGTCCACATCCACACCTTTCATGACCTCCTTCACTTTCTCCATATCCCTCACTTTTCTCACTCCATTATCATTCATATGAGCCTCTATATCTCCATGCATGATTACACCCCTATCCCTGTCCATGGCCTCCCTCACGACACTCTCCTTGTTCTTCATGCACTACAACTGCACTCTCAAAACTTTTTTTGGCCATATTCATTTCTTCCTTTTGCTCTTTCATAATATCCTCCAAATCCTTAACTTTCTGTTCACCTACCACCGTCCATGCAGTTGACTCCTTTACTTCCTTGAATCGTGCGTCGTATTCCTTCAGCTGCTCCTTCAATGCCATATTCTCTGTTACAAGAAGCATATAAATAAACACAAAAAATAAAAAAATACAGGAAAATATACTCGGCAACAGAACGGTCAATTTAGAGGGGACGTAACCTCGAGGCTCGAGCGTCCTGTGTAAACAAACCGATGATCCGAAGCGACGACGGACTCCCGATTTTCGGCACAAACGCGCCGTTTTATTCTCGTCGAAAACCACATTTAAACAGTTATTATAGCATTTTCAATACTATTACCGGACCAGAAAAAGGTGTAGCTTTGTGTTGGATGCGTGGAAACCAAAAACAAATATGTATTAAATCGTTGGTGGTACCTGTCAAATAGGTGTCCAGTAACTAAAATCGTACAAAATGAAGTAGGCTATGGTAGACTATATGACAAATATATAGAAGCTGTGAAACCGGATCTAGAATTAGGCTAAACCCCCAACTTATGTAGGCCTAGCCAGGCTAGCCTACAGTATTTGTTAAGCTCATTGAGTATACTAGATATTTAGCCTAGCAAACTGATGTTATGTTGTGGAATCTGGATAGGCCTAGGCTAATCTCAAATAACAGTAGGCTAGGCTTAGCCTAGGCCTACTCACTACTGTAGCACTAGCAAGGCTATTAGTATAAGAAACAATTTATTAGGGAAAATAGGGACTATTAGACTCGGCATATTTTTCTCAGTAGGCTATAGGCCTAGGCTAGTCCGCATGGAGGAATTTTGTTATCGACAAATTGAGTCATTGGAAAAACCTGATTTCACCGAAAAATAGTCAATCCCGACCGTAATCAAAGCATTCCGTGGGATGGATGTAATGTCCGGGCGTACGGTCATCATGTTTACATAGGTCGATCGCCACAGTTAATTTCGCGTCTATCCTATTTTGACCGCGATTGTTTTGGTTATTTGCCCCCTGCTGGCAATATATATGATGATGACAATATGTCACGGGGGGGGGTGTAGGGGGGGGGGGGGGGGGGGGGGGCAGTTAGGTTCGCGTCTATTTTCACAGCTATTTTTTCGGTTATTTGTCTCCTGCTGGCAATATATATGATGATGAGTTGATGACAAGATGTCATTGGGGGGGTGAGGGGGCAAAGCCCCCCCTTAACATATTATTATATCCAATGGCAGTCAAAATAGACGGGAACATGATCGCAAGCGTCTGACGCCGCCGTCATGTTTACATAGGTCGATCGCCGCGGTTAAGTTCGCGTCTATTTTGACGGCGATTTTTTTTCGGTTACCGGTATTTGCCCCATACTCAGCATACTGGCAATATAATTATATGATAATGACAATATTTCATGGGTGAGGGGGGCAAAGCACTCCCTTAACATATTATTGTATCTAACTGTCCAACAGCAGTCAAAATAGACGGGAACATGATGGCAAGCGTCCGCCGCTGCTCCGCGTAGTGTAAACAAGGCGGGCGGTACGCCCGAACTTTACATTCTTGCCCCTGTTTTTGCCCCCTTACAGATCAAGGGATGGATGTAGTGTCCGGGGGTACGGTCATCATGTTTACAATTTGGATTCAGAGAAGGGACATCTTGTGTTACCAGTTTGCTATGTTATTACAGTAGGGTGATAGATGTACTCCAAGAAAGAGGCGGATGGGTGGACTGCGTCTACTTAGACCTTTCCAAAGCATTCGATAAGGTACCACATAAGAGATTGTTATCTAAGCTTGAGATGCTAGGATGTGTCAGGTGGAGTTTGCTGAAATGGATGGAGAGCTATCTAACAGATAGGGAAATGAGGACCAACATTAGAGGAACTTACTCATCGTGGCGGAAAGTTGAGAGTGGTGTGCCGCAGGGATCTGTGTTGGCACCTCTCATGTTCCTTATGTACCGTACGTGAATGACCTGCCGATAGGCATAAATTCCTACATGTCAATGTTTGCAGACGACGTAAAAATTATGAGACAAATAACAAAAGTAGTTGTGAGGAGCTGCAAGGGGATTTAGATAAAATATATGAATGGAGCACCAAGTGGAAAATGAAATTTAATATAAGTAAATGCCATGTGTTAAATATGGGAAGAAGTGTGAATAGACCAAATTGGGAGTACAGGATGGGAGATAATATAATTAGCAAGGCCGAAAAAGAAAAGGATTTAGGGTTGATTATACAAGATAATTTGTCGCCAGAGAAACATATTAACAAGCTCTTTAGCGGAATGTATGCAATGGCCGGGAATATGAAAGTTGCTCTGAACTACTTGGATGAGACCATGGTAGCAAAAATTATGAAGAGTATGATTAGACCAAGATTGGAGTATGCAGCAGTGGTGTGGTCCCGCATCTAAAGAAGCATATTCACAAGTTAGAAAGAATCCAGAGAGCAGTTACTAGATTGGTTCCAAGTCTCAGAGAACTGCCATATGAAGGGAGGCTAGACAAATTAAATCTACCGAGTTTAAAAGAGAGGAGAGAGAGGGGAGACATGATAATGATGTACAAATGCACCCGGGGGCTGGAGAGGCTGGATAGGGAGGATATGTTAATTATGGATACAGGAATAACTAGAGGCCACAGCTACAAAGTAAAAAGACCTACCTGCAAGAACGATATCAGGAAGTTTAGCTTCCCCTATAGATGTATTGACAAATGGAATGGGCTGGAGGAGGAGGTGGTAGGGGCAAGGAACATCCATATTTTCAAGAAAAAATTGGATAAAAAGTAGACTGAGAGACGGGACAACACGAGCTTAGCTCAACTCCTGTAAACTACAATTAGGTAAATACTGTACATAGATCGATCGCCGCGGTTAAGTTCGCGTCTATTATGACGGCGATTTTTTTCGGTCATTTGCCCCCTGCTGGCAATATATATGATAAAGACAATAGGCCTATGTCATGGGAGAGGGTGAGGGGGGACAAAGCCCCCCCTCAATATATTATTGTATCCAATGGCAGTCAAAATTGACGGGAACATGATCACAAGCGTCCGATGCCGCCGCCGGTATGTTTACATAGGTCGATCGCCGCAGTTATGTTCGCGTCTATTTTGACGACGATTCAATTATTTGCCCCCTGCTGGCAATATAGATGATGATGATGGTAAAATTCAAGACAGCTAGAGCCGCCCTATTTACCAAGTTTTCTTTATATTTTTTTCAAGGAATATAGTGTTTTATTGTTGTTTTTCATGGTTTGAGTGGAGGATTTGCATTAACTTACCCATTATTCATTAATCTGAAGATACGGCGTCAAATGGCGCCATTTATTGGGTGAATCGCGCTTTTACAGTAGGTAAGGGAAATTGTGGGGTACATTAGATACACGATGGGTTGAGGGGGGTGCGTTGCCCCCCTCAACCCCCCCTTGATTTATTTTCATCCTGAAATACTGTATGTAGATCTGTAAGGGGGCAAAAACAGGTTGCCGGTATTTCGTTTTTGTGATTAACGCTCACGCCATTTATTGGGTGAATCGCACTCACCGCATCTTTCAAAGCAAGAAGAAGAGGAGTCAAGTCGAAGGATTCATTGGGCGCAATGCTTTGTTTACGGTCGGGACTTGTTATTTTTCGGTGTACTGTAATAGGGTTTTTTATAAGTGTTGATAACGAAATTCCTCCATGCAGACTACAATGAGAAAAATATGGCGAGTCTATTGGTCCCTATTTTCCCTAATAAATTATTTCTAATAGGGCAGCGAAAGAGGTCTTGAATATTATCATGATGGCAATATGTCGTGAGGGGGGGCAAAGCCTCCTCTCAACACGCTACCTGGTGGTAGCGCTCCAGGAGGCTGCCCTGTCATTGGGCGAAAAATACCAGGCCAGTTGTAGTGCCATGTACGCGCACGGGGTGCGTCCCTGCGGCTGGTTCTGGTGGGGTGTACCGAGGCCACTAGATCCTATCCCCTTGTAATCTCTTGGGGAAAGGTGCTGGGAATGGTGCCGGTGTAGACTGGAGCCGGAGTTCGGGGGGGGTGGGGGGGGGGGGGGGTGATGATGATGATGCCCATCTGCCAGTCAACCTACCGTAAATTGGGGTAACTTCGTACTGCGCTGATAACTTCGGACATCGGCGATAATAAGTAATTAGACATTGTCATTATATAATGGAAACGCTTTTTATTGGTTTTTTTTGTGGGGTCCGTTTAGAGAAATGGCAAAGGAAGAGCATGTAAAGGTCCTGGGAAACTGACATGAGTATATGTACACTAACAAAATATTATATATATGACGAAAATATGTACATTTTTCGCTACCCTGCCAAACTTCTATCACCCTGAAGAAATTTGTTTGTATGAATGATGTTGTGACTGATATAATTTTGTAGTAACATTACCAGAGACAACATCCACCAAAGGAAATTTGTTACACTTGCATAACACTCTAGCTAGAACACTATCATTTAACCGATTGTGTTTAAAAAAAAAACGTGCTAACTTCGGACATGGGACAAAACAATCGTTTGTTATTATTTGCCCTATGAAAATCATTCATATTACTTGTCCATCATTAACATGGTGGTAAAAGATCAATAATCATTCTCTGAGTCCAAAAACCCATAAAAATATGATAATATGCCAACCGATTTATGTATTTCGGATAATTCTGGATATATAATATATATAAATTAGGAGATGCATATACCGTAAAGTGGGGTAACTTCGTACTGCGCTGATAACTTCGGACATCGGCGATAATAAGTAATTAGACATTGTCATTATATAATGGAAACGCTTTTTATTGTTTTTTTTTTGGGGTCCGTTTAGAGAAATGGCAAAGGAAGAGCATGTAAAGGTCCTAGGAAACTGACATGAGTATATGTACACTAACAAAATATTATATACTGTATATGACGAAAATATGTAAATTTTTCGCTACCCTGCCAAACTTCTATCACCCTGAAGAAATTTGTTTGTATGAATGATTTTGTGACTGATATAATTTTGTAGTAACATTACCAGAGACAACATCCACCAAAGGAAATTTGTTACACTTGTATAATGCTCTAGCTAGAACACTATCATTTAACCGATTGTGTTTAAAAAAAAAACGTGCTAACTTCGGACATGGGACAAAACAATCGTTTGTTATTATTTGCCCTATGAAAATCATTCATAATACTGTACTTGTCCATCATTAACATGGTGGTAAAAGATCAAATAATCATTCTCCGAGTCCAAAAACCCATAAAAATATGATAATATGCTAACCGATTTATGTATTTCGGATAATTCTGGATATATAATATATATAAATTAGGAGAGGCATATATCTTGTCCAATTTTTTTTTTTATCTGCCGAAAGAAACACCAACAAATACGTTATACCTATATAAATGCTCAAATTCATAAAAGTGTATATACAGTAGTATACATACCTATATATTTTCACCAGGCCTAGTTAATTTTCGAGTTATTGATTAGACAGCATTGGTTATTTTCCTGCTCAATATTTTCTAAGAGTGAGCTCAATGCCTAACGAGAACAGATCCAAACAGAATATATGTTAAACATCATAATTATATATTCCCCTCCTATACTGATTATACAGGCCTAAAAGTATTGACTGTGCATTTTCCACTAAAACATCGGACAGGAATAAGCAGCAATAATAAAATATTCATATAAAATAGTAGGAGCCGAAAAATGAATGAAATAAGGCCACGAACGTACGTCCGAAGTTCTCCTCCGTTTGTCCGGAGTTATCCCAGCTTTCTTGGCAATCATTTTCCATAAGAAATCACCGTATGTCCGAAGTTATCCATACATGTCCGAAGTTTTCAACTTTTCAAACAAACTTCGGACATCATTTAGGATAAGGATAGCGCTCTTATTATGGGGGATAATTTTAGGAGGCTTCCTGGATTACGGCGCACTATCACCATACATCACTTGACCTAGTTAAATCTCTATAATGTGTTTACACTCAGGAGAAATTGTTAAAAACCTTGAAAAATTTCCGAAGTTACCCCATTTTACGGTACCTAATTATGACTAAAACCAAAGAAAATAAACGTAAGTCCGATGAATCAAAACCGCACAGGACAAGGACAAAATGCCCCCCACAATCTCAGACTTGCTTGTGTGAATGTTGGTACAGTAGTTTGAATCTGCGTGCGAATGAAGTGGCTGAGATGTGTGAGAGGAGGCGAGTGGACGTCTGCTGTACCCAGGAAACACTCTGGAAGAGGCATGGGGTACAGTGGATTGTCGGAAGGAGGAAAAGATATAGAATATACTGGATGGGTGTGGAGACTGATAAAGCGAAAGGAGGAGTGGATGTTCTGGTGGCTGAAGAGCTGGCGGAAAGTGTGCTTCAGATTACGAGAGTTAGTGAAAGGCTGATTGTTTTGAATTTGAAAGTTGGTGAAAGAATTCTGAATGTGATATCTGCATATGCCCCACAGGCTGGTTTACAGAAAGAGATAAAAGAGGACTTCTGGAATGACACCGTCAGTGTCATTTCAGGCCTCTCGGAGAACGAAATAACAATCGTGGGGGGGGGACCTCAATGGTCACGTGGGAGCATCTGCAGATGGATACGAGGGGGTATATGGAGGAAATGGGTACGGAAGGCGAATATATATTGGAGTCCTGCGTTGCACTCAACATGGTTGTGTGTAACACAAAGTTCAAGAAAAGACAGAGCCACCTGATCACATATAACTCTGGGGTCTCCAGTAGCCAGATAGATTACTTCTTGGTTAACAGAAAAGACTGGAAACTAGTTCGAGATGTAAAGGTCATCCCGAGCGAAGAATGTATCCCCCAGCATAAGCTACTTGTGTGCGACATGAGCTTATACAGAGATCCTAAGCGCAAGAAGGTTTACATACCCAAAAGGAAAGTGTGGCTGCTGAAGGACAAGGAAGTTAGGGATAGGTTTCATAGTGAACTGGAGGAAATGAATAGAAATAAGGAAGCTAGGCCTAACGATGTAAATAGTCAATGGAACTTTCTTAAGCATAGCCTTATCGCTGCCACTGACAAAGTCTGTGGGAAAACAAAGGGTCACCCCAGAAATAAGACCTCCTGGTGGTGGAACGATGAGGTAGAACATGCTGTGAAAGAGAAAAGGAGATGCTTCAAAGCATGGAAGAAAGGAGGCAACAAGGAGGAATACCAGGCAGCTAAACGAACTGCCAAAAGAGTTATTTACAATGCTAAAAATCGCATTAAGGACCTGGTCCTCGAACAAGTGTGTAACTGACAATCCCAATGGGATCTTCAACCTAGCTAGGCGAGTTAAAAATGATAGTAGGGATATTATAGGTGAACAGTGTGTTAGAAATGATAATGGGAAGATTGTGTATGCAGAAAATGAAATCAGAGAAGCATGGAAGGTACACTATGAACGATTGCTAAATGTAGAGTTTGAATGGGATAAGGAACAGCTTAGTATCGAAAAACCAATATCTGGGCCCCCTCCTTTGATAGCACCAGCTGTAGTGAGCGACGCAATCAATAAAATGAAGGACGGTAAAGCTCCAGGTTGCTCCGACATTGTCGCTGAGATGATAAAAGCCTCAGGGGAGATTGGTGTAAATTTAGTCACTGAGTTGATAAACACCATTATTAAAGATGAGAAAATCCCAGAGGATTGGCTCAAAAGTGTAATAGTAAATATATACAAAGGAAAAGGGGATGCGCTAGATAGAGGAAATTATAGGGGCCTGAAAATGCTTGACCAAATCATGAAGGTCTGTGAGAGAGTCCTTGAGGGTTTGATCAGGCAAAGCATCTCTATTGATGATATGCAGTTTGGTTTTATGCCAGGAAGGGGTACAACCGATGCTATCTTCATAGTCAGGCAGATACAGGAAAGATACTGTACTTACTAAAAGGCAGGGATCTTTACTTTGTGTTTGTAGACCTGGAGAAGGCCTTTGATAGGGTGCCTAGAGATGTTTTGCAGTGGGCTATGAGGAAACTTGGTGTGGAAGAGTGGCTGGTGCGTGTGATAATGAAGATGTATGAGGATTCGCGAAGTGCGGTGAGGGTGAAGGGTGTACTGAGTGATGAGTTCGCAGTTCGTGTTGGAGTCCATCGGGGTTCAGTGGTCATGGAGGCACTGTCTAGAGTTTTTAGAGGCGGACTCCCGTTGGAACTGTTTTATGCAGACGATTTACTCCTAATAGCTGACAGTATGCAAGATGCTGAGGCCAAATTCAGAGGGTGGAGAGAGGGCATGGCGAGCAAGGGTTTAAGAGTCAATATTAACAAAACCAAGGTTATGCATTGTAGATTGAGACGAGGCAATGTGGAAAAGAGCGGTGCATACCCATGTGCAGTGTGTGGAAAGGGAGTGGGCTTTAACTCAATTCAATCTAGCATCTGTCGATGTTGGGTACACCATTGGGAGTAAGTGCTGTAGTAGAATAAAGGGGCCCCTGCCAAAGGATAAGTCAGAAATAGAGAAATTTGAGTGCGTCCCACGGTCCCCGACTCCCCCTCAACCCATCATGTATCCAATTTACCTCACCTACCGTACTGTAAAAGCGTGATTCATCCAATAAATGGCGCCATTTGACGCCGTATCTTCAGATTGTTGGATAATGGTGCTAGTCTAGATTATTCTAAAACTGTTGGTGCAAATTTATCACCACCATATTTTCGCCGTGAACGCAATTTACGGTACCCGGTACCGTACTTCTACCTGTACTTATTACCGAAACTACCACTAATTACTTCTCAATATATGAAGGCTATTATAGAATAAGGATGTTGCAAAGTCATGAAAGATCATATTAACCCTCTCACCACGGAAGGGCTCTTGAACGCCCTAAAAAAGCATATAACAGCTGCCCGGAAGGGCTCTTGAACGCCCAGTGGTTCAAAGCCTGTGAGCTTCGTGTGCGAGGGAATGCGGGAAGCAGTCAGATTAACACATATACGGTAGCCTAGCCTAGACGTTTTTCGGCCAAAACACCCGGGTTTCGAGGAATATATATATAATACATAGCCGGGGCTGGAGGGTTAATGTTTGTTTCAACCATTGGAAATACATTTTATGTGCACTACCGTATATAAAGTAGTGTACTGCAAAAAAAAAAGCGTCCCACGGTCCCCGACTCCCCCCTCAGCCCATCATGTATCCAAAACTCTTATTAAGCCCCTTACTGACAAAATAGATGCTGATTTCAGTTCAGTTGAGTTGATCTGCGGAAAGCTGAAGTCATTGCATGATAGTGTGGTGATCCTGACATTGATGCATGCAGAAAATGAAATCAGAGAAGCATGGAAGGCACACTATGAAAGTTTGCTAAATGTAGAGTTTGAATGGGATAAGGAACAGCTTAGTATCGAAGAACCAATATCTGGACACCCTCCTTTGATAGCACCAGCTGTAGTGAGCGAGGCAATCAATAAAATGAAGGATGGTAAAGCTCCAGGGTGCTCTGACATTGTCGCTGAGATGATAAAAGCCTCAGGGGAGACTGGTGTCATCTTAGTCACTGAGTTGATAAACACCATTATTAAAGATAAGAAACTCCCAGAGGATTGGCACAAAAGTGTTATAGTAAATATATACAAAGGAAAACGGGATGCGCTAGATAGAGGTAATTATAGGGGCCTGAAAATACTTGACCAAATCATGAAGGTCTGTGAGAGAGTCTTTCAGGGTTTGATCAGGCAAAGTATCTCAATTGATGATATGCAGTTTGGTTTTATGCCAGGACGTGGTACGGTACAACCGATGCTATCTTCATAGTCAGGCAGAGACAGGAAAGATACAGTACTTACTAAAAGGCAGGGATCTTTACTTTGTGTTTGTAGACCTGGAAAAGGCCTTTGACAGGGTGCCTAAAGATGTGAATTGGGCTATGAGGAAACTAGGTGTGGAAGAGTGGCTGGTGCGTGTGATAATGAAGATGTATGAGGATTCGCGAACTGCGGTGAGGGTGAAAGGTGTACTGAGTGAGCAGTTCACCAGGGTTCAGTGTTAAGCCCCCTCCTCTTTATTATGGTCCTAGAGGCACTGTCTAGACTCTAGAGTTTTTAGATCCGGACTCCCGTTGGAGCTGTTTTATGCAGACGATTTAGTCCTAATAGCTGACAATGTGCAAGATGCTGAAGCCAAATTCAGAAGATGGAGAGAGGGCATGGCAAGCAAGGGTTTAAGAGTCAATATTAACAAAACCAAGGTTATGCATTGTAGATTGAGACGAGGCAATGTGGAAAAGAGCGGTGCATACCCATGTGCAGCGTGTGGAAAGGGTGTGGGCGCTAACTCGATTCGATGTAGCATCTGTCGATGTTGGATGCACCATGGGAGTAAGCGCTGTAGTAGAATAAAAGGTCCCCTGCCGAAGGATAAGTCAGAAATAGAGAAATTTGAGCGCATAGTGTGCAAAGGCGAGCTGGTGTTAAATGATGATCCTGTGGCTGTGAATTTTGGAAATGAGTCATTGGAGCTGGTGGACAAGTTTTGTTACCTAGGAGATACCATCTCTGCCGGTGGTGGGGCCGAGGCTGCCACTGTCGCTAAAATTAGATGTGGCTGGGGGAAGTTCAGAGAACTGCTGCCAATTCTGACCATGAAAAGAATGCCTCTCCCCCTGAAGGGAAAGGTGTATGCCTCATGTGTTAGAATGCAATGACGTATCGTATGCCTCAGAAACATGGGCCGTTAAAGTAGAAGATGTCAACAGAATGGAACGTAATGAGATGAGAATGGTGAGATGGATGTGTGGGGCCAGGCTGCAGGATAGAATAACAAATGATGAGCTGAGGAGACATATAGGTATTGTATAAAGAGTATTAGCGAGGAGATGCGTGCAAGTAGACTGGGATGGTATGGACATGTGGAGAGAATGGATAAACAAAATTGGGTGAAAAAATGCAGGTCTGTGATTGTGGAGGAAGCTGCACCAAGGGGTGGACCGAGGAAGACCTGGGATCGGACTATACGGCCGATCTCAAATCCAAAAACTTACAAGTGAAGCAGCCCTTAACAGGATTGTCTGGAACGCCGCCATTAGGACAAGAGACTGAAACTGCGCGTATGTGTGGAGCACTCAGTCGTAACATTTTATGTATGAATGTTTGGGAGTAAAGCTTGTACAGTACATTGTTGGAGAGTAATACTGTACTGTACATCAAAGAGTAAGAGGGGTTGAAATAACTTACCGTACATAAGAAGTGTGTGTGGAGTCACATGGAGAGACAGACAGACAAATGAGGAAGTACGAGAACATTTTGGTGTGGATGTACTGGAGAGTGCGAAGAGAACACCTTGAGGTGGTACAATTAATTTCCCTAGTAGGCTAGCCCATGTACGATATCGTTTATATATTTTACTGTTAGTCAATTTGTTGTAGCCCTAGACTAGCCTATATAATACCCTGATTGTGTGCTAATACTGTAATGAAGTATATTTTTTTGACAATCGAGTATATACAAAAAAAAATAAACTCCCCTTGGTGATTAACCCGGGAACTGCGGGAAGACTCTTAAGAGTTCCCCCGGCGGACTGCGGGAAGACTCTTAAGAGTAAGGGGAAATAAAAATCCATTTAGCCCGTGGAGCCCCGGCTAGTTTTGTAATGTTTGTTCACCAGAACCCGGCCGGTTTTCAAAAAATGGTTTTATTCCAGAAACAATAGCGAATGGGTTAGGAATGAAGGAAAAACCATGATAAACTGCTCAAAAAGCTTAAAGAATGGTCCTACAGAGCCCCCGAAAACGTATTTTACAAGAGTAAAAAATTGAAGGCAATTACCCCAAAAAAACAGGTTATTTCACGCGCACGCACGTGGACTTTGAGAGTTTTCAACCATCGGCACGGTTGCGTGGGATATGTACACAGTTCCCATACAAATCGGAGCCCTCTTGAGTGGCTACACATGAGGTTACGGTCGGCGCAATTAGGGTGATGCGTCAGACGCGTCTCTGGGGCTGTGCGTTACATACATCGCCGACGCGTCGCTGGGGCTGTACGGGTTAAAACACCCAAAAAAAAAGTGTTTTTTGTTTTTATTTTATTTTATTTTTTTTGCCCCTGGGCCATGCCAAATATCACTCCTCCACCTCCCCTCCTTCCCCACTTTCCTTCCCTCCTTCAGTTATCACCTATTTTCCCCGTTATTCCCTTATTCTGTGGTATATTTTCGTGCTAACATTAGCGAGTTGCAAGCAGGGCATTGTCATCACTGTTACCAAGCGAGTGGAAGAGAGAGAGAGAGAGTATCGATCGACAGTCTCTCTCCAGACTTGGGAAAGAGTGGTGGGGTGGGAGGTTGCCTCAGCCATACATTATGTAACTCCCGGCCTGTATCGCCGATTTTGACCATCCAAACGCTGTTTCCATTTGTTTTATTATTGTAACAGGTTAATACCTTTATAATCAACCTATAATAGGCGCATATGGATAAGTATTAATGCTATTTATGGTAAAATAACGATGTTAGTGATGGGAACAGCTCAAATACGTCAGCACAGGAGTGTGGTGTCTCATACCCCCCATGCGCACTTCTTAGGTTAATGGGCAACAGACAATAAATCAATAGTCTGGCCAACTTAAACGACAAATTATTATCATACAATTTCCTAGTCTGACTTCTTGACCTTATTTTATACCGGTAATCTGACTGCTCAAATATTGCTTTGGTATACTCTACTGTAGACCTAATAAAGTAAGCAATAGAGATGGAACGAATGTCAATTTTCCATATTTGCGAATGCAAATGCGAATTTTTAGTTGTAAAATTTGCGAATATCTCAATCCTTTTTCCATCCTTCAATAAAATAGACAATATCTGGTACTAAATACGAAATCAGTGAGGAAATATAATGGAATATATTCTTTATTGACATGCTATTAAGTACTGTACATTGGATATGTATGAAATGGCAATATTGTGAATTTCGGTGTTAGTATCCAAGGTTCGAGTCCTTGAAGTGCCACATGTATTTGTTGATTTCATTAATTGTGTTTAGAAGTAAAGTTGGTTGGTGAAAAAATATGAATTAATTCTGGTTCAGGAGCAATTTATAGTGAGGTCTTCCCGAGGGTTAAGTGCCCCATTAATGACTCCTTCCATTCGTACTGTATATACTGTACATTAAGCTACCATAGCACAGTTGGAATGTATGTACATGCTCAGATTAATATGCAGGATTCAAAACTGCATAATAAATCGTAGGCTTATGCATAATTCTTTAACTGTCTTGATAGCGTAATGCATAAATGCGCGGAATTTTGGTGTGAATATCCTAGGTTCGAGTCCTTGGAGTGCTACATGTATTTGTCGATTTCATTAATTGAGTTTAGAAGTACTGTACTGTAGGCCTAAAGTTCGTTGGAGAAAAAATATGAACTATTAAATAAAGTTAAGTGGCAACACTGCTCAGTCCTCCTTCATTCCACGCTAGCGGCCACAACGCACATCTACACTTTTATTTATTCGTTTGTGTTAACATTAAAATTTAATATTGTATATTTTTGTTGTTGGACGTTTGCAATCATGTTCCCGTCTATTTTGAATGCCATTGGATACAATAATATGTTAAGGCGCTTTGCCCCCCTCCTCACTCCCCCCCCCTCCTCACTCCCCCCCCCCCCCCCCATGCCATAATGTCATCATCATAAATATTGCCAGCAGGGGGCAAATAACCGAAAAAACCGCTGTCAAAATAGACTCGAAGTTAACTGCGGCGATCGCCCCATGTAAACGATGACGACCGTACGCCCGGAATCTACATCCATCCCGAATATTTGCACATGCGAATGCGGAAGCGAATATTCGGTCTATCTTTATTGCCAGTGAGGCAATCACATTTACTGTAGTTAGTTTTGGAATCTTTTCATCATGGTAATACCTTATCTGGCATCTGTTTGGATTCCTTAATATTTTATTGGATACAGTAGTTGAATTTTTTTAACAATAGGCGCCTTCACAGCAGCCGTGTGTCCCACATTTCTGTCTGATTATTTTTAATTGATGGCCAGATATGGGCCATAGCGGAGAATCACAAAATCTTGCCAATGCCAATTATAATCTTTTCCAGTATTGTTTCTAGCTTTTGATCTTGAATGGCATCATTGAGCAAATAGAAGCTTTTGAATGAGTTAAACAAGCATCTATGCTTCATTATAAGCCGAACAAAAAATCCTCTCCAGATGGTAATACAGTAGTAGCTTTTTGGGTTAACTTAGTCCAATTTTTGTTTTTAATGTTGTATTTCTCTGTCTTTCAGCTGTACAAGTATGCCCAACTGGAGGAGCTACGAGAGGAGCTGCGTGATCTGGATGTGCTTACCCGGATGCTCAAAATTGGAGATAAGCGACACCTCCTACATCACTGCTTCCAGGTTTGTTACTCTACTTGAAGAAATCAGTTCATCAGTGTTTCATTAACCCCTTCTGTATCGGCGACGTCTTTTTGTTCTTTATTCTGGCCACTATTAGACGATTTTACTTAGTTTATAAAGGGCCTCCAGCAATTAACAGGCTTCGAACTATCCACTTAACCCTTTTTACTACCACAGATCCTTCTTAAACTGCACAATTCGTCTAAATATAGCCAGAATAAAATGAAAAAGGCGTCGTGGTTACAGAAGGGGTTAATGTACTGTATGTGTATAGTAATGTACTGTACAGTCGCGAGCATAAATAAGGTTACGGTACACACATTTGAATCTTTTAGTTACATAGGCTACTGAAGTATTCTGGATAATAATCAAGAATTGGATTGTCTTGTTTGTGTTTGATGATAATTCAAATGGCAGTGAATGAAAGGGATAATGTGGAGGAGTAGGGCTGTGCCCGATGTGATATATACAGTAGCCAATTTTTTAAATGTTTTCTGATCCTATCCGATATCCAAAATAATTGTCGTTTGATCTGTGTTTAATTTGCGATTCATTTCTGATGTGATGTACTTGAAAAAAGAATAATGATTCCACCAACTCATAATAAGCAAAACTGGCACAAAAGTCAATTGAAAACTGTTTAATGCCGCTTGAAAGTCTGGGTAAACAAGACCGTGGGAAAACTCCCACGACTGCTTGTATGGCAATATACGTTAGGCTTAACGCAAGCTCAGCATCTGACTGAAGAGATAAGGGAAATTTTGTTTAGTGAAATGCTAGGCCTGAGTAATTGTGACCGTATTTGTATTACTACCGTAAAACCGTGTAACTTCGGACATTTTTCGAGGCTTTTTAACGATATCTCCTGACTGTAAACACATTATAGAGATATAACTAGGTCAAGTGATGTGTGGTGATAGTGCGCGGTAATCCAGGAAGCCTCCTAAAATTATTCCCCATAATAAGAGAGCTATCCTTATCCTAAATGGTGTCCGAAGTCATCTTGAAAAGTGGCTGACTTCGGACATGTATGGATAACTTCGGACATCAGTGATTTCTTATGGAAAATGATTGCCAAGAAAGCTGGGATAGCTTCGGACAAGCGGAGGGGAACTTCGGACGTACGTTCGTGGTTTTGTTTCATATCATTTTTCGGCTCCTACTATTTTATATGAATATTTTATTATTGCTGCTTATTCCTGTCCGATGTCTTACTGGAAAATGCACAGTCAATACTTTTAGGCCTGTATAATTAGTATAGGAGGGGTTTATATAGGATGTTTAACAAATATTCTTTTTGGATCTGTTCTCGTTAGGCATTGAACTCACTCTTAGAAAATATTGAGCAGGAAAAATAACCAATGGCCCACTAAGCAAAGGGGATGGGTCATTCACAGGGGACAAAAAGGAAATGAGCGAACTCTTACGCCGGCAGTATGAAATGGCCTTCAGTGAGCCTGATGAAACAAAAGCCATCAGAGACCAAAATATATTTTTCATGGAAACCTCCCCCACGGAAGCCCCCCAGATGCTGGATATTGATTTCGGTCCAAAAGACATAGAAGAGGCCATTTCCAACATGCCATCCCACTCGGCACCAGGCCCGGACTCATGGAATTCGATCCTAATGAAGAAATGTAAGGAAAACCTCTCAAAACCCCTGGCTATAATGTGGAGAAGGAGTCTAGACACTGGTGAAATACCAGATAGCTTAAAAAACGTAATAATTGCCCCACTGCATAAAGGAGGGAGTAAAGCACTATGAAAAAACTACCGCCCGGTAGCTCTAACCTCCCACATCATTAAAGTTTTCGAGCGAGTCCTGCGAATCAAAATCTCAGCTTTCATGGAGGCAAATGAACTACACAACACCGGTCAACATGGGTTCAGAGCGGGAAGATCATGTCTCTCACAACTTTTGGAACATTATGACAAAATTCTTAAAGCGCTAGAAGCAAAGACAAATTTTTATGTCATCTACACCGATTTTGCTAAGGCATTTGATAAATGTGACCATGGTATAATAGCCCACAAATTAAAAGCAAAAGGTATAACGGGGAAAATCGGACGGTGGATATATAATTTCCTCGTAAACCGGAAACAATCAGTAGCAGTAAACCAAGTCACATCTGAGCCTTCGGATGTAAAAAGCTCAGTGCCCCAAGGAACAGTGCTAGCACCCCTTCTGTTCCTCATTCTAATTTGCGACATAGATACCAACACAAGACACAGTACGGTGTCGTCTTTTGTGGATGACACAAAACTAAGCAAGATAGTAAACACACAAGAGGACACGGGCCAGCTGCAGGAAGACATAAATGTAGTGTTCCAGTGGACCAGGGAAAACAACATGCAATTCAATGAAGAAAAATTCCAATTAATAAGGTACGGAGAAAATAATGGCGTTAAAGTGATCACAAACTACCTAACAGAATCTAACCACATAATAGAACGGAAAGACAGTGTGAAAGACCTTGGGGTGTTAATGTCTGAAAATATGTGTTTCAAAGAACATAACCAGGTCAAAGTTGCGGCTGCGAAACGTTTAACGGGTTGGATTCTGCATACATTTAAAACACGCGGTGAATTACCTATGATAACGCTCTTCAAATCTCTAGTGCTACCGCGGCTTGAATACTGTAGCGTATTAACATCCCCATACAAAGCAGGTGAAATAAATGACTTGGAGAGTGTACAAAGAAATTTCACTTCGCATATAAGTTCGGTAAAACAGCTACACTATTGGGATCGTTTAAGAGCACTGAACCTGTACTCGCTGGAACGTAGAAGAGAACGTTACCTAATAATATACACGTGGAAAATCGCAGAGGGTTTAGTACCAAACCTACATACTCCGATAGTCATGAAATTCAGTGATAGGAGAGGCTGGGAATGCAATATCCCCCGGATGAATAACAGGGGTGCTATGGGCTCTCTGCAAGAGGGCTGGTTATCACACAGAGGCCCACGTCTCTTCAACAAACTCCCATGGCGAGTAAGAGACATGAGGGGCATCTCTTTAGACAACTTCAAGAGAGCCCTCGATGTCGAACTGCAAAAAGTGCCAGACGAGCCCATCTTAGCAAGGGAGCGGGCTGTCTCTTCAAACAGTCTGCTGCACCAAATCACAACCCACAACGAGGGGCGACGCGCTCCTCGGTGCTGCTAGGAGAGTGGCGAACACAACCTAAGGTAATGCTGTCAAATCAATAACTTGAAAATTAACTAGGCCTAGTGAAAATATATAGGTATGTATACTCTATCACTGCATATACATTTTTATGAATTTGAGCATTTTTATAGGTATAACGTATGTGTTGGTGTTTCTTACGGCAGATAATAATTTTTTGGGACAAGATATATGCCTCTCCTAATTTATATATATTATATATCCAGAATTATCCTAAATACAGTAGCCTACATAAATCAGTTAGCATATTATCATATTTTTATGGGTTTTTGGACTCAGATAATTATTATTTGATCTTTAACCACCATTTTAATGATGGACAAGTATTATAAATTATTTTCATAGGGCAAATAATAACAAACAATTTGTTTGTTCCATGGCCGAAGTTCCATTTTTTTTTGTGGAAAACACAATCGGTTAACCTAAGAAGTGCGCATGGGGGTAATTAGAAACGTCCCCCTGTGCTGACGTATTTGAGCTGTTTCCATCACTAAAATATTAATTTTACCATAAATAGCATTAATACTTATCCATACGCGCCTATTATGGGTTGATTATAAAGGTATTAACCTGAAACAACAATAAAACGAGTGAAAACAGCGTTTGGATGGTCAAAATCGGAGATATAGGCCGCGAGTTATATAATGTATGGGTGAGGCAACCTGCTTTCCCGCCAATTTCCCCCAAGGCCACTGAGACACAGTCGATCGATATTCTCTCTCTCTCTCTTGCACTCGTTTGCTAACACTGATGACAATGCCCTGCTTGCAACTCGCTAATGTTAGCACAAAAATATACCTCAGAATAAGGGAATAACAGGGAAAATAGGTGATAACTGAAGGAGGGGAGGAAAGTGGGGAAGGAGAGGAGGTAGAGGAGTGATATTTTGCATGGCCCAGGGGCCCAAAACAAATAAAAAAATAAAAATATATATACCTGTATATATATTTTTTTTCGATGTTTAAAGTTGATTTTTTTTTTCTCTGACTCTTAAGAGTCTTCCCGCAGTCCACCGGGGGAAATCTTAAGAGTCTCCCCGCAGTTCCCGGGTTAAATGATAGTGTTCTAGCTAGAGCGTTATACAAGTGTAACAAATTTCCTTTGGTGGATGTTGTCTCTGGTAATTTTACTACAAAATTATATCAGTCACAACATCATTCATACAAACAAATTTCTTCAGGGTGATAGAAGTTTGGCAGGGTAGCGAAAAATGTAAAAATTTTCGTCATATATATAATATTTTTTTCGTGTACATATACTCATGTCAGTTCCCTAGGGCTTTTACATGCTCTTCCTTGGCCATTTCTCTAAACGGACCACACAAAAAAAACAATAAAAAGTATTTCCATTATATAATGACAATGGCTAATTACTTATTATCGCCGATGTCCGAAGTTACGACCCAAGTCCGAAGCGACCCGGTTTTACGGTATTGTTAAATATGCTATTACTACATGGTCCAATGAGATAATCACATATTTTTTATTTGTGATTTCCGATCCGATATTTTATTGGCAAATTCTTACCAAAGCACAGCCCTATGAGAAGTGATGATTAAGTCATGTGAGAGGGAAGTCTTATTGCATGTATGTGTGGGTGCTTCTATATTCACTTTAAAGTTTGAGTGAACAATAACAGATAGGCTACAGCTTCAGTTTCATCCTAACATTTGGGGGCATTCCAGGCGGCCCTGTTCTGGGCTGCCTCGCTTATCGAGAGCTAAGATTGTAAAACCTGACCCCAAGTGACTTATTTGACCTTGTATACTACAGGTTTTATTATCTACACTATATTTTATTAAAAAAAATCCTCACTAATTCTGATTTGTTCCTTGGTGGCAGGCGCTGATGGACCAGGCACTGGGCGACCACAGTACCAAGATCTCATCAGTTATATCCCAGGCCTTCGTAGACAGATGTGTACAAGAGGCTACATGCTCCCTCCAGGTAACTGTTCTTATAACTATCAACACAATCTTAGTGCTTTCTACACTCCTCAGCAATCACTTACCTTGTCTTTCTACACTCCCCCACAATCAGTTAATTTGGTTCTTATTACACTCCACACAATCAGCTAACTTGATTATTGTTTCATTCCTCACAATCAGTTAACTGGGTTCATTTAACACTCCCCACAATGAGTTAATTTGTTTCCTTCTACACTCCCACAATCAGCCCTGAAGCTGAGTAGAAATTGAGAATAATATGTGTTAGCAACAATAAAATAGACTCCAAGATAGAAAAAAAAGAAAAAGAAAACAAAAAATATATATACAGTACAGTATCTATTGTATCTATTGTAGAGTTCGCCACAAGCAAGTGGCACCGATGAGCGTGTCGCCCTTCGGTAATTTGTATAAGGTTTATTCCCCTAGACAGGTTGCCGACCAAGGCTGACGAGTCCCATCCACCCAGATTTTTATAAGGTCTCCCCTAGATGAGTTGCCGACCAAGGCTGACGAGTCCCATCCACCCGTATGTATACTGTATATACAATATATGTATACTGTATATATATATATATATATATATATATATATATATATATATGTATATATATATATACAGTATATATATACCGGTATATATATATATATATATATATATATATATATATATATATATATATATATATATATATATATACTGTATACTGTATATATATATACAGTACATATATATATACAGTAAAAGTCTTTTAATCCGGAAGGTAGGGGACCGCGGGACTTCCGGATTAGCAGATTTTCCGAGGTCATCATCATCATCATCTCTGACGCCTTGCTTCCCCCTGGGAAACCCCCACTAGAGGATGGCCATGACAGAAACGTCTCCAAGCTACTTTGTCAAGACATGCCTCCTTTGCCCGTGCCACAATGCCCCTTCCACTACGTGGAAGTTTTTCTTCAATATATTTTTCCACTTTCTTTTCCCATACCATAGGTGGTCTTCCACTACTAGCGGTTCCACTCACCTGACTCCCATATATCTTTCTTGGCATTCTGTCTTCATCCATTCTCTGAACATGACCATACCACCTCAAAGTACTTCTCTTTATCCACTCAACCACACCACAATCAATGCCCAAAGCCTGCTCTTCCATTCCAAAGGACTCGTACACTTCCCTATTACTTGGCCCATCTAGCCTATTCATGCCAGCTGCCATTCTGAAAAAGCTCATCTCCACAGCTCTTAGTTTGAAGAGGTCCTCGTCACTTGCCGTCCATGTCTCGCTTCCATACGAGAGTGTTGGGAGCAGCACTCTGTTTCTCAGTGACTTTTTGACTTCCTGGCTAACCATTCTTCCTTTGAGAATACTATCAAGTTCTCCAATCACTTTTCTCCCTTGCATTTTTCTCTCTTTTATCTCACTCTCCATTTTACCATATTTGCATAGTACAGCTCCCAAATACTTGAAACTTTCAACCTCTTCTAGTACTTCATTTTTCAATTTTATTTTACAACTTTTCTTGTGTTCTTTCTTGATTCTATATTTGTCCTTAAAATCTATAGTTTCATGCATTCTTCTCTCAAACACCATTACCTTACATTTCCCTACATTGACCTTTAACTTTCTCTTTTCACATACCCTGTCAAAGTCAGTGACCACTCTCTGAAGTTCTTCAGCATTTTCCGCCAACAGGACTGCATCGTCCGCATATAGGCATGTTAAAATCTTCCATGTTCTTCCCTCTGATTCCAGTCTAGCTCCCACACCCATTGATACAGCCCTACATTCCCTAATCACTCCATCCATGTATATATTGAACAACCAAGCTGACATGACACATCCCTGTCTTACACCTACATTGACCTCAAAACTTTCACTTAACTTATCCCCTACCTTCACATTTGCCATTGCATTCCTATAAAAAGATTTTACTGCCATTAGCAACTTTCCTCCCACACCATATACTGTTAACACATCCCACAGGCCCTCCCAGTCTACTTTGTCGTAGGCTTTTTCCAAATCCATGAATGCTGCATAGAGTTTTCTGTTTTTGGCCAGATACTTCTCTACCAACAATCGCATTGAGGCTATCTGGTCAACGCAGCCCCTGCCCTTTCTGAAACCTCCCTGTTCCTTGCCTATTTTGTCATCCGTTATCTTCTGTAGCCTCTGTGTTACTACTCTTGCGTGTACCTTTCCAGGTATGCTAAGCAAGCTAATTCCCCTATAATTCTTACACTCTTCTTTACAACCCTTCCCTTTGTACAAGGGTACTATCACTGCTTTCCTCCAGTCCTCTGGTACACTTTCCTTTTCCCATGCTAATTTACATAACCTATGCATTATGTCAACAGCTTCTTCTCCTCCATATCTCAGCATTTCACCTGGGATGTTATCTACTCCAGCAGCTTTGCCCATTTTAAGTCTATTGATTGCTTCTTTTACTTCTTCTCTGCTTATCTGGCTTTCAACTACCCTGTTTATTCTACCTCTCTCCATTCCTATGGATGAGATCTTTGCCTTCCCCCTACTCTTTACAGCTAAGCTACTAAAATGATCTTTCCATACTTTCACCACACCATCACCCTCTACCACTTCCCCATTCATGTCCCTCATCCTACCACCTGAGACACTCTCAGTCTTCTTCCCTCTGGCTTCTTTCACAGCTCTGTAGTATGCTTTCCTGTCATTCAGAAACTGTTCACTAATCTTTCTCCCATATGCCTCATCTGTCTTCCTTTTAGCGTCTTGTATCGCCCTCTTCACTCTTTGTTTCAAATTTTTATATTCTTCTTTCCTCGCATCTCTAGTTTCTCTAGGTATATTCTTTTGCAGCATACTCTTTCTGAACTCTTTCTTCTTTTTCACTATTTCTTCTATCTCTTTACTAAACCATGCGTTACCTTTCTTCTTCCACATTTTAAAGGTTTTCTTCCCACATACTTTCTCAGCTGCTTTAATCATGGAGTCTCTTGTACCTTTCCATACTTCGTCTACAGTATTTCCCAGATCTATCATAACATCCATGTCCTTTATAGTCTCTTTCAGGATGTCCTTGTATTTTGTTGCATTACATTCTTCATTTAATTTTCTCACATTTATTCTCTCTACTGTCAGTTTTCTCTCTTTCCTCTCATATTTCCACTCTTTCCTTATCCTCACTTTTGTCAGCACTGTATAGTGGTCTGATCCCGTCAGCATACCTCTTACAGCTTTTGAATCTAAAATTCTTCCTTTTAGTCCGGAGTCCATCATGGCGTAGTCAATTAGAGATTTCTGTTCCTGCTCACCTTCACCTCTGTGCCATGTATATCTATGAATGTGACGATGTTCAAAAAATGTGTTAGCCAGAAACATCTCTCTCTCCGCACATACTTCTAAAAGGAAGTCACCATTCATATTCCTACCCTCCACACCCCATTTACCCACTATACCTTCTATCTCCTCGTTTCCAACTCTACCATTCATGTCGCCTACTAATATTACTTGTATTACTCGATTTTCTTCCGCACCTTTCCCAGTTTCTTGGTTGACTGGCGCATAGACACACATAAAAGTATACCTATCTATCCCAATCTTGCACTCACACCATACAATTCTTGAGTCCACGCATCCATAGTTTTTCACACACTTCCTCAACCTTTCTGACAAAATTACTGCTACCCCTTCCTTTTTCTTACGTTTATATCCTGCATCCAATCCAGACCAGACAACCCATCCTTCCCCATCCCACAAATCATGCTCATTCTCACCATCCCACACTCCAGAACCCAACAGGTGCGTCTCACCTACCCCACACACATCCACACATCCATCTTTAAGCTCTCGCATCAGACACTCTCTCTTGCTAAAATCATTTATGCCATTGGCTTTGAAGGCACAGACACGGAGCACGCTTTCCTTCACCCGAACGACGCTTCCACCACTTTTCTGCTTTGTTCCTCCACCCCCGAGGGGGTCCTGGCCGGCAGCATACCGAGCACAGTTGTTTCCCAGGAGGACTTGGGGCCTGGACATAATGCCTCCAAACAGGGCGCCGGATTGTCAAAAGTATACTAAAAGAAAAACTAAAAACTGATACCAACATCAGTAAAAAAACATACAACACAGTAAAAATTAAAATATTAAGAAGATAGGGAGAACAAAAATATACAAGGGGACAACAGAAATAATATAGTTACAAGGGGGATAATTTTTATAGTGGAAATTAAAAGAGGATTTAAAATTAAAAACAAAGTGTGCTGCTGAAGAAAATAGCACACCCGCCCTCCCCTTTAGTTCCACCGTCAAGCAAAAATAAAATTTTTAGAAATTTAAAAGGGAGGATTAAAATATGTATACTGTATATACAATATATGTATACTGTATATATATATATATATATATATATATATATATATATATATATATATATATATATATATATACTGTATACTGTATATATATATACAGTAAAAGTCTTTTAATCCGGAAGGCAGGGGACCGCGGGACTTCCGGATTAGCAGATTTTCCGAGGTATCAGAATTATACATAAAAATGGCCCTAAAACACACACAAATTAATCATTTATTGGAATAGAGGCAGTGCGGTGAAATTCCGGTGGTGTAGAGGTGTAAATCCAAAACACTCGATTAATTGACTTAAGATAGACATGAATCTTATTTTATAATCTTATTTTGGGGGATAAAACCTTCCGAGGTTTCAGCCTCCGGATTAGCGGAATTTCACTGTATATATATACAGTATATACAGTAGGGTCCCCATTTGTGCGTGTTCGAGCTGTGCATTTCACGAGTTGTGCGAGCTACCAAAAATATTAATTTAATAATTCCAAACTGTGATAATATTGTTCGAAGTGTGCGAGCGCCGGAATAAAGGTAAGCAAATCCGTGGAGAAACCCAAATGTACGAGTTTCTTCACAGCTGTGCGAGATACGTCATGCGTCACAGCCAGCTTGGGTACCGGGTGGGAGGGGGTAGTCGGCCATATTTTTTTGCCCCCGCTCTAGTGCACGCATAGCTCCGTGAGAAATTTGTATACCTTGAGCGGCTGACCATCACACTGGAACTAAAGCAGAAAGTTATGGAGTTATAGGATGCTGGAAAAGGAAATTTAGTTGTAGCCAGGCAGTTGGGACTTACCGAGTCGAATGTTAGATCATTTTATAAAAAAAACGGAGACGGAGACGGGGCTGGGGCCGGCGTAGCATAGCTGCACTCGCCCTTCCGTGGGGGTTTGCCTCGGAGCCCCCTAGCTTAATGTGAGTAAACAATGACTTATTATTGTTTAATTATTGCATACTTTTATTTATATTATGTACAGGTATTGTTATGAATATGTGTCAGTTAGTGTTGTTTTGTATAGGTAATATGAAGTTGAACCCCTAAACTCGGGATCGTCCATCCACCAAATTAATTATTTCCCATAAGATACAAGTTTCGAGTTGTACGATTTCGAGTTGTGCACCCTCATTCATCCACCAAATTCTCGCACAATTGGGGACCCTACTTATATATATATATAATATATATATACCGGTATATATATATACAGTATATATATAGTACAGTATATATATACACAGTATATATATAGTACAGTATATATATACAGTATATATAGTATATATATATATATATATATATATATATATATATATATACATACAGTAGGGTCTCACATAGAACGAGAAATTGGTCGATAAACGAGGTCGTTCTATGTGAATTCGCTCTATGTGAAACACGTACCTAATGGGAATAATTGATATTGGTCGATCGGTCCTCCCGTACGTACCCTTACATTTATACTCATTCACACCCATGCATACCAAAACATATATAAATGATAAGTCATGCATAGAAATTATGAAATAAGCATATTGTTGCTTACCTTAAATCTAATAGGGATGGTATTTTGGTGGCCCAATATGGTCAATGTTCACTGAAAGGGTAAATTTCCGTCAGGAGCGTATGTGCGGGTTCGTCACTGAGCCAAAAAGATGGCGGACTGCCTCCCTCTCCTCCCTCCCTGCCCAGCATCCCAAGCGTCTCAGATGACAGTGACGTCACAATGCGCAACCTACGTCAAGTCACCTGACGTTTTGTACGATATTTCGGCGCTCTATATGAGAACTCCTCGGATTTGCCCTACTTTGATGGCGAAATCGTTCTATATGATCACATTCGTTCCTAACGAAAATTTTGGAACAATATTTTAGGTCGTTCGTTCTATAATAATAATAATGATAATAATAATAAGCAGGTTACTTATTTCTCATAAGCGCCAATTTTTCCGAAGAATTCACTAGCGCTCGGAAAGAGAAAGAAAAAAGAACAAAATCAATGCATCAAAAGAAGGCTTATATACAACACACATTTAACAATCACTAGCAGTGGCAAAATAGCCTAAACTCTATAGCCATCTGTCATGACACCTCTCTCAAGATCATAACTTCTCTCAAAGAGAAAAGTCTTAAGTTGTCTCTTGAAGCATTCAACAGAACTCAGTTGTCTCATGGACAGCGGCAACCTGTTATACAACCTCGGAGCCATGTAGGAGAATGACCTCTCAAAGAAAGAAGACTGCTGGAAAGCCCTTGGTTCATCAAGACGAAAAGGGTCATTGTCATGACGCACAACTACACCATGGTGTGCCGGTGGGCGCCTGAACAGCTCCGCAAGGTACCTAGGCTCACCAAATTTGAGAACCTTAAAAGTCACCAAACACAACTTAAATTCTATTCTTGCTCTTACTGGCAGCCAGTGCAGTTCTATGTGAAGAGATGTAGTAGGAGTTCTAGGTGGAACACCAAAAATGAGTCTTTTGCGGCCCTGTTAAGAACAGACTGAACTTTCTTTAAAATATAATTTGGAAGACCCACCAACAGGGCATTGCAATAATCAACACGAGAGAAGACCAATGAGTGAACCAACGTCAGGAGGCAACGTCTGGTTATAAACGGCTTCACCAAATAGAGATTTCTGATGTGCAAGTAACAACTTTTAACTATCTGGTTTACATGCTCTTTGAAATCTAATCGGGAGTTCACATATACACCCAGATTTCGAACAGAGTTGGCCGGTCGCAGCTGAGATCCACCCACATTGATGGAGAGAGCACCTACTATATCATCAGCTCTTCTATTTCCTTGGATGATGAGAATATCAGTTTTACCATCATTTATTTTAAGTTTTCTCGTTCTCATCCACTTCTTGATATCAGACATCAACAATTCCATCTTACTCCGTATATCAACTATATTTGTGATTCTCACATAAATCTGGGTGTCATCTGCATAAAAGTGAAAGGTGACATTATGTGCACGAAGCAGAAGAGACAAACTGCTGATATAAATTATAAATAGGATAGGACCCAAAACTGATCCCTGCGGAACACCATACTGCAGGGGTGTCGAGTCCGAGACCATTTGATTTACCATCACACTCTGGGATCTACCTGACAAGTACGACCCAAGAAGCAAGAGAGCGGAGTCACGCACACCACAATCATAAAGATCACTCAATAACAACTCGTGATCCACTGTGTCAAAGGCCGCAGAGAGATCAAGCAAGACCAATAGTGAGGCCACACCATTGCAAATGTTCTCAACTAGATCATTATGTACTCTAATCAATGCTGTTTCAGTTGAATGATGCTGTCGGTAAGCAGACTGAAAAATTGGGATAGTTTCATTCTGCTGAAGTAGTGGTTGTAATTGGTCAAGTATTGTACGCTCTAATATCTTTGATATGAAGGACAGGTTGGAGACAGGACGATAGTTCAACATGTTCTCAACATCAAGTCCAGGTTTCTTTAGAGTAGGTCGGAGTAGTGCATGCTTTTCAGAATGTGGGAAGCTACCTTCAGAGAAGCACTTATTAATTATTTTGGAAATAAACTCAACTGTGTGATCATATACTCTTGGTAGCTTGGAAACATTTATGGGATCCAACGGACAAAATATTTTATTGAGGTTTCTTATGTAGGACGAGATCATGTCCACCTCTACTGAGTGAAAGGATGAGAGGACATTATTAGGAATGTGTCGGGGTTGGAGTACAACTGAAAGTTCTTCACCAACAGAAGCATCATCCAGTTCCTGTCTTATGCGAGTTATCTTGCCAGCAAAAAATGCCACAAAGTTGGCAGCCAACTCGGCATCGGGTACAGAAGGTCTTAAGCTGACTCTTGTTTTTCCAAGTAAACTGTTTACAATTGAAGCCAACCTCCTCTGGTCGTTACCACATGAGTCAACTTTTCCCTGATAATACACTTTCTTTTCATCTTTGATTGTGTGGACCACGGCTCTTCTGGCTGACAGATATTGCAACCATGTAGAGTCTGTTTTATTTTTCCGCCATTCACGCTCAGCTCTTCTACGCGCTCTTCTAAGAAATTTAACTCGAGTGCTATACCAGGGTGAATCATCTCGTACTATGATTTTCTTCTCTACTTCTGGACAGTGATGATCGAACACTAATTTAAGTGCATTTCCATGTACCTCCACCAGCTCATCTGAAGTAAGGTTGGAAGTATCAATACTTCCCAAGTACTGTTTTACTTCACTGCTAGCCAATTTTGGTCTGTATTTTTATAATTTCTAAATCTGATTACTTTTTCATGTGTGAGTGGCTTAGGGAAATCAAAGCTGAATGTAATCAAATCATGATCAGAGGTATTAGGGTCAGCATTCTCAACATCAACATCCAGAACACCACCACAACCCACAGGAGAGAAAACCAAGTCAAGGGTGTGTCCTAAGATATGAGTTGGGTGGGACACATGGTTTACAAAATTGTTCTGATCAGTCAACTCAAGGAACTCAGGAGAGAATGGCTTCAGATGAGGGCTGTCAACCCAGTAATTAAAATCTCCACATATCAAAAGTCTTCCGGTTTTAGCAGAAAATTCCTCGAGAAACTGCCCAAACTCTTCCATAAAACCCCTATCTGTGCCACAATGGCCAGGCCTATAGACAACTGCCATTCTTAGAATTTGTTGATGGAGTTTTATTTCCATATTATAATAATATATAATATTATAATTATATTATATAAGAGAATCGTTCTATGCGAACACGTTCTATGTGAGACCCTACTGTATATACAGTATATATATATATACACATACAGTAGGTCTATATAATATATATTGCTGGGATGCCGTGACCCTCGAAGGGGTGACCATGAACGAAACGCCCCTATGCACCTCTGTCCCCAGTCAGTTGATGCCCCTCCTCCCATCCAGCACCGTTTTCCCTCATATACTGTACTTCTTAACTCCATCCTTCCACCTCACTCTCGTACACTCTCTTAGTCATTCTCTCGCTTCCCATATGTTCCACATGGCCGAACCGTCTCAAGGTGTTTCTTTTCACACTTTCCAGCACATCTACATCCACACCACACCTCTCTCGTACTTCCTCATTTGTCTGTCTATCCCTCCATGTAACTCTGCACACACCTCTCAAGTAACTCATTTCCACACCTCACTCTTGGTTTGAGTCTCTCCACTAACGTTCATGCTTCGCTCCCGTAAGTCAATGTTGGGATTACCACACTGTCATACAAGGACTTCTTTACTTCCATGTTGACCACCCTCTTTCTTGTTACTGCTTTCAGCATTCCTACAACCCTCTTCCGCACTTCTTCATCCATACTCCCATTTTTACTCAACTCACTACCCAATTACCTGTACTTATATGAGCTGACATTCTCCATAGTCTGACCGTTCAACCTCACCTCACACTCTGTGGCTGCACCCCTTTCAAAGACCAAAACCTTGCTCTTCCCCGCATTTACCTTCAGATTCCGTTTTTCACACACTGTTCCAAACATATTTACCAGACCCATTCACTATCGCTCATCAGAACTGTATCATCCGCAAACAGCAGTACAGGCAACTTCCACTCGATTCCCTCCCTTATCAGCGGTACACCAACATCCACTGCTCTTCCTTGTATTTCTTTCATGACTCCATCCATATATATATATATTGAACTACCATGGGGACATCCCACACCCTCTCTTTTACCCAACATTCAGATCAAAGAACTCGCTTTGCTCATTCTCCACACATACTGATCCTTTGCACCATCATACATGCTCTTCACTGCTTTCAGCAAGATGCCTGGGCTGGTCTATCAGAGTGAGAACTGAGCGATCTCTGCCACACCCATAGCTTACTCTGACTGTTCCTTTTACTTATATATTTTCTAGATCTCAAGTGACGGCGTCTCTTCCGTGGATTGACCTCCCAATCTACCAAGATTGGAAGCCAAAAGCGTCACATTTTTCCTTTGCCCCTCAACTTTCTCTTCATAATTGCTGAGGGGCACAGGGCCCTGGGTGGGTCTTTGGTTTCCCGGGCGTTTCCGCATCCTCCTCAGCTCCCCACCATGGAGTGGCTTCGGTCACCCAGGCTTTATTGTGGTCGGCAGGGAGGGTTCTGTGGGGGCGCTCGGTTATGGCCTTGGCCTTGCACGGGGCCTTGGGGCTGTTCGGCCAGGCAGCTTGGGGAACAACAACAACTTGCCATCTACTCCGTATATTCTCAGTACTTTCCACATACCTTCTCTATCAGATCTGTCATAGGCCTTCTCCAAGCCCATAAAGGCAGTATACAACTTTTGTCGCTTCTCCAGATATTTCCACACAACACATTTCAGGGCAAAAATCCGATCTACACATCCTTTTCCCTTCCTAAACCCGCCCTGCTTGTCACCTATCCATTTCTCTGTTCCCACTCTCACTCTCTCAATCACTACCCTTCTGTACACCTTCACTACTACTCTTAGAAGGCATATTTCCTGGTGGGTACCACACACTCCTCTTTCCCCTTTACCTTATACAGGGGGACTATTATGCCTGTCCTTCAGTCATCAGGTGCACTCCCCTTCTCCCATGCTAGTTTACACATTTTCTACACCCATTCGATCACTATCTCACCACCATACCTCAGCATTCCCCACACATTCCATCTATTCCTGATGCTTTCCCCATCTTCACTCTTTTCATGGCTTCACACACTTCTGCCCTCCTGATCCCCACCTCCTCCTCCCTCCCATACCCCATCCAACTATGTTTGCTGGTGCTTCATTCCTTACATTTAACAATTTGTTGAAGTACTCCCTCTATCTCTTGACTCTCTCTTGCTTCTCGGCTATCACTCGCCCATTCTTATCTTTCACACCAATACTATTTCCCTTGCTACCCCCCTATCTTTCTTGACCTCTTTTCAGTACAGTTTCTTACACTCCCTCCATTTTACACTTAGATTCCTTCCAAATTCCTCATCTGCTCTTCTCTTACTTTCCTTCACTACTCTCTTCACCACTCTCTTTTTCTCTAAGTACCTCGCTCTTTTCTGTCTCTCCAAATCTTCGTTCCCTCTACTACCCAACCACTCTATACACTTTCTTCTTATCTTCAACAGCTCTTTTTACCTCTTCAGTCCACCATGCTGTACCCTTCACTCCCCTCCATCTTCTCCTCACATGCTGCACATAGCTCTTCTCCTACACTTCCTCCATACCCTCCAGGTCAAACCTACCTAGTCGTCTCTCTACTGCTCTCTTGAACTCTTCCCTGAGATCCTTCTGTAACCTCTCCACCCTCTTTGCCACTCCACCTTCCTCTCGCCTCCCTCCAGCTCTCCTCCCTCCAGCTCTCCTCACCCACTTCTTCTGTATCCTAATTTTAGTCACTACTACATAATGGTCAGACAGACCCCCCCCCCCCCCCCCCCGCCATACCCCTATGCACCCTAGTATCCAGCACCGAATTCTTCATTCGTTCATCCACATATATATAATCAATCAGTGCCTTTCGTTCCACCACTGTCTCATCCTTCCTCTTCTGCACCACTTTACATGTGCACCTGTGTATCATTCTGTGTCGGAAGAAGATGTTGGCTATCCACAGCCTCCTCCCCACACATACGTCCACAAGTGTACTACCATTCCCATTCACCCCTGACAGTATGGTGATGGGCTGGTCTATCAGAGTGAGAGCCGAGCGATCTCTGCCATACCCATAGCTTACTCTGACTTCTCCTTTTACTTATATATCTTCTAGATCTCAGGTGACGGCATCTTTTCCGTGGATTGACCTCCCTACTGCCAACCTAGAAGTTGGCAGATTGGGAGCCAAAGCGTCACATTTTTCCCTTGCCCCTCAACTTTCTCTTCAAAATTGCTGAGGGGCACAGGGCCTTGGGTGGGGCTTTGGTTTCCCGGGTGTTTCTGCACCCTCCTCAGCTCCCTGCCATGGAGTGGCTTCGGTCACCCGGGCTTTGTTAGTGGTAAGCAGGGAGGGTTTTGTGGGGGCGCTCGTTTATGGCCTTGGCCTTGCTCGAGACCTTGGGGCTGTTCGGCCAGACAGCCTGGGGAACAACAACAACAACAACAACAACAACAACAACCCCTGACAGTATACTCCACCCTCCCACCAGTCCATCAACTTTCCTATCGCCCACCTTCCCATTCATATCCCCAATCAGAAATAATTTTTCGCTCTTGCCAAACTATCCAGGCATGGCTCAACATTCACCCAAAACTCCTCTTTCTCTCTTACAGGTTTATCCTCTGTCAGGGCATACACACACACAACCATGTTATATTCCTACTTTCATTCTTACCCATATATATATATATATATAGGTCCTATATATATATATATATATATACTGTATAGGGTAAGACGGGGTAATTTCGCCGAAAATCGCATATTTTGACGAATAGAAACTCCCACAAATGAAATTTTTAAATTTTTTATCTATACATTCAGCCTTTCTACTATAGATACCCAAAAAACAAAAAATTTTTTATAATGTTTTGGTCATGCTGCCGAATTTTTGAAAAAAAGTCACCTATTTTACGCATCATCTAGCTAGTAAACTAGATAACATTATATGAGTAATGGCCAGACAAAACACTAGCGCGCAGGTAAAAGCAATGAAAACATTCACAAACCCAAACTGACACTAAACATGCCAATAGAAAAACATTGCACGCACAACACACAACTGAACAGGGCGGGCAGAGATGCAGGTGTGTCACACGTATAGGCCTAGGCGCCACTGTGTCTAGAGCAGGTGTGGACGTGTCTAGTGCGGGTGTGGAGTTGTGGACATGTAGTGCGGGTGTGGACGTGTCTAGTGCGGTTGTGGACGTATTTATTAGGCCTACGGGTGTGGACGTGTCTAGTGTGGGTGCAGCATGTAGGTTGCTTGTGCAAAGTACCAGGCAGCAGCTGACGGCTACTGCCAACACTGTGTCACATGCAAACATACAAACAAACAAACACACACACATACAAACCACCCACAAACACCCCCACACACACCCGACCATACCGTCAGACGCGCCGCTAGCCCCGGCTCCAGGCCCCGCAAAACTGCAACAAAACCTAAGCCAAACTAGATCTACAACCTAAGCCAAACTAGCTATACAACCTAAGGCAAACTGCAGCCGAATCCATGCAATAGTTTCGGAGATATCGGCGTTTGAATGCAAATTATTAGCGCTACGGCGAAATTACCCCGTCTTACCCTATATATATATACAGTAGGGTCTTGCATAAAACGTGTTCAGATAAAACGAGTCTCGATTAAAACGAGCGACCTAAAATATTAATATTTAATTTTCGATAAGAACGAATGTGATCACATAAAACGAGTCCGCCGCCAAAGTGGGGCAAATCCGAGGAGTTTTCATATAGAGCGCCGAAATATCGTACGCTTTCATATAGAGCGCCGAAATATCGTACGCTCCTGACGGAAATTTACGCTTCCAGTGAACATTGACGATATTGGGCCACCAAAATGCCGTGTTCACATAAAACGAAATCGCATAGAACGCCCTCGTTTATCGACCAATTACTCGTTTTATGTGAGACCCTACTGTATATATACAGTATATATACAGTATATATATACAGTATATATATATATATATATATATATATATATATATATATATATATTCTGTATATATATACTGTATATACTATATACAGTATATATATATATATATATATATATATATATATATATATATATATATATATATATATATATATACAGTATTATAGGTTTGATTCCCGGAGGGAAGTAGAGAAAGCCTAGTATTTAGTAGGGCCCCATAATCATTGACGATATTGCCTATTAGTATAATTGTCTCCATTCAACATCCCGCGTCAGCATTTTGAATCTACCGCCGCGGAAGTATCATGGAATACTCATCATAAGTGTACGCTTAATTCCCTTATGGAATCGTCATTATGATCGGGTACCCTACAGAAAAAAACTGTAAAAAAGAAAAAAGAAAAATTAACTTAATATTTGTTATCATATGACTTACCATATGTGGATTTCTTGTGTTTTGCATCCCCGACTCCAGGCCCCCTAGCGGCCATCTTCGTCCTTCACTGATATATCAAGAAACAACTCTAGAAATCAACGAATGGGAAGTGGGATGGATGGGAGGGTCATTTCATCGTCAATGATTACGGGGCCCTACTAAATATTAGGTTTTCTCTACTTCCCTTTGATAATCAAACCTATAATTTAATAGTGGCCCCTTCATCATTGATGATATTGCCTGAATACCAAGTCTGGAGGGGGACATTCGTGACAATATCCTAACCTCAGGGGACAAAATAATCCGTATAATTTTTTTAAAGTTTTATTGTATGCAAACAATATATACAAAATATAAAAGATTGTAAGCGGTGCGTGACATAAAAAAAGTCTGCTTACTCATGACCAGATCTTTTCTTTAAGATCTTTGCACGATACTTTTGGGGACACGCATGTGTTGCCCTAAATAGAACTATAACTCTGTAGAATTTAGTGCTAAGTTTAAAAATATTTGTACAGTATAATATATGTTTGTACATTCTGGTAATACCTGTACTACATAGTTGCAACTATGCTAGATTTCTTCTTAAAATTAACATAAAATAAAATCTGTTGAACTTTATAACCAGTTCGATCACAGCTCGTGATTTATCACAGTTCTCCGGCGGACGGGGACTTAGTGAGGTATGGGCTATTCCGCACCCCCCCCCCCATTCTCTTAAAACAAATCTTACAGTAATAGAACATAACCTACTAGACCCGTTGTCGTAAAGCTACACAGGTACGCTTTGGTTAATCAAGAGCGACTGGCAGGTAACGTGTTACGAAAGTATGATTGGACGCCCATAATTGAGTATTAGCAATGTCTTCTATCGAAAAGTTTTGTAAGAAACTAAGAGAGACTGCCCATTTCCTGATGTGAGCCCTGCCCACCACGCCGGGGTTACTTTCTTTAATGACGTCGACTAACAGAGAAGCTAACTTTCTTCTCGTATCACGATTACCTGCCTGGTTCACCCATAGAGCACCTGATTGGTGAGGAGGCGCAGCCCTCATAAACTTAGTTAAGGCCTGTACTGGGCATAAAATATGATGAGAGTGCCCGCGTTTCAATGCCGGAACAGAAAATTCAGAAAACACATGATCAGAATGCTAATTTTTTGCTATGAATGTGGGAGACGGCGCGATTTGCACATGATCGTGCAGTCACCCAAACCTAAGGCAATTAGGTGTGTTGCTCATCGCCGCCAGCTCAGACACCCTATTCCCCGTGGCAAGAGCCATCAGGAAAACAGTCTCCTTTAAGAGTGAATCAAAATCCGGCGAGTTATTGTATTTACGCGATTGAAGCAATGATAAGGCTTTATCTAGTGACCAGGTGGGCATGTGCTGACGCGGTGGTGGACGCAGCTTGAAACACGCCCTCATAAACCCTTTCTCTTCCGCCTGCGGTATGGAAAGACCTGTGAGATCAAAGAAGGGAGTTCTGATGGCTGATAAATGATTTTTTAATGTGACTACTGAAAAACGTTTTTGCTCAAATAGATAATCTAAGTACTGTACTGTATTTGAAAATCAAGGCTCCCGAGGCATCCGTTTGCCCTGACTACAATCCAGGTTGTAAAAGTTTTACAATGTGATTGATATTGTCTCCTGGTAGACATGGTATATTGAGTTGCATTTTGTGTTACCACCACTGATAAGCCATTGGGCTTTTGGCAGAAAATGCCAAAAATTATCAGTGATATCCGAGACATGTTTACATAGAGTGTTCTCATCGTCCAGCATATTACTGCTTCATATTCATCAGCCAACTTAAAATAGCCCTATATAATATTTAATTATCACTAGAACAATACACTATACCATGTAGGAAGTCTTCTGGAGAAATAGGGCAAATTTAGACAAAAATGCAAGATAAACTAAATCACAAATGTATGCTAGAATAGCATTGACAAATCGCTAGATAGTCACCAGACACTAAAAACTTGTATGTCACTAGAAAACATGTTGAAGTATCTAGAATAATCTTTAACCCGTCGAGCCCCGGCTAGTTATTAATAAATGTACCACCAGAACCCGGCAGGTTTTGAAAAAAGTATTTTTTTCCAGAAACAATAGCGAATGGGTTAGGAATAAAGGAAAAACCACGAAAAACCGATCAAAAAGCTCAAAAAATGGTCCTACAGAGCCCCCGAAAATGGATTTTACAAGAGTAAAAAATTGAAGGTAATTTCCCCTAAAAAACATGTTTTTGCGCGCTCACGTGCACGCGGTTGGACTTTGAGAGTTTTCAACCATCGGCATGGGTGCGTGGGATACTTACATAGTTCCCATACAAATCTGAGCCCTCTAGGTAGAGCCACTCTGAGCCTGACGACTGAGCTAAAAGGGTGACTCGTCAGACGAGTCGCTGGGGTTTAGCGTTACATACATAGGTGACTCGTCAGACGCGTCGCTGGGGCTGGCCGGGTTAACAATCGAACATCTCTCCAATTCCTTAAAATAGGGAAACTAACTTCGCTAGAATTCATCACATCTTGACGTCGCTAGATGGAAGTGATGGAAGTGATTCGCTGGATCTAGCGGTAGCAGCTACATTGGCAACATCGTACCAAGAACCTTTATTCCGTTATAATGATCAAGGTCAGATTTCGAAACTATTACAATTATTTCAAAGTTCAGAGATCATCAGATCGGTTTGGAAGTCGATGTACACAATTTCAGTTCCATTAGTTTAAGAAACATTCACATAATATGCTACTTAGAGGGTGTAATAAAGAAGCATTCCTCTCCTGGCATCGTATATTAACCCTCCAGCCCCGGCTATGTATTATATATATATTCCTCGAAACCCGGGTGTTTTGGCCGAAAAACGTCTAGGCTAGGCTACCGTATAATTGTTAATCAGACTGCTTCCCGCATTCCCGCGCATCCCCAAGCGTAGCTGTGTTATTTACCTGTAGAATGGCATTAAGTAGAGCTCTCTAAGTCAACTGGTTGAGCTGTGATGATGATTTCATTGGAGATAACTTTATGGCCAAAACAGCCACTTTACACCACTTTTCGATACTTAACAACAACATACAGGCACACACGAACAAGCGACGCTCTCCTTCTTGTGGCCGGAGATGCGGGGCGACGGTCCAGCCGGCTGTTGTTTACATGCGTCGGACCGACGCCTCGCACACGAAGCTCACAGGCTTTCAACCACTGGGCGTTCAAGAGACCATCCGGGTACCTGTTATATGCTTTTTTATGGGCGTTCAAGAGCCCTTCCGTGGTGAGAGGGTTAAGCGAACGCAAGCTGTTTTTTTTTTTTTTTTTTTGAGAACGTCAACAAACGCTTCGTATATTTGGGTTTGGTGAACCTTTTGGAGTTCCTAGTTATACATTAGAACATTTATATTTTGCACACTCTTATTAGTATAAACACTTACTTGTTAAAATGTAAAACTTGCAAACTAAACAAACCAAAATTGGGACAAGGACAATATAAAGTCAAATTAAATTATCAAAATCGCTATGTGGAAACAACGCTTACTAAAATGAAAATTATTAAATAAAAGAACACAATCAACACAACACAACACAACACAAGAGGAAATACACAAAAGCCCAATTTCGAATGATCGTGAATATCTTTACTTTGGCGTATGTTTGGGCTAATTTAAGACTACATTTAGTTAGATAGAATTTTTTAACACTCGCCAATGGAATATGATGACTTGCTTACAGATATATACTTAAAGCCCGAATCGGCTTGACTTTAACCCAGTTGTTCACTTCCTCAAGCCTGTGGAGGAGCAGGGTTGAGTTGGCTTGATATTGGACACCCTTTTATGACATTTGGGTGTGAAATACGACACCATATCCAGTCTATCGGAGATAATGATGGTAAAGGAAAATGCGGCTTTGGTTCATAAGTTTATTTGTGACACTTTCCCCAAATTGAGCTAACCATTTTGCGTTGTAAATGTCCAGAAGGCAAAACTGAGCGAGGTCCGAAGGTTGCCAATCGTCTGTAAGTGAAATGCGGAGACCGGGAGCGTCACCGCATCATTCTTGCAACTGATGGTACCACGCCTGAGCCAGCCATAACGGCGCGATCATCGAGACTAAGCCCTGGTAACTTCTTAGTTTGTGAATTACCCCGCCGGGGTCACCCCCTGGCGAGTTAGGAAGAGAGGGAGTCTGTGATTCTCTTTGGATGCGAACAGATCCACTTGTGGACGGTAAGACCTCGCAATAATTCTGTCGAAGACGGGTTGTTTGATAGCCCATTCTACTAAGGTGCTCCGCCTCCGGGATAGAGCGTCTGCCCAGACGTTCGACACGCCGGGGAGATATGCTGCATGTAGGTGAAGCCCCAGCGATTCTGCCAGGGCAAAGATCTCCCCGGCGTGTCGAACGTCTGGGCAGACGCTCTATCCCGGAGGCGGACACTTTGAGCAACTCTCGGGACCTCACCGAGCCTTGTTTCTGAATACAATGGACTGCGGTTAGGTTGTCCATACGGAACGCTATTGATTTTCCTTGTAACGACATGCCGTGATCTTGGAGGAAAAAGAGAGGAACTAAAAGCTCTTGCTTGTTGATGTGAAACTGATTGTCTTGGGTCCAAGTGCCCTGCCCTTGATGGTCTAGATTTGACTGATACCCCCAACCTAGTGCTCCTGAAGCGTCTGTGTCTACCCATACCGTAGGTGGGGGAGAAACTCATGTTGTTACAGAGTATAGTGTCTCGGGCTTGGCCCAGACCGATAGTAAGCTGTGGATTAATGGAGGAATTGGCCATAATTTCTTCTCCAGCGAGAGAGGAAAAACTTTGTTGCCTTCCAAGGCTAATCTTTTCACTTTCAACCGCCCCAACTTCACAGTTAATTGGATCAGTTGAGAGAGCTGATCAGAGAATCCCACGTTTTCCTGGTCGTATTCAGACTGGAGAAAAAGAAACAGTTTCCGGCGAAATCTGTCGCGATTGTCCACACTGAGTAAGCGTCAGATTGGTGGTGTCCCAGACCAGCCCTATCCACTGAATATTCCTTGTGGGAACCAGGCGAGACTTCGCCAAGTTCTCCTTGAACCCTAGGTTTTGCACATGATTTAATACTTGGTTTGCATGAATGTGACATAACTCCGTTGACTCTGCCACCACTAGCCAGTCGTCTAGGTACCAAAACACCCTTATGCCCTGGATCAACATTGGCAAAAGGGCTTGCCGGACTAATTTTGTGAAAAATCTCGGTGCCAGGTTTAACCCAAAAGGCATTTTTCGAAAGACATAAGTCTCTTGCCTGACCCTCAGAGTGAGGAATTTCTGGAACCTTTTGTTTATAGGGACATGCCAATAGGCGTCTTTGAGATCTATTGAGCACATCCAACCTTGCGGCGGAAGAGTGAGCCTGATATGATTGACTGAAAGCATCCTGAAGGGTGAATTCTTGATAAAGGTGTTCAGATGCGAGAGATCCAACACTGGTCACATTTGCACACTGTCCCTTTTTGGCACTAAGAAAAGTCTGGAGGTGAATACTGAGCAAGTTGGTTTTACTGGTGCAATGACCCTTTTGGAGATCATTTCATGGACCAGGGCCTCCACCTCCTGTGACACATTGTTGCCTTCTAGCGCCTGACGCAGTCGAGGTCGCTGGAGCCACCGCCAGGTGATCCCTTTGCTAACAACTTTCCTGGCCCAAGTTTTCTTGGGCCAGGCCGAGCGGAATAACTGGAATGACCCAGTTTGCAAACTGGGCCTGTTCGGAGAAGCAACTCTCGAATCCGGCGCGTCTAAGCATTGCGCCGGGAAACTGAGAGTTTGGGTGGCTATTTTTTTGGAGGGGGAGGTGGGTTGGTATCAGATGGCTGGCTAGTTTTGGCTGACGTCTGCCCCTGATTTGACTTCTGGTGTAGCTTACCTCTATACCCTGAATATTTACCTTGTTTGGGTTTGGGCTGAGTACTTCCCTGCTGAGGAGGAGTTCTGGGATCTCGAGAGGACTGTTTAGCATGCGGTTGGTTAGGTTTACCTCCGCTCTTTGGTTTATGAAAAGGCTTCTTAAATGGTTCTCTCCTAGCTTGGGAGGTAATCTGCTTCCACCCATTGATCATATTAAAGACTACACTCCACGTTTATGAGTTAAGAAGGGAGGCAGTGAGTACCGGCGAAAGAGTTACCCGGCGCCCAATGTCATCCGGTAACTATTTTACTAGATGCACTCTTAGATCTTGGCGGGCTCGAACCGCTTCCATGATCGCTATTCTGATGTCTCCTAAGGTTTGAATAGAATTCTGCAATAAAATTCTGCGTGACAAGTCAGTGGCCTTCCTAACATTTGGGTCAGCAATGGCCGAGATAGTCCTGGTAAGAGAGACAGCAGCCTGGCGGTTAACTAAATACTGAGAGAACATTCGGTAGGCTTTGTTTCGTAATTTAAAATCCCTTTCCAAATGAGCTGCCGGAGGAGTGCAAAAGGGTTCATCTAGAGTATGGAGGGCTACTTTGGGTGCCGCTAAAAAGTCAAACAGATCCGGCGACACCCCGTCAGCCGTCTTTACAGGTAACGAGAAATAATGATGAGATTCCTGTGGACCCTGATGAGAGGACTTGGACGTAATGGTTGATGCAAATACCTGAGCCTCTAACTCCCAATCTACCCAGGGACCCACCCCTATCCGCCCCATTTGCAGGACTGGCGTATGCGACTGATCCAGTACCGGAATTGTATCCAGTTCCGGCGTGAGATCATTCAAAGCCTTGACATCATTAACCCCTCAGACCCGGTTGGGCTCTGAGGCCTCCATAAAAAACACCCCCCACGCAACCCGGAAGGGTGCTGAGGCTCCGGCAGCTTGAAAGCCTGTAAGCTTGGTGTGCGAGGCGTCCGTCCGACGCATGTAAACAAAAACCGGCTGGACCGACGCCGCGCATCTCCGACCACAAGAAGGAGTGCGTCGCTTGTTCGAGTGTGCCTGTATGTTATTGTTAAGTAGCGAAAAGTAGTGTAAAGTGGCTGATTTTGCCACAAAGTTATCTCCACAGAAATCGTCATCACAACTGAACCAGTTGACTTAGAGAGCTCTACTTAACGCCATTCTACAGGTACGAAACACATCTACGCTTGGGTATGCACAGGAATGCGGAAGCAGTCAAAATAACAAAGATACGGTAGCTTAGGCGTAGACGTTTTTCGGCCAAAACCCCCGGGTTTTTGGGAATATATATGGAATACATAGCCGGGGCTGGAGGGTTAACGCCATCGGCTTTAGACCAGTCCGCAAAGAGTCTTGCAGATGAGGCGGCGGGAACTGCCGGGGCAGCTGTGTGAACAAAGAAATCCGGATTAAAATAACTAGGTATAGCGTTGATTGATACATCCAGTAATCTCCCTGCTTCCTCCTTAGCCCTGAACTTTCTGTTTTTGTTTATCTCAATTGTCCACTCACTAGGGACTGGAAGGTCTCCTGAAATGGTGGGTTGTGCTAAATGTGGGTTTAGTGGCATTGCCAGAACCCATGAACAGTCAGGTCCATAGAGGAGAGGCATAGGGCCTTTCCTCTGAGGAACCTTATCTAAGGGAGGAGGAGTAATATCCGAGATCACTCTAACATTAGTGGTAGTCAGCGTGGCTGGCACTGTAGTGCCGGAAGCCGCGGTTACTGACGGAGACAAGGACATAGGAGGCACAGAGGCTTGGGGGGAAAGAAAACCCGAAGGTTGTAGAGGTCTTATCATGGAGTGACTCGTGGAAACCCGACACTGACTTATGGAAGCGTAGCATGGACGTTGGTTGAGAGACTCAGACCAAGAGTGAGAGCAGTGGAAATGAATTACTTAAGGAGTGCGTGCGGAGTTACATGGAGGGATAGACAGACTAATGAGGAAGTAAGAAGGAGGTGTGGTGTGGAGGTAGATGTGCTGGAAAGTGTGAAAAGGAACAACTTGAGATGGTTCGGCCATATGGAACGTATGGAAAGCGAGAGAATGACTAAGAGGGTGTATGAGAGCGAGGTGGAGGGACAGAGAGGGAGAGGTAGACCGAATGAGAGGTGGAAGGATGGAGTGAGGAAGTATGTGAACGAAGGCGGTGCTGGTTGGGGGGAGGGGCGTCGACTGACTGGGGACAGAGGTGCATGGGGGCGGTTCGTTCGTGGTCACCCCTTCAGGGATCACGGCGTCAGGCAATAGATAGATAGATAGCTAGTCTCATGGAAACTACAGGTAGACTGGCAGGGGGGTCAGAGGAGGTAGGGAGATTATACTGTTGCATTACTTTATGTAAGATATCACTTATTTCATCTGAGGTAACACACTTACTGTGGGATCCCTTAGAAGATTGGGAGCTAGCTTCAGACTCCTCACCTGTTAGACCTGGTGGAGCTGAGGATAAAGGCAGTTCCTCCGGCTCAACCTCTTCAGAAATATCCTGTTGTGCCTCCGGCGTCTGATCCGCCGGTGGCCACACCAAATCAGGGACAGACGAAGATAACATATCAATATTACTCTCAATCAATGGTTCCTGACTTACTCTAACCCTGTCATGAGATGGCTCCGATTGACGCCAGCAACCCCGCGCCGCGGGTGGCTGTGAGTCTTGGATGATTTGGGAGCTATCAAAAAATTGTGAACCCTTATATTGCTCGGCCAGGACTCGTCTAGGACTCGTCTAGGTCCGGCGGAGAAGGTAGTACGTGGCACATAATTCAACTTAGGAATAGCAAAGGTGAAATCAGGTGGTACACTTAAAGATTGTTCATGACCCGGTTGGGACTCTTATGTCTTCTGACCCCACTTCCGAGCCGTCGGCGTCAACGTTGGGCGTGTAATAATAATAATAATAAAAAAAAAAAAAAAAATTAATACATACAGACAAAAAGTAAGCAGAGGTTATAATAGAAACATCAAGTTATAATGCTTGATTAAAATGATTGATATCAAATTTTAAAATAGTCACAATAATTGACCTTAACCCTCCAGCCCCGGCTATGTATTATATATATATTCCCCGAAAACCGGGAGTTTTGGCCGAAAAACGTCTAGCCTAGGCTACCGTATCTTTGTTATTCTGACTGCTTCCGCATTCCCGCGCATCCCCAAGCGTAGATGTGTTTCTTACCTGTAGAATGGCGTTAAGTAGAGCTCTCTAAGTCAACTGGTTCAGTTGTGATGATGATTTCATTGGAGATAACTTTATGGCAAAAACAGGCACTTTACACTACTTTTCGATAATTAACAACAACATACAGGCACACACGAACAAGCGACGCTCTCCTTCTTGTGGCCGGAGATGCGGGGCGTCGGTCCAGCCGGCTGTTGTTTACATGCGTCGGACCGACGCCTCGCACACCAAGCTCACAGGCTTTCAACCACTGGGCGTTAAAGAGCCCTTCCGGGCAGCTCTGGTATGCTTTTTTATGGGCGTTCAAGAGCCCTTCCGGGAACCAAGGGTTAAAAAGATTAAATTATGCAACAATTTACTTGCAGCAAATATATATATATATATATATACAGTAAACCCTCGCTATCTCGGAATGGGACTAAGACCCAGTCCGAGATGACCGAAAATCCGAGATGTCCGAAGTCCGACTTAAGAGAGGGAAAATTCCGAATTAGAAGAGGAAAGTCCGCGTCACCAGAGAAATTGAGATTTTTTTTTTTTTTTTTTTTTTTTAATATAGGCCTATCTATTTAATGCATCTATCTCCCTTATACATATATATAACTATGTCTTATTTGGTCTTTTTTTAAACTATGAATCAATTCTAATACGATGGAATTGAAAACAATATTACCCTTCTAACATACAAATAATAAATTAAAATGTAAAACTTGCAAACTAAACAAACCAAAATTGGGACAAGGACAATATAAAGTCAAATTAAATTATCAAAATCGCTATGTGGAAACAACGCTTACTAAAATGAAAACTATTAAATAAAAGAACACAATCCACCACATAGGGTGTACATTACTACATGAGCAAGTTAATCTGTTTCCCAAGCAAACTAATCGCACATATAACAACGCACTATCGTCACGTTAAAGGAAGTAGTCAAGTTTGGGAAGTCCGGGACGTTCTGGCAAATTTTACTAAACTCTGCATGAATAAAGAAACTAAATGTTAAATGTCAAAATATTATTTAAAATCAAATTTGCAACATGACAAGACATTAACAATAGTACAACAAAATATTGATAAGATATCTATACTATTACAAAATAATATATAAAATACAGTACAGCACAGCACTCACTAACGATAGTGCTATCGGGTAGGTACCTGTAAGCATAGCATGCCTCAAGTGACCCCTATCAATAACTACCCTACAAATAACCTACATTTATAGCACAAATAAACTAAGGAAATCGCAAAAGTAAGCAATTGATACTATCGACAATGAATACATATAATATAAAGACAAATAATTGCAAAATATGAAGTAACAACAGATTTAAACAAAGAGTACTCTTTTAACAAGAACAATAAATTTAAAAAATCATCAATATTAATATTAATAATAGAAAAAGAAAAAGATAAACAATAAATACAGACAAAAAACAATAAATACAGACAAAAAGTAAGCAGAGGTTATACAAGAAACTTCAAGTTAAAAATGCTTGATTAAAATTATTGATGTCAAATTTTAGAATACAGTCACAATAATTGACCCTAAAAAGATTAAATTTATGGAACAATTTACTTGCCTCAAAACCTCTGTCCACTAAGAGTCTGTATAGTAACCTAGCTCTAGCCCAAAAGTCATCTACTTTAGTGCAGATTTTACAAAATCTTATTAATTGGGAATAAAAACAATTATAAGTTATTTTACTATCGATATTACTACTAGGGAAAGGAAAGTTTATTACGTTAAAATTAAAATCATCAACTTTGTGATATACTTTAAGTATGCACTGTTCATTAACAATCTCTATATTTATATCAAGAAAATTTTCAACTTTATAATTTACGTTACATTGTGTGAGGGGAATATAATTAGGGTAAATAAGTTTAGCAACTTGATTAAAATTTAACAAATTGCAAACAAGAATATCATCAATATATCTACTATTATTACTTAACAGTTTAGCAAGTGCTAATTTTTCTGGGATTTTATTTTTCTTGCTACTGTCAACTAAGTATTTTATATATTTAAATTCTAAAGCAAGCAAGAATAAGTCAGCAATTAAAGGGCTAGCATTTCCACCCATAGGAATTCCTAATATTTGTTTGAAAATGTACGGGCCGAATCTAACATAAGTATTGAAAAGGAGGAATTTAAGGGCATCTTTAAGTTTAGTTCTATCAAAATATACAGAACTAGTGGGAGTAGAGCTAAGTGATGCATTATTAAAATATGTATAAACATTTATGAAATAATTACCATTCCTAACGAACCTGTCAAAGTGCAAATCTATAATAAAGCAAAGCTCTGAATATACTAAATCTAAAGGCAAATTGGTATACAATAAAAATGAAAAAGAGTAAATAAAAATGTCTCCTTTGTCTTTCAGAAACATAAGTCCGTCTCGTATATGTTAGTATTTTATCGCTCGCTCGCCCCTAGCCACTCTCTCTCTATCTATTTATCTCTCTAATGCATCTAACTAACTCCCTTATACATTATTTGGACTTTTTGTAATCTATAAATAAATTCTAATGCGATGGAATTGAAAACAATATTATCCTTCTAGCACACAAATAATAACATGAAAAAGAGTCAATAAAAATTTTTTTTTCAGAACCAATTAAGTCCGTCTCATAATAGTTGTGTTTATTGCTCACTTCCCCTTCTGCAACTCTCTTTCTATCTATCTTGTTTTTTCAGAACCAATTAAGTCTGTCTCATAATAGTTCGTGTTTATCGCTCACTCCCCCTTTGTAACTCTCTCTTTCTATCTATCTATCTCTCTAATGCATCTACGTAACTCCCTTATACATGAACATAACTACTGTATGTCTTATTTGGACTTTTTGTAATCTTTGAATTATTTCTAATGCAATGGAATTGAAAACAATATTATCCTTCTAGCACACAAATAATAACATGAAAAAGAGTCTATATAAAAGTCTCCTTTGTCTTTTCAGAACCAATTAAGTCGTCTCAAATTAGTTTGTGTTTATCGCTCACTCCCCCTCTGTAACTCTCTCTTTCTATCTATCTATCTTTCTATTATCTATCTTTCTATCTATCTATCTTTCTAATGCATCTACGTAACTCCCTTATACATTAACATAACTATGTCTTATTTGGACTTCTCGTAATCTTTGAATCATTTCTAATGCAATGAATTGAAAAATATAATATCGGACATTTTCCGAATACTTATATAAAATCCGACAACGTTAGAGACTGTCGGAACGATGACGGAAATGTCCGAAATACCGAAGTGCATGTCCGAGAGGCCGTAGCCAGTCCGACTAGTACGGGTTTCCGACTTCTAGAGGTCCGAGATGGCGAGGGTTTACTGTATATATATACTGTATAGTGTATACAGTATATATATACTGTATATATACTTTATATATATATATACAGTATATAACAAGCCGTGCACTTCTCGGCATTCACCCATCGACCATCTTGTGTAGGACTCCATTTTTATACACCTGCTCTTCTGTGGCCTTGTCTCCCATTTTTCGTCTGTGTGCGGCAGTTTTGCGACTTTCAGCCAATACCTGAGACGATGCAAGCTTAGGGAGCGGCTAGCGGGGGTGTTGGTGGCGGGCCGCCACAGAAGCCGAACGAAGTCAAGAGGAGAAATTATAGGAAAGGCATCACCAAGAAGAAATATACAGCTGAAGACATGGAAGAAAATATTAGACTTAAGGGGAGTGTCCGCCATGGGAGTAGCCTATAAGGGTTAAGGATTGGAAAATCTGAAAATGAGATTATAAATTGCTACAGTGATGGCAGTAGTGTAGGAGTCATATGGCAAAGTTTTACACTCGAAAAATTAAAAATACCCTAAATACAGGGTATTTCCCCCCCCCCCCCCCCTCTACCCACCGGCGAACTCGCGACGTATATGGGGTATCGTGGTGTGAACGATAATACCCATTACAATCGCGTTATTATGCACAAACATGGACAAATTACAGTCAACAGAGGTATCTGGCATCTCAACTGAACTTGCGAGAGACTAATACTCAGAGACCACACACTCAGACCAGTGTTTGCCAAGAGGCAGGAAGGAGGAGATGTACAGTATGTCGGCCGTCGCTCCAGTCACCCCCCTATTCCCACCGTTTTGGCTGCTTTTACTCCGTTTTTTCGTCATTTCACAGCATTGTGCATGCTTTTGATACATCATGACACACAAGTCGAAGATCCAGAATCAGAGAGAGCAGAAATTAGCTGCAGGTAGACAACTTTGACATGCAAGATCGAGTCTTGAGTCTCTCTCCTTGTCTCTCACCAAGCTGCTGCCACTCTATAACTCACCAAATCAATCATCATCATCAGCAGCACCAGCAATAGCATTTCAACAACCTTCATCATCATCTAAGATTCTAAGCCATCATCATCATCCAAGCCATCATCATCATCATCCAAGCCGTCATCATCATCATCCAGATGCCAAGACATGCACAAACATATTATATATTTAACACTAAACAGATCTAACCCATCTATACCAACCCTAACACAACCTAGAGCAGGGGTCAGCAACCTGCGGCTCTTTCAGAACACTTTTGTGGCTCCAGAAGCTTTGGGAATAATCTTTCTTCCTTCAAAATGAAGGCATCATATTACACATTCAAGGCAACATTAGATTTGTTTATTCAACTTTGAAATGATGTACTGTATAGGCATCAATCGTTATTATTTCTAGAAATGTGACGCATGTCTTTCCTAAGCTTGTGAATACTCACCTCTTCCTGCCCAGTAGCGACCTCTAAAGTATATCAAGTTGGGCATGTGAATGGGAAGGGGATGGTGGGAGGGCAATTGTCGTCATTGACTTCAGGAGCCACCAATAAATATTAGTTTTTCCTTCCTTCCCTACGAGTTGTCAAAACCGTAATTTATTGGTGGCTCCTTACGTCAATGACGTAAGAGCCTAGAATATCACGACCGGTGGAGGGACCTTCATATACTCATCAAGCTAAAAAATAAGAATCTATTAGGAAGACCAAAAAACTAAAACTGTGACATGTGTTTAAATATAAGAGTATAGCAGTAAGAAAAAGATGTATAAGGTGGGTACCATTAACCCTTGGGATCCGGGAGGCCTCATATGAGGCAAAATGGTCAAAAAAAAATTGCCGCTATAATCATCAGAACTCGGCAACCACGCGTTGTAGCGACGTCATCTCTACGGCATTCTACAGACAACAAAAAGTTCTACAATTTGCAAAAACATTGACTGCTCTAGGTAGTCTCAATCAGTAGCTACTGAATTATGAAGTTGATTTTATCAAAATTCATATGAGGCCCCCCGGATCCCATGGGTTAAAGAAGCCTTATCTCAGAAAAATAGAACTACTGAGGTGTGAATACTGGTAATCGTGTATCACAAAATTAAAATTAGTATGAACCATTTATTCTCTACAATGTGTGATAAATTAATGAGTAACTTAGCATTGATTGGTTATGAAAAGTAATCCCTGGCCAGAGCACGACCATGGGGAGTACAAGCAAAGAATTAAAGTTCTATGAATTTGACACTAACACAGTACTCAACACTTAAGGAAAATAATATCAAGCTACAATGTTAATACGCTTTCACAGAAAAAAAAAAAAAGACACTGCAGCTAGCGAGCCAAGGCTCGTATGATAACAACATTTAGTTGAAGCGAAGTGGCGTCCTGAATACACGATCGTCGGCCAGCCTAAAACTAAGTCCTTGCTTTGCGCAGTGGCAGTATCGTAACCAATAGGGTCTTGCTGAGTACCGTGGAAATTGTATTTTCACTGCTATAAGCTAAAAACAGTGTGCAAAATTGGTTAAAGTTTTTGCACCACACACATCTGCCATCCTGTGCGTGGTCTCTCCACGCATCTCGGTTGGGCTACCCCCAAAGGGTAGCCAAGTCGATCCCCACTTGCCCGCGGTGACCTTGCAGACACCACTTTCCCTTTTTTTCTTTTCCATTTTAATTTTTTTCCATTGTGGTGGCACTGACGGGGACGGCGCTACCTGGGGTCTGTCCCAGGTAGTTATTTTCACGTTTTTTTAAAACTAGGGTTTTCTCTTATTTTTAATCAGATACGAAATACAGGTGTTTTTGTTTTTAATTATTGGTTACTTCCACTGAAATGGCAGCAAGCAGAGTTGTAGTTGTGGGAAGGTTGTGGGCAAGGCCAAATCGCTGGGCTGCTACTCGTGTGGTACCTATTTTCACGTTAACTGTATAAATGTTGATGATGAGGACCTCAGAGTACTTGCAAAGAAGAAACCTGGATTTAAATGGCATTGCACTGTTTGCGATACCACCCCCCTGGCTGCAAAGGACGCAGCAATTAGTCAGCAGACCTTGGATGACCTGACGGCTGCCCTAGTTGGTGAAGTGAAGACTGCCATTGTAAACGAAGTGAAGGGTGCCCTTGCTGCGGTGGCCGTGGAGATAGAGAGTATTGGTAACAGAATGGATATCCTTGAGACTAAAGTTGCTGCCCCCGACATTCCCTTGTTTGCCAAGATAGTTCAGCAAACATTTGAAGAGACCAAAAAGGAGCCGACCAAATGCACCACTGAGGTGGTAGATGGTGGAAAGAAAAAAAATGTCTGGGACCATCAGGTCCTGGTAGTGAAGCCAAAAGACCAATCCTCCGAGCCAGTAAGCCCACCAGATACAAAGGCAATCGAGACTGCTTTGGCTTCGGTTCCGGTTAACAAGTTAACTAGAACTGATTCAGGTGTACTGGTGGTACGACTTCCATCCAAGAAAGCCAAAGAAGATGCAGGAAGGGCCATCAATCAGTGTTTGGGGGTGGACAGTGCCTTCAGTGTCTCCGAACCAAAGAAGATGATGCCAAAAATGACTCTGGTAGGCATTGCTAATGACGCTGTGGATAATGAGATCATTCCCAGCATCCTCAACAAGAACCCAAGAATAAAGTCCCTGGTCGACGATGGCTTAGCTATGAATTTGCTATTCACCAAGCAAAAGAGTGATGCACACACAAAGACTGCGGTAGTAAAAATGTCACCTGAAATACGCTCTTCCATTGTGGATGATGGCAATTCTGTGTATGTTGGACTTGTGAGATGTCGTGCATACGATCGCTTCTGGGTAACACAATGTTACCATTGCCAGGGCTTTGGCCATACCAGTGACAGGTGTTATCGGAAAAATGAGGATCCAAAATGCAACTTCTGTGCCGGTACTCATAACTCAAAAGACTGCACCAACAAGACTTCCCCCAAATGTATAAATTGTATGAGCTCCACATCAGTTACGGAGCCGCCAAATCATTTCGCCTCAAGTAGAAATTGTCCTCTAATGACAGCTCAGAGAAATAAAGTTATTGAAAACACCAATTTTGTAGGTTAAAAAAACTGAAAAATGCACATGGGAGCCGGTTGAAACTGGGTCTGTTGAATGTTCGTTCCTTGCGTAACAAAATGGATCATATTTGCGAGATCTTGGATGAACGTAACATTGATGTATTATGTCTCACTGAGACCTGGTTGTTCGAGTCAGATCTGAATATTATCCAGGCGGCATTGCCTAAAACCCATTCCATAATAAATGTTCCTAGAGGGGAGATCATCCGGGTGGTGGAGTGGCAGTTGTCTACTCCACATCTCTGGTGAATATCTTGCAAATAAGCCATAACCCAGCCCCTCTTTATTATGAACTGTTGGAAGTGGAAATAAAACTCCATCAACAAATTCTAAGAATGGCAGTTGTCTATAGGCCTGGCCATCGTGGCACAGATAGGGGTTTTATGAAAGAGTTTGGGCAGTTTCTCGAGGAATTTTCTGCTAAAACCGGAAGACTTTTGATATGTGGAGATTTTAATTACTGGGTTGACAGCCCTCATCTGAAGCCATTCTCTCCTGAGTTCCTTGAGTTGACTGATCAGAACAATTTTGTAAACCATGTGTCCCACCCAACTCATATCTTAGGACACACCCTTGACTTGGTTTTCTCTCCTGTGGGTTGTGGTGGTCTTCTGGATGTTGATGTTGAGAATGCTGACCCTAATACCTCTGATCATGCTTTGATTACTTTCAGCTTTGATTTCCCTAAGCCACTCACACATGAAAAAGTAATCAGATTTAGAAATTATAAAAATACAGACCAAAATTTGGCTAGCAGTGAAGTAAAACAGTACTTGGGAAGTATTGATACTTCCAACCTTACTTCAGATGGTGGAGGTACATGGAAATGCACTTAAATTAGTGTTCGATCATCACTGTCCAGAAGTAGAGAAGAAAATCATAGTACGAGATGATTCACCCTGGTATAGCACTCGAGTTAAATTTCTTAGAAGAGCGCGTAGAAGAGCTGAACGTGAATGGCGGGAAAATAAAACAGACTCTTCATGGTTGCAATATCTGTCAGCCAGAAGAGCTGTGGTCCACACAATCAAAGATGAAAAGAAAGTGTATTATCAGGGAAAAGTTGACTCATGTGGTAACGACCAGAGGAGGTTGGCTTCAATTGTAAACAGTTTACTTGGAAAAACAAGAGTCAGCTTAAGACCTTCTGTACCCGATGCCGAGTTGGCTGCCAACTTTGTGGCATTTTTTGCTGGCAAGATAACTCGCATAAGACAGGAACTGGATGATGCTTCTGTTGGTGAAGAACTTTCAGTTGTACTCCAACCCCGACACATTCCTAATAATGTCCTCTCATCCTTTCACTCAGTAGAGGTGGACATGATCTCGTCCTACATAAGAAACCTCAATAAAACATTTTGCCCGTTGGATCCCATAAATGTTTCCAAGCTACCAAGAGTCTATGATCACACAGTTGAGTTTATTTCCAAAATAATTAATAAGTGCTTCTCTGAAGGTAGCTTCCCACATTCTGAAAAGCATGCACTACTCCGACCTACTCTAAAGAAACCTGGACTTGATGTTGAGAACATGTTGAACTATCGTCCTGTCTCCAACCTGTCCTTCATATCAAAGATATTAGAGCGTGCAATACTTGACCAATTACAACCACTACTTCAGTAGAATGAAACTATCCCAATTTTTCAGTCTGCTTACCGACAGCATCATTCAACTGAAACAGCATTGATTAGAGTACATAATGATCTAGTTGAGAACATTTGCAATGGTGTGGCCTCACTATTGGTCTTGCTTGATCTCTCTGCGGCCTTTGACACAGTGGATCACGAGTTGTTATTGAGTGATCTTTATGATTGTGGTGTGCGTGACTCCGCTCTCTTGCTTCTTGGGTCGTGCTTGTCAGGTAGATCCCAGAGTGTGATGGTAAATCAAGGGGTCTCGGACTCGACACCCCTGCAGTATGGTGTTCCGCAGGGATCAGTTTTAGGTCCTATCTATTTATAATTTATATTAGCAGTTTGTCTCTTCTGCTTCGTGCACATAATGTCACCTTTCACTTTTATGCAGATGACACCCAGATTTATGTGAGAATCACAAATATAGTTGATATACGGAGTAAGATTGAATTGTTGATGTATGATATCAAGAAGTGGATGAGAGCGAGAAAACTTAAACTAAATGATGGTAAAACTGATATTCTCATCATCCGAGGAAATAGAAGAGCTGATGATATAGTAGGTGCCCTCTCCATCAATGTGGGTGGATCTCAGCTGCGACCGGCCAACTCTGTTCAAAATCTGGGTGTATATGTGAACTCCCGATTAGATTTCAAAGAGCATGTAAACCAGATAGTTAAAAGTTGTTACTTGCACATCAGAAATCTCTATTTGGTGAAGCCGTTTATAACCAGACGTTGCCTCCTGACGTTGGTTCACTCATTGGTCTTCTCTCGTGTTGATTATTGCAATGCCCTGTTGGTGGGTCTTCCAAATTATATTTTAAAGAAAGTTCAGTCTGTTCTTAACAGGGCCGCAAAAGACTCATTTTTGGTGTTCCACCTAGAACTCCTACTACATCTCTTCACATAGAACTGCACTGGCTGCCAGTAAGAGCAAGAATAGAATTTAAGTTGTGTTTGGTGACTTTTAAGGTTCTCAAATTTGGTGAGCCTAGGTACCTTGCGGAGCTGCTCAGGCGCCCACCGGCACACCATGGTGTAGTTGTGCGTCATGACAATGACCCTTTTCGTCTTGATGAACCAAGGGCTTTCCAGCAGTCTTCTTTCTTTGAGAGGTCATTCTCCTACATGGCTCCGAGGTTGTATAACAGGTTGCCGCTGTCCATGAGACAACTGAGTTCTGTTGAATGCTTCAAGAGACAACTTAAGACTTTTCTCTTTGAGAGAAGCTATGATCTTGAGAGAGGTGTCATGACAGATGGCTATAGAGTTTAGGCTATTTTGCCACTGCTAGTGATTGTTAAATGTGTGTTGTATATAAGCCTTCTTTTGATGCATTGATTTTGTTCTTTTTTCTTTCTCTTTCCGAGCGCTAGTGAATTCTTCGGAAAAATTGGCGCTTATGAGAAATAAATAACATGCTTATTATTATTATTATTTAGGTTTACAAGTGAATACAATTAATATAAATACATTCCTAAACGCATATACAACTCAATATGCAAATAGACTCACTATGGACTAAAAACTGATGCGTTTAAGAAGGGCTATGTAAACTTAATAGGAGAGCAAGGAATATGTATGTTTTCTTAATGGCCGGCGGTTGAGAGAGGTCGCTCCTGGGCAGGAAGAGGTGAGTCATGCTCATGGGAAACAGAGGAAGATCGGAATGCGCTGAGGCGCGGTATTCAAACTGTTATTTCTTTTCTTTTTTATTTCCTACTTTTCAGTGCCTTCGTCTCAATGACGTACCTTAGGAATGATTAAGGGGTACCCCCTAAGATGATCTTGGTTCTCGACCGCCGTCATCGAGGTTAACCCGGGCTCTGAGGAGCCCGGAACGAGGCCATATTATCATAGGCTCTTACGTCATTGACGTAAGGAGCCACCAATAAATACTAGTTTTTCCTTCCTTCCCTACGGGTTGTCAAAACCGTATTTCGGTTGATGAGACCAATTATTTTGTATTGCTGCTCCGACAGTACAACATTTTTATGAAACTTTTAAAAAATGGCTCTTCTAGCTTTATGGGTTGCTTACCACTGACCTAGAGTAATCGAAAATGACCTTACTTGGCATAAATGAGGTGTACGGTTCATGGCGCCATTGGCGCCAAATGATTAAAATACCTTTTGGGGGGTCCAGGTGGCATATTATTGACTTAGACTTAGTAAATTGCACTGGATGTTAGTGCCAAACCATGTATCAAATCAATCAAGAGCAAACAGTTCCAATAAATTGTAATTTGAGAGGAATTGTTGGGTAATGGAAAAATTAAGTTTTTCGACTTTTTCTTAAAACTATAGTTAGTTTAGCATTTTGCCCTATAAATAGTTTATTTTTGGTCTAATTTTAATAAGTAAAATATCATTGGAAAGAGGAGAAAAAAATGCAATAAATACTTGTGACAGATTTTTGATACACCGATAACAAATTTGACAACCTTTCAAAACTTTAAAAAAAAAAAATATTAGTGGCAAAACTATCTGTCACAATTTTTTATTGCATTTGTTCTCCTCTTTCCAATGATATCCTACATTCCTACTTATTAAAATTGGACCAAAAATAAACTTCTTACAGTATAGTGGTTAGCAAATATGCAAGAATTGCGAAAATCCGAGGTAGTGAAAAACTGTTGGTCCGATTTGATTCATTTTTGGATATGTTGTTCCTAGAAGTTGTATCTATCACCTGTATAAAAATAAAAATGATTGGACCATTTTGAGAGAAAAAAACATGGCGGACGCTCCCCTTAACCTTCTCCGAAATATGACACGATTTTGAGCCTATTAGGGATACTTTAAAGCCTTTGTTAACATCAGGGTTATTTAGAAACCTTTAGTTTAGTTACTTCAACCTCTGCAGTTGTCTTTGAGTTAGCTGTGGACAGAAACTAATTTTGGAGAGGTAGTTATAAGAGTGAGAGAACTCTATTTCTTATTGCTAATCTGGCAACCTCTGCATCATATGAGCGTGAAAGGGTTAATAGACCAGGGGTATAAAACGTGGCATTGTGCGCCAGTTGAATGTGCCAGAGTAGACAGTGAGGAATCTTCACAAGAATAAAGAAACAATTAAAGAAAATTTGAAGGTAGCTGAGAGGTATTTTGGGGCAGGCAGGGCTGTGGTGCCTAGGGTAACTTCAGAAATGACAGAGAAAAATCAAGTGATGGTTGTGGTGGAGCATTTTGTTACAAAGTAGTTATTTAGTTTTGTAATTGATATGAAAATGTGGTTTTGAAATACAAAAATGGCTCAAAAAGGTTAACTTCCGGGTCAGCCCAGACTACTTTTAGTTTTTCTCATTTAAAGTTTGCTCCCACTTTGGCGGATTCCACTTTAGCGTGGTTTTGGCGGTCTATATAAATCGGCAAAGTGGGGGCTCCAATACAGTATATATATATATATATTATATATATACAGTATATATATGTATATACACAGTATATATATGTATATACACAGTATATATATATATTTAGTAATGGTTCTCTCCGTCAATGACGTGAGAGCCTTATATATATAAGGGCTCCCCAGAGACCCCCGTGAGGGTCCCGGAGAAAGCATAACGCGACCCAAATATATAAAAAGTACATCCTAGGGTGAAACCCTTTACTTAGTTCCTAGGGAACGTCATTAAAAAAGGTAACCATTAGAAAAAGAAAGAAAATTTTTAAGAGTAAAGATAAGATACTATGAATGTTGTCTTACTAAATCAACTAGTGCGCCGTTATACAGTCGTTCCCTTGCACGCGTCCCCCAGCTGGTCACGCTGGGTTTATACGTCCTTCTTGTGGTCGCGCCCCGTGCGACAGGTTGGACTAATTTTGTGCTCTCAGGATGTGCTACTTTTCATCTTTAGACGTTTCCTGCTACCTCTTCTGGGAAGTATATGTTACTTTATAGTAAGAAGGCGTCATAGATATGTATGTATATTGAACATTTCCAGAGAGCTGACGACTTCCACGGGACGCGCCACATGCTACGACCATTATTATTATGAATATTATATGAATATTATTTTTATTTTCTGTACAGTATTTCTATCTTTTTCCTCTTTATATTATTACATTATGTTATGTAAACCAGGTTAGTTAGAATGCCTCTATTTCAGTTTTTAGGCTTCGTTAGTTTAGCTAGCGGACGCCAGTTTTAGGGATAGGCTAGGCCTTTGCCTTTTTTCCATCAATGCTTTTATAAGCTCCGAAATTCAATATTCTTAATTATAACTATCCATTCTTATAATTTTTTCAATTAATCGTTGATGCTATTCATCTCAACTTTTCTTGCTGATAGCCTAACCTTTTCTCTGAACGTCGCGCTTCGATAATTTTTGTTAATGGCGATCTAGCAGCTAGGGCTATCACATTTTTTTTTATTTCTTATCGAAAATTCCAGATGCTTCGAATTTCATCCTTTTGATGTTTTCGTGACATTGAGCGTTTCTCTTTACATTTTAATAAAGTTTTTACGAAATATTTTCCTTTTGCACTATATAAACAATTTATTAGACTTTTATGTCATACGTCTTCATAGTCTATGTACCTTCCAGGTTTTCTGTCTTGTTGCAGAGCGGATAAATGTTATTCTTTTATGATACTTTTGCCTGTAATTATTTTTGATACTTGCCACCGTAGCCTCCCTTTTCAAAAAATATGATTTTAAGCTACGAACCAACCTTCAGTTGGGCCCATTTTTAGAGTCTCACTCCGGTCCTTTTTAGGTCGGCTAGTGTTAGACTGGGCTTAATTATATCTCCGGTCACTAGGAGATCCCCGTGTACTATTTGAAGTCCGGGGGGTAGCAGAGTATAGGCGGAGGTTGGGGGCCTCATTTGTATATCTTTTATTTGTGCCTACTCTGCCGGAGTTCTCTAGTTTATATCTACGAGGCTCCGGGTATTTTTACCTACCATTTTGCTTTTACTACAAGGTGCTTTTGTCATACACCTCACCCCTTTCTTCCACTTGGAGTTTTTGCCGGTGGTACACTGTCATAGCCTTATCTCCGGGGCTCCAGAGTTAAGAACCTGTTCCCTCACCAGTTTTTATTAACTCCGGTTCACAAACACCGAGTGCTACTATAGCTCCGAGTGCAATTATGTCAAAATTCATATTTTACTCCGGTTCACTACAGACAGTATCTCCGAGTACTCTAACCCTTAAAGAGAATACATACTCCGGTTTCCATATACCGAGTTTTATACCACTCTAACTCCGGGTATTCAACAAAAGCGTCTTAACTCCGGTTCTCAAACACCGAGTTCTACCAACATAACTCCGAGTATCCCGGATGATACAGTTCTGATGAGTGATAATGAATGGGAGTTGCAGGGTCTGGTAAATGAGTTTGGAACAGTGTGCGAAAAACGGAATTTGAAGGTAAATACGGGGAAGAGCAAGGTTATGGTCTTCGAAAGGGGTGAAGTCACAGAGTGTGAGGTGAAGCTGAACGGTCAGGATATGGAGATCGTCAACTCTTTTAAGTATCTGGGCAGTGTGTTGAGTAAAGATGGGACTATGGATGAAGAGGTGCAGGAGAGGGTACAACAGGGGAAGAGGGTTGTAGGAACGCTAAAAGCAGTAACAAGAAATAGGGTGGTCAGTATGGAAGTGAAGAAGTCCTTGCATGACAGTGTGATAATCCCGACACTGACTTACGGAAGCGAAGCATGGACGTTGGTTGAGAGACTCAGACCAAGAGTGAGAGCAGTGGAAATGAATTACTTAAGGAGTGCGTGCGGAGTTACATGGAGGGATAGACAGACTAATGAGGAAGTAAGAAGGAGGTGTGGTGTGGAGGTAGATGTGCTGGAAAGTGTGAAAAGGAACAACTTGAGATGGTTCGGCCATATGGAACGTATGGAAAGCGAGAGAATGACTAAGAGGGTGTACGAGAGCGAGGTGGAGGGACAGAGGGGGAGAGGTAGACCGAATATGAGGTGGAAGGATGGAGTGAGGAACTACATGAACGAAGGCGGTGCTGGTTGGGGGGAGGGGCGTCGACTGACTGGGGACAGAGGTGCATGGGGGCGGTTCGTTCGTGGCCACCCCTTCGGGGATCGCGGCGTCAGGCAATAGATAGATAGATAGATCCCTTAGCGAGAACATATCTCCGGTTCCTATATAACTTCTAACTCCGGGTATACAACAATAGTGACTTCACTCCGAGTCCCAGAAAACTCTGAGTAGTCTAATATTGTCAATTAACTCCGGTTCCCAGACACCGAGTTCTGTCAACCAACTCCGGGTATTCAAACAATATTAACTCATTTCCGGTTCCAGACACCGAGTTATACAGTACCAATAGGCCTACCGAGTCCTACTAGCACACTCCAAGTAGGCCTATTCAATTATTATTCAAGTTGGCAGTCCTAGATGACGAAGTTCAAATTGGTAATTAATAGAATCACCTTCAAGAACTGTTTACAATACAGTAAAAGTCCTTTAATCCGACGACCGATGATTCGAATCTCCCAATAGTCCAAATCCGAATTCACCCGATGGTCCGAATTTCAAGAAGTCCCAAAGTCCCCTTTTTGAGGCATTAGTCCACTCAAATGACACATAATGGAGCACACACATATCATATGTTCATGAATTCACTTTAAAAGTTTACCATTGTCATTGTAGCCTATTACCTACTTCAAAACATTCAGATTAATGGTCAAAGGAATCTACTGATATAAACGTAAACACCACATCGTCTGCTAGAGAGTTTGTTTTGCTCTTGAACGCATCCTTGGGACGCTCCGATGCGCTACTGGCTTGCACCGCATTTTCTGCAAGCGCATTCAGTCTTGAGCTTGAAAACGCACCTTTGGACATTCCGATACGCTACTATTTATAGTTCAGTGATCGGAGCGTCCCAAGGGTGCTTTCAAGACAACAAGACAAGGGTGCTTTCAATACAATATAATATAACAGAGCACGTCACAAAAGGAAAATCACAAAAGGAAAATCACAAAAGGAAAATTACAAGAACCTCTCAGGGAAGTGCCGTTGTTAAGGCATTACTTCCCGAACCACATCTGATCTGATCTTCAAGAGCAAGACAAACTCGCTAGTAGACGATGCGGACATATGGTGTTTAGAAGAAGAAGAAGACGTTTATATCAGCAGATTCCTTTGACCATTAATCTGAATGTTTTGAAGTAGGTAATAGGCTACAATGACAATGGTAAACTTTTGAAGTGATTTCATGAACATATGATATGTGTGTGTGTCATTTGGGTGGCCTAATGCCTCAATGTTTTCGTCAGGCCATTAATACACAGGTTCATAGGGGTAAAGTCCGATAATCCGAAAAATCCACTAATCCGAACGAGGGCCGGTCCGCTGCCCTTCGGATTAACGGAAGTTTACTGTACTTGTATATGCTTAGCATAGTACTAGAGATAACTCTAGTCACTCTAGCCACTCCCCGCCATGGAGTGGCTTCGGTCACCCAGGCTTTGTTGTGGTCGGCGGGGGGGGGGTTCTGTGGGGGCGCTCGGTTGTGGCCTTGGCCTTGCTCAGGGCCTTGGGGCTGTTCGGCCAGGCAGCTTGGGGAACAACAACAACAACAAACTCAATTTTAACAAAGTCCCGAGTAAAACTTCATTCACTCAGTATTACTGATAATGTTTATACTCATTCAGAGTGGGACAAATGGTGCACTACACTTTCCAATCCTAAATTATGGTACAAGGTTGTAGGATTATTCCTACCCTTTATTAAGAACAGTATTTCAATACCATAGTTACCTTGTTCATTCATGCATAGCCATATAGGTTAGGAGGATTAATAATTTAGCTGTCCGGCTGGCTTAGTTGATAGCGTGCCTGATAACCATCGGGCAGGTCTCGCGTTGCAATCCCCTCTCAGATTGAAAAGTTTTCAGGGATATAGCCGGCGGTTACCATCTCCCCACGAGCAAGGGGGATGGGTAATAGTCAATGGTAGACTAAAGAAAGCCAAGCGCTGGTGAATCCTCGAAGGAGGAGAACGGGCGCTATATAAGTAACCTGACGATTATTATTGTTATTAACTTTTATTCCCAAACAAAGGCGGTACAAAATTAAGAGATATTATCTCTCTTTCCTTAGACCAAGTATATACATGGACACGATTAACCGGTTGGTTTCATCCATTCGTTTTACACAGATTTTACTGTTTTACCTACTATTAGTAGATAAAAAAAAATTGATTTACGAAGAATCCCACATTATCACTCCTTCAATAAAGGATACTATGATATTGTCGTTCACGTATAACTACTAGTAGTAAATCAATAATTTTGATTCACAAAGATTCCCAGGTTACCACTCCTCCAATAAGGATACTATGGTATAATCACTATCATTCAAGGCTAACGCTTGACTACTCAACTCGACAATAAACATTTCATATTTTAGGCTCCGGACCAACTCTCGAGTTGGTCAAGGACCCCAATGGAAATACGCCTAACGGCCTTATTGGGCTATCCTTAGTTGGAATTATGCAAAGCTGGTACATGTCATATTTGTAACATACTATGTGGTACCAACTCGGTAAATTGCTAACTGAATAAATAATATTATTATTATTATTATTATTATTATTATTATTATTATTATTATTATTATTATTAATAATGATTCATTGAACCTCCCTCCGGTCCCAATTTGGGTCGGCGAGTGTCTGGGTCTGGGGCTCTTTTACATATCTCCGATCACTAGAAGACCACCACATTCTCTCTGAGTCAGGGTTTTAGCAGAGTAGGCTGAGATTGGGACCCTCTTAGATATTTATAACATTGCCTTCTCTGCCGGAGTTCCACAAGTCTCATACTAGAGTTCTCCAATTAGATATTTTACTCTATCATTTATTACGGAATACGTTTTGTTCACTCTATTTCCGTCCGAATCTTGAGTCCTCCTTACCAGTCCGAGAAGACTATTAGGTACTGTACTTAGTAAATTTTACCCCCGCACCTATTAAACAACACAGAGTTATTCCGTCAGTCATTACCGAGTAATTTCTTTACCCCGAGTCCTCATACTACAAAGGACAAAACTGGGAATTAATTTTCCGTTTGGCAATTCCCAAGTAATATTTTCCCCAAGTCCCCACTATAACAGAGGTCACTTCTTTAGGGTCTACTTAACCCCTTCAGACATATATGACGCAGAGGTTGCCAGATTAGCAATAAGAAATAGAGTTCTCTCACTCTTATAATTACCTCTCCAAAATTAGTTTTCTGCCCACATCTAACTCAAAGACAACTGCAGAGGTTGAAGTAACTAAAATAAAGGTTTGTAAAAAAACCTGATGGTAATAAAGGCTTTAAAGTATCCCTAATAGGCTCAAAATTGCGTCATATGTCGGAGAGGGTTAACCAGTATAGTAATGATTCATTAGCTTGTTTTCCTTACGCCTCAGCACAACATGCTAGAGTTTTGGGTATCCCTAGCACCAACCATTCCTTTTAATAAATTGTTCGACTAGGGTCTGTTTTAAAAAACCTAACAGAACCGATACAGTCAATTGCTATCTTACCTTTACAAAACTGGTTGTTCCGGTCCCACTTTGGGTCGGCTAACACTTAGTCCGGAGCTCTAATAATGACACCTCCAGTCAGTAGGAGTTCCCCGCGTTCTCTACGAGTCCGGGTTGCAGAGGAAGTAGGCTGAGGAAGGGGGTCTCTTAGATAACTATTTGTTAATAGATATACGGAAGCAACCGCACTCACTGAAATCCTGGAGACAACTGCCGGTCGTTCGCATGGACCAGCCGACCATACGTCCATCCAGTAGATGACGTCATCAGCCAGCCTACGACTCGGCGGCCTGCCATTGGCTCGAGGCGGACGAGCTTAGTGCAGGTCGAGCCAGTCAACCTGCGCCACTTTGGCGTGACTGTGCTAATATATTAACACTATTCATTGCCTACTTCGCCGGAGTTCCACATTCACATACCAGAATTCTCCAGGTAGATAATTTTATCTATCCTTTATTACAGAATAACTTTCACGGGGCTCAATCAACCATATCCCCATACACCTCTTAATCACACAGGGTTATTCTGGCAATTTGGCTGAGTCAGATCCTTGACTCCGTGTCCCCATAATTGACGAGGATATTTCTTAAGAACAAAAGGTTGGGGAAGGACTTTACACTCTCAGATAAACAACCCATAGGCGATTATCCAACCTTTTGGTTTTATTATGTTCTCTCCACCTACATACTTTACTCCTAAACTCGGTTAATGAAATTAACAAACACATGCGGCAGTCCGGGGATTCGAACCTAGGCTGCTCACACTGAAAATCACCACACTTATGCATTGCACCACAAAGACAGTTTTACAAGACAACTCACTCACACTAATGAGGAGTAGCAAATCCTATTCATGACACATACTCTAGGGCAACATTATCACACATAAGAGAAGTCTATCTTTGCAAAACCCTTCGGACAGTAGGAGAGGTCAGAACAGCCCTTTTCATGACGTCCAAAGCACGTCAAGACCTCCGTATCTTTCTATCTAAAAAACTCTGCCCAAAGACATCAAGACTAGAATCTTGATCTCTCCATCTATTCTAACAGATTAACAACCACAAATACTTGGTCTGAAGTATCAGCACTACTTTTTATAACCGTCTCTAAGGTTCTCTCGTGTTAACTTTATTAGATTCAGATCTCAACGACACTCAACAGGCCACAGTAGTCGGGACAGACTGGTTAATTCATCCCCAGACAACAAATTAGACAAATTCAGACACACCAACAGCAACAGTCTGACCTTTCAAGAGCACATGCCAGTTCAAGGACCTAACTTAGTTCATCTTAGCCTTGCATCACATTATATCACAAGGCACAACCCGTACTTTCCAGGCCAGTTACACAGCATGACCGAAAGGACCTTGGTCCAGACATTTAATAAAGCATAGTCTGTTTTGGGACTGGGAGAGACGACCGTTCTTTCGTAAGTACGTATACAATGTCTCATACCAGTAAAGGTGCCAACACTCGTAAAAGCGATGCTTCAGTGAGGAATTCGAGTGAACATTCCTCCCACATCAAAAGTTTTCTGTCTCACTTAGTTCTAGTACCAAAACGAGATAGCCTACAGTTCAGACCAGTCATAGAATTATCAATCCTCAACAAGTTTATGGTAAACCAGTTTTTCGAGATGATAACAATACAGTAAACCCTCGCTATCTCGGACTAATTGGGGGGAGACCCAGTCCGAGATGACCGAAAATCCGAGATGTCCGAAGTCCGACTTATGTCCGACTTAAGAGAGGAAAATGTCCGAATTGGAAGAGGGAGTCCGAGCCACCAGACAAAACGGAGACTTCCCTATCACTAACAACGTTGATTCAAGATAAATTACAGTACCTGTACAGTATCCAACAGACCGGAGAGAGAGCCAGGATGTGGTGGAGAGGGTGGAACAGAGGGAGAGAGAGGGGGGAGGAGAATAGAATTAGTGGGGGAGGTGGAACTGGGTCAGGGAAGGGATGGAGGAGGGGGAGGTGAACCTGGTAGGAGGCAGAGAGGGAAGAGAAACAAGGAGGTGGATTCAAATATACTGTGCTACTACACTAATATAGATGGAATAAACAGTAAAAAGGTAGAGTTAGATAATATATTAAGAAAAGATCAACCACAGATAGTCTGTTTGACAGAGACAAAGCTGAACCAGGACTTTGACAGCAACATAGTGTTTAGTGAAGGATATAATATATGGAGAAATGATAGAAAGGGTAAAAGGGGAGGTGGAGTGGCAGTATTAGTTAAGAACCCTATGACAGCAAAGCACGTGGAGTTAAATAATGACAAGGCAGAAATAATGGCAGTTGAACTCAATGATATAGAAGGAAAAAAGCTAGACATAGCAGTAGCTTACATGCCACCAAAGACCAGAGCATGGAGGGAGTTGGAGTTTGAGGAGATGGTAGAGGATATGATTCAGTCGTTGAGAAGATTGCTTTTAAGGAAGAATCGATTGATCTTGGTAGGAGATTTCAACTGTAGTGAGGTTGATTGGGAATCGGGAGATGCAGGGCCAAATCAGAGATCTTGGGGAAGTCGGCTAGTGGAGTTGGTTACGGAAAATGTACTTACACAACATGTGAAGGAAAATACAAGAATGAGGGGTAATAACGAACCTTCTAAACTCGATCTGATTTTTACAAAAGATCCTCACGAAATTAGTGATATAAACTATCTATGTCCTGTAGGTAAAAGTGATCACCTATTACTAAAATGGAAGTTGACCTCGAGTAATGCCAATAGATTAGACAATAGCTACATAAATGACAGATTAAATTATAGTAAAGCTGATTATGTATCCTTGAAAAGATATTTAGAGGGAGTAGATTGGGATCTTATTTTGAAGGAACGGGACGTACAAGGTAAATATAGTAGATTCCTCGAAATTTATAGAGTAGGAACCAATATGTTTGTCCCAAGATATAAAACTGGAAATTTTACTAAGCAGAAAGATTGGTTTAATTTGAAATGCAAAAGAGCTTTGGGTAGGCGTGATGCAGCTTGGGCTAGATTAAGAAGAAGGAACACTGAGAGTAATCGGAATAAATATAAACAGGAGAGGAATAGATATGTTAACATAATTAGGCAAGTTAAAATGAACTATGAGAAGAACATAGTAAATAAATGTGAAAGTGACCCTAGATTATTTTATAAATATATAAACAGTAAGTTGAAGGTAAAGAAACAAATTACTAAATTAAGAGTTGATGCTAGGACGTATGAAAATGTATCGGACATGTGTGAGGTAATGAATAACAAATTGGGGTCAGTTTTTACTAGAGAGGAAGGTTTTGACGAACCACAGGCGGGAGTACTGGAGAGTGGTCTTAGTAAGATTGAAATAACTAGAGATGAGCTGTTATCTGCGATGAGAGGACTTGAAGTAAGGAAAGCTATGGGACCGGATGAAGTGTCTGCCTGGGTTTTAAAGGAGTGTGCAGAGCAATTAGTGGAGCCAGTGAGGGACATAATTCAAGCTTCCTTAGATAAAGGACAGGTTCCTGTTGAATGGAAAAGAGCTAATATCATTCCGATATACAAGAATGGAAACCCTGAGGACCCTCTAAACTATAGACCAGTTTCACTTACTAGTATTGTATGCAAGATTTGTGAAAAGCTAATTAGGAAGAGATGGATGAAAATGTTGGAGAGAAAGAAAATAATAACCCCAAAGCAATTTGGATTCAGAGAAGGGACATCTTGTGTTACCAGTTTGCTATGTTATTACAGTAGGGTGATAGATGTACTCCAAGAAAGAGGCGGATGGGTGGACTGCGTCTACTTAGACCTTTCCAAAGCATTCGATAAGGTACCACATAAGAGATTGTTATCTAAGCTTGAGACGCTAGGATGTGTCAGGGGGAGTTTGCTGAAATGGATGGAGAGCTATTTAACAGATAGGGAAATGAGGACCAACATTAGAGGAACTTACTCATCGTGGCGGAAAGTTGAGAGTGGTGTGCCGCAGGGATCTGTGTTGGCACCTCTCATGTTCCTTATGTACGTGAATGACCTGCCGATAGGCATAAACTCTTACATGTCAATGTTTGCAGATGACGTAAAAATTATGAGACAAATAACAAATAAAAGTAGTTGTGAGGAGCTGCAAGGGGATTTAGATAAAATATACGAATGGAGCACCAAGTGGAAAATGAAATTTAATATAAGTAAATGTCATGTGTTAAATATGGGAAGAAGTGTGAATAGACCAAATTGGGAGTACAGGATGGGAGATAATAAAATTAGCAAGGCCGAAAAAGAAAAAGATTTAGGGTTGATTATACAAGATAATTTGTCGCCAGAGAAACATATTAACAAGCTCTTTAGCGGAATGTATGCAATGGCCGGGAATATGAAAGTTGCTCTGAACTATTTGGATGAGACCATGGTAGCGAAAATTATGAAGAGTATGATTAGACCAAGATTGGAGTATGCAGCAGTGGTGTGGTCCCCGCATCTAAAGAAGCATATTCACAAGTTAGAAAGAATCCAGAGAGCAGTCACTAGATTGGTTCCAAGTCTCAGAGAACTGCCATATGAAGGGAGGCTAGACAAATTAAATCTACCGAGTCTAAAAGAGAGGAGAGAGAGGGGAGACATGATAATGATGTACAAATGTACCCGGGGGCTGGAGAGGCTGGATAGGGAGGATATATTAATTATGGACACAGGAATAACTAGAGGCCACAGCTACAAAGTAAAAAGACCTACCTGCAAGAACGATATCAGGAAGTTTAGCTTCCCCTATAGATGTATTGACAAATGGAATGGGCTGGAGGAGGAGGTGGTAGGGGCAAGGAACATCCATATTTTCAAGAAAAAATTTGATAAAAAGTAGACTGAGAGACGGGACAACACGAGCTTAGCTCAACTCCTGTAAACTACAATTAGGCAATTAGGTAAATACATATATTATAAATATCACTTTCCTTCTCCATTTCACTGTCCTTCTCCACCTCACTGTAGCCTTAGATCTCGGAATTTTCCGAGATATATGACACCTGTCCGACAGACCATGTGGGCCCTCGGAGTTTTCCCCTTACATCTCGGAATTTTCCGAGATATACGGCGAACTTTCCGAGAGGCCGATGCCAGTCCGAGTAGTCCGGGTTTCCGACTTCTAGAGGTCCGAGATAGCGAGGGTTTACTGTACAACAAATATCACAGCCCTACGTCTGAATAGTAAAGTGGGAACCCTAGGTTTACCTCAGTTGGGAAACCCTATCACACATCATACAACATCAAATACTTGACTACTACAAGTATACAAGACAGTACATACAAAAAACAATTCCAAACGGCTGTGGGAGTCGTTAACCCTCTCACGACCATATGATGCAGAGGTTGCCAGATTAGCAATAAGAAATAGAGTTCTCTCACTCTTATAATTACCTCTCCAAAATGAGTTTTCTGCCCACAGCTAACTCAAAGACAACTGCAGAGGTTAAAGTAACTAAACTAAAGGTTTCTAAATACCCCTGATGGTAACAAGGCTTTAAAGTATCCCCAATAGGCTCAATATTGCGTCAAGGATGTGAGAGGGTTAATAGGGTAAAAATATTGGGTTCAGCTACCTGTTCCGTTGGACAAACTTCGCCTGAATCCTTACATCAGGCTGGACAACAGAGCTTTTCCGAGTCAATCAACCTCATACCCTAATTACATCCCTCAGCATTTCATCAGACTTCTAAGCTTCTGGATAAGACCTGAGACCCCTTCCCCGACAGCCCTCTAGTCAGAACCGCCACCATCAGTGGGGGTCGTCTTGGACAAAGCGGGAGCCCCGAGCTGGAGTTACCAATCGTCCGACGGTCACCAGACACAAAGTCGCTAGACCTCTCTCAATCTCTATCACTTAAATACAAAGGAACTAGTTGTCCCTCGATTTTCCTGAAAAATCATGCCCTTGCACTCCAACACAGAGTACAATAATAGCCTTTCACATGGACAACACATCAGCTGTGTCCTGTATCAACAGGCAGGGCCCAACGAAATCTCACACGCCCCTGAGATTGTCGGAGTTAATATTTTTCCTTACTCTTCATTACCATATCACAATTCAAGCAGTTTACCTACCAAGCAAGGCGAATCTGTAGGCGGACACCTTATCTCAGGAGAAGGGTACCCTAGTCGAATAGACAATCACTCAGACGGTATTCCACAACTTGATAAGGCCGTTCCATCCACAGGTAAATCTCGTTAATTCACACCAATCGACAAAATTCCTCCGGCTTCTGACCTTCTGGCACGAGATCTAAGCGAGCGGAACAGATGCGTTCTCAGAGGTTTGGAACAAGTGGTTATCGATATACCTCTTTCCTCCTCCCAGACACACATGAATATCCAAAGTTTTGCAACATATCCACTTAATTCAGGGTCAAGGGTGCCTTATAACACCAGTCTGGTCAACACATGTGTAGTTCGTTCATCTGTCTCTTGACATCATTGATGCCATCAGCCTTCGACCAGTCAGCAAATAGTCGTGCAGACGCGGCGGACGGGACGGTCGGTGCGGCTGAATACACAAAATATGCCGGGTTAAGTGAACTTGGGACACCCTTAATCAGTACATCTAAGACCCTCCCTGTCTCGTCTTTTGCCCGAAATCTACGGTTCTTATTGATTTCTATGGTCCACCCGCCGAGAACTGGTGGATCCCCTGACACTGAAGGTTGAGCTATAAGGGGATTCTCTGGTACCACAGGTACCCAAGAGCAATCAGTACCATAGAGGAGGGGCATGGGGCCCTTCTTCAGAGGTGCTCTATCTAAGGGAGGAGGTTGGACATCAGTAATAACCCTGAGGTTGGACATTGCTAGCGCCGCCGGCACTGTAGGGCCTGGGGTAGCTGCCACCAATGGGGTCGGGCAAGAAGTAGAGACTGTCGGGAGTTCTAAAGGTCTAATCACAGAAGTGCTAGGGGGAGCAGCTGAGAGAGAAACCGGGGACTCCGACGAGGCAGGGATTTGATAATGTTGGATTACCTTATGTAATAATTCATTTACCTGATCAGAAGTCATCCATTTCCTAGAGGAGTCTTTGGATGCATGCGAACTAGTCTCAGAATAATTACTAGGGAGAGACTGAGGAGCCGGGGAGAACATACCATCCGCCGGCTCCTCATTCTGCTCCAATATGTCTTGTGAAGCTATCTCTTGAGAGTCTATCTCATTATCCGCCGGGGGCCAAGACAAATCTGGCACTGACGATGGCAACACGTTGATGTCGCCGTCCTCAGTCCGTTCTGGAATGACATTACGAGGTGGATCGGAATGGCGCCAGTATCCCCCTGTCGCTATGGGCTGGGAGTCATGAGTCACCTGTGAGCAAAATTGGGCCCCCGCCGGATAACCCCTAAACTGGTCGGCCAACACCCTACTCGGGCCGGTCGACCTAACACCCCGTGGAACTACAGTTATCTTTGGTATGACAAAAGTCACATCAAAAGGTACATGCACAGAATGTTCTTGACTATGTGTAGATGTTAATACTTCAGATCCTATTTCAGACTCTCCTGAATCATGTGTATGGGTGTCAGAGGTAGGTATGGGATGAGGTGGCTGAGGAGTCTCGCCGGTTGCTCAATGTGTCATACTCTTCTCTCCGGCGCTTGTGAGACCGGGAAGAGCCCGAGGTGGTATGGTGAGAGTGTTTCCGGGGAGACTTCGACCTGGACCTCGACTTCCGCCGCGTGGCACGGGCAGAGGAGGGGACCTCAGATATGTCGCTCTCACTATCGCTACTGATAATCTCCTTGCTGATGGCTTTAGCTTTGACCTTGGGTCTGACCGATTTGGAGGATCCGGGTTTTACTAAAGGTGACTTGATAATTAGCTTTTCCCATAGGACTTGGTCGTCACATTGGAGTGCCTTATGGGCTGTGTCCTTAGCAAAAGAGTTGAAAGCCGCTTTAATTTAATTTAAGGCTGCTAAACATGACAGGTCTTTCTTCGCCAGCAAGGCGGATTTTAATTCAGAGCAGATGGCGCATTTTTTAGACGACCACACGCCTCGTGAGCGATCTAAACACTTGACACATTTAATGCAAAAGGTATGAGCAAAAACGGGTAAGAGGGAACAAGAGGGCGTAGCGCAAAGTTCAAACCTAGGCATGTTGCCGTAATTGAGAGGGTCCCCCCCTCCGCCGTGATTAGATGTCCAACTCCGCCGGAGAAGTAGTCTGGGGCCTGGAAAGAAAATTTCCAGGAATCAATGCTCATAAGGATAACCTGCGAGGTATTAAAACATCCTAATCGAAATCCGCCGGAAAATTAGCGAAAGTGCCCCACCTTGCTAACCTTCCGCCGGATCCGTCTGGCTGACTTTTTAATAACTTACCTGTGACAAGAGTTACAGGTCCCGTGACCTTTTAAGTTGTGATTATTCTGAATGAGTTTGCAAAACTAATCTTATCACTTTGTGTACACTTGACTGGTGGTGCCGTAGGCTATAAGTCGTACGTGTCACTAGGCCAGTCAGGGCGCGTTAACTCGGCGGGCCGAGTTGGTAGCCCTTCTAGGAATGCAATTCCGCCGGGAGAGAGTGGTTCAGCCAAACCACGCCGGGATCTTTTGAACGTTCCTACCCATTAGAGACGGATAACCTGGACCCACCGCACGGAGCCGCCGGAATATACCAAAAACTGGCGGGAACCGAGGTTGGCACAACCTCTTTCCTGCAGTCCCACACATATATATAAAAATGCATAATGACATGGAGGGACGTCTCCCTTACCCCCCAACGGTGCAAGCTCGCAAGCCAGAACCAACACAGGGGTCATATAGGTAATAATAACAACAGAAATTTAGAAACCTAAATTACCTGAAGCCTACGTTGGAGACCTCTAAGTCGGGCGACCACGTGGTCCGAAGAACAGCCCAGCAGACGACGCTCCGGTACCCAGCAGCCGCACCATGCAGAGGGAGGCCCACCAAAGGGGCCTAAGCAAAACACGAATTCTGGAAGATGGAGCACCACGTGCAGACACTCTTAAACCAGAGCTTTTGCTGATATTTGAAGACAATGGCATGTACTCTCCTCAATATTGACAGTCTGTATCATGCCTCGTAGAGTGGTCGCCTCCTAGCTAAGTAAACACAAAAGCTAAGGCGTATCACAAAAACAACAACACACGCGGTACACCCAATCGGGACTCGTAGACGCCTGTGACAATGGTACCCTATTTTAACACATTCTTCCTGCGGACCTACCAATCTGGCAGCCGTGCTAGCTAATCTAAACCCTGTTACTACAACACATATATACAAATGAGCAAGGACTCACTAGAAGCTCTGCGAACGTCGAATGAAGCGGACACGGCGCGAGCCCTGTTGTCGGGAGGGACACGGAAGAAGGAAGGACGAAGATGGCCGCTAGGGGGCCTGGTGTTGGGGAAACAAAGCATGAGAAATCCACGAATATGGCAAGTCGTAAGATAACAGATATTAAATGAATTCTTCTTTTTTATTTTTTTACAGAGTTTTTTTCTGTAGGGTACCCGTTCAAAATGACGATCCCATAAGGGAATTAAGCGTGCACTTATGACGAGTACTCCATGATGCTTCCGCACGGGCTATTCAAAATGCTGGCGCAGGATGTTGAATGGAGACTATTATTATTAATAGGCGAAGTCGTCAATGATGGAGGGGCCCTATTAAATAGTATAGATATACTGTACGGTATATACTGTATATATATATATACCGGTATATATATATATATATATATATATATATATATATATATATATATATATATATATACAGTAGGGGCTCACATAGAACGTGTTCGCATAGAACGCCGACCTAAAATATTGTTCCAAAATTTTCGTTAGGAACGAATGTGATCATATAGAACGATGTACGAAATATCGTACGCTCCTGACGGAAATTTACGCTTACAGTGAACATTGACCATATTGGGCCACCAAAATGCCGCGATCACATAGAACGGCCTCGTTTATCGACCAATTTCTCGTTCTATGTGAGACCCTACTGTATATATACAGTATATATATATATATATACAGTATATACAGTATATGTATATATATATATATATACTGTATATATATATATATATATATATATATATTATAGGTTTGATTCCCGGAGGGAAGTAATGAAAACCTAATATTTAGTAGGGCCCCGTAATCATTGACGATATTGCCTATTTATATAATAGTCTCCCTTCAACACCCGCGGCAGCAGTTTTGAATCTCCCGCGCGGAAGGGTCAGGGAGTACTCTCATAAGTGCACGCTTAATTCTCTTATGGAATCGTCCTTATGATTGGGTACCCTACAGAAAAAAACTATAGAAAATAAAAAATAATATTTAACTTAATATCTGTTATATTATGGCTTTCCATGCGTGGATTTCTTGTGCGCAGCACCCAGGCGCAGGCTCCCTTGACGCCATACTTCCTTCACTGATATATCAAGACTTAATAGAGATCAACGAATGGGAAGGGGATGGATGGGAGGGCCATGTATCGTCAATGATTACGGGGCCGTACTAAATATTAGGTTTTCATTACTTCCCTCTGGGAATCAAACCTATAATTTAATAGTGGCCCCTTCATCATTGACGATATTGCCTGAGTACCAAGACTGGAGGGGGACATTCGTGACAATACCCTAACCTCGGGACAAAAATAAGCCGTATAACATTTTAAAGTTTTTTATTGTATACAGACAATAAATAGTATAAAAATATGAAAGATTGCAAGCAGGGCGTGACTTCAAAGAAAGTCTGCTTGCTGAAGACCAGATCTTTACCATAAGATCTATACACGATAAACCGGGAACATCCTTGTGTCCCTAACTAGAACTATAAACTCTTTGGAATATTGTTCTAACCTTAACAGCGTATATATGTTTGTACATTCTAGTAATCCTATATAGTTGCAACTATGATAGATTTCTTAACCCTCCAGCCCCGGCTATGTATTATATATATATTCCCCGAAACCCGGGGGTTTTGGCCGAAAAACGTCTACGCCTAGGCTACCGCATCTTTGTTATTTGGCTTGCTTCTGCATTCCCGCGCATCCCCAAGCGTAGATGTGTTTCGTACCTGTAGAATGGCATTAAGTAGAGCTCTCTAAGTCAACTGGTTCAGTTGTGATGATGATTTCATTGGAGATAACTTTATGGCAAAAACAGCCACTTTACACTACTTTTCGATACTTAACAATAACATACAGGCACACACGAACAAGCGACGCACTCCTTCATGTGGCCGGAGATGCGGGGCGTCGGTCCAGCCGGCTGTTGTTTAGATGCGTCGGAGGTACGCCTCGCACACCAAGCTTACAGGTTTTGAGCTCATGGGTGTCTCAGAGCCCTTCCAGGTAGCTCGGTTGTGTTTTTTATGGGTGTTTAACCCTTCCTACCCGGCCTGCATTAGGTAAGGACAGCACAAAAGAAGGGCCACTACCCGGTATGCCTTATCTAAGGCATGAGCTTAATAGCCTAATTAAGCTTGGTCCGAACGCCGTACGTACGACGTATGTCAACAAACCCAAGCGTTCGTCACCGCTCCTCCGAAAACAAGAAGGAGAAGGACTCCTCAATGTTATTGTTCTGACGTCATGACGAAATTAGTGTCTAAAAAGCCCCATATTGGCAACATCTCTGCAATATTGGCTCCACTGAAATCGTCATCACAACTGAACCAGTTGACTTACAGAGCTCTACTCAATGCCAAAATACAGATTGAAAACCGCACTACGATTATAGATGAGTGGGAAAGTTCTAGCAGTGAAAATAAACATAAATACGGTAGCCTAGGCCTAGACGTTTTTCGGCCATATCGCCCGGGTAGGGGTGACCGTCATTGGGTAAGACAGCCCGGGGAGGAAGGGTTTAAGAGCCCTTCCGGGTCTGAAGGGTTAAAACAAAAAATTAAAAATTTGAACCGTCATATCAGTTTGTATCACAATCTCAGGCGGAAAGAATCCGTGGGGCTTTGGGGTATTCAGCACCCCCCCCCCCCCCCTTTTCACACCTTAACCTTAATAATAATAGCACAGAGCCTACGAGACCTGTCGTAAATCTACACAGGTACGTTTTGGCTTGTCCAGAGCGACCGACAGGTATCGTGTTAGGAAAGTATGGTTTGATGCCCACAATTGAATGTTGGCAATGTTGTCTATAGAGAAATTTTGTAAAAATCTAAGAGAGACAGCCCACTTCCTGATGTCGTGGGCCCTGCCAACTACGCCGGGATTACTTTCTTTAATAACATCTATTAACAGAGAAGCCAATTTTCTCCTAGTATCACAATTGCCTGTCTGGTTCACCCACAGAAAGCCTGGTTGTCGAGGGTGAGCTGCCCTCATAAACTTAACTAAGGCCTTCACTGGACATAAAATATGATGAGTGTGTCCGTGCTTTAACGCCGGAACAGAAAATTCTGAGAATACATGATCAGAGTGCTCATTCTTAGCCATAAAAGTGGGGGACGGCGCGATCTGGACCTTGTCGTGCAGTCTCCCAAACCTAAGGCAATTAGGTTCGTTGCTCATCGCTGCCAGCTCAGAGACCCTATTTCCTGTAGCTAGAGCCATCAGGAACACAGCCTTTTTAAGTAATGAATCAAAATCCGGCGCATTATTATATTTGCGCGATTGAAGCAAAGATAAGGCCTTATCAAGCGACCAGGTGGGCATGAGCAGACGTGGTGGTGGGCGAAGCCTGAAACACGCCCTCATAAACCCTTTCTCCTCCGCCTGCGGTATCAAGAGACCAGTGAGATTAAAGAAGGAGGTTCTGATAGCAGATAAGTGATTTTTTAACGTAACAACGGACAAACGCTTCTGCTCAAATAAATAATCTAAGTACAGTATTTGAAGACCAGGGTACCTGAGGCATCGGTTTGCCCTGACTCTACAATCCAGTTCGTAAAAGCTTTCAAATGTGATTGATATTGCCTCCTGGTAGATAAAGTATATTGGTTCATAAGTTTACTAGTGACACTTTCCCCATACTTAGCTAGCCATTTGGCATTGTAAATGTCCAGAAGGCAAAATTGAGCGAGGTCTGAAGGTTGCCAATCATTTCTAAGTGGAATGCGGAAACCGGGAGGACACCGGGTCCTTGCACCATTCGTTCAACTGGTGGTACCACACCTGAGCCGGCCATAACGGCGCGATCATCGAGACTAAGCCCCGGTAACCTCTTAGTTTGTGAATTACCCTGCACATTAGAGCAGAATCTGGTAGAGGAAATAGATAGATTGAGTTCCACTTGTTCCAGTCCACCAATAACGCATCTGGTCCCCCCGCCGGAGTTACCCCTTGGCGGGTCAGGAAGAGAGGTAGCTTGTGAGTCTCTTCGGATGCGAACAGATCCACTTGTGGACGGTAAGGCTTGGCAATCACCTTGTCGAAGATGGTTTGTTTGAGAGCCCATTCTACTAAAGTGCTCCGTCGCCGGGACAGCGCATCCGCCCAGACGTTCGACACGCCTGGGAGGTATGAAGCATGCAGATGAATGCTCAGCGATTCGGCCAGAGCAAAAATCTGTTCTGACACTACTAGCAACTCTCGAGACCTCACTGAACCTTGTTTCTGAATGCAATGGACCGCAATTAAGTTGTCCATCCGAAACGCTATTGATTTCCCTTGCAATGACGAGCCTCGGGCTTGGAGAAAATATAGAGGAACTAGAAGCTCTTGTTTGTTGATGTGCTATACAGTCAACCCTCGAATGTGCGGACTAATAGGGGGGAACCCATGTCCGCACAATGAAAAAGTCCATACATGGGAAATAGAGTAAATAGGCCTAGGCTATACAATGTTTTCTAACCCTAACCCTTCCCGCACGGGCTCGCCATCGTAAGGACGTTGTTGAGATCCGGGTGATATGGCCGAAAAACGTATTTAATAGGCTACCCTTATCTTTGTTATTTTAACTGCTAGAAAATTCCCACGCATCTCTAAACGTACTGCTGTCTCCAATCTGTAGACTGGCGTTGAGTAGAGCTCTCTAAGTCAACTGGTTCAGTTGTGATGACGATTTCCGTGGAGATGTTAGCAATATGGGACACCTTTCAACACTAAATTTGTTTTAGCAGACAACACAATAACAAAGTTTAATGGATTTTTCATTGGCTTTTACTATTATAAATATTATTTGGTAAAATTAAATTCAATTCCATAAAGTATAATTATAATAACATTTTGTTGCATACATAAATAACTCGGGTTTAGACTCCCTACTGATACGGCCGACATAGCCACACAAGAAAAGAACACACACACACACACACACAAGGCGGATAGTAAGGCGGATTATGAATCATTACGAGGATACTTTGCAAATATAGATTGGTCATTTATTGAGCAAGAACAGAATATTCAGGGAAAATACACCATGTTACTAGACATTTACAGGGAGGGGGTAGATAAATATGTACCAACATTTAAGGATAGAAAGCTGGCTAAGGAGAAAGAGTGGTTTAACATGCGATGTCACATTGCCCAGAACAAAAAGGACTCTGCATGGAATAAAGTGAGAAGGAGACACACTGAGGAAAAATGGGATGAGTATAAGAATGCTAGAAACAACTATGTCAAGACTATAAGAGAGGAGAAAAAGAACTTTGAAAAAGATATAGTAAACAAATGTAATAAAGAACCCAAACTGTTCTATAGTTATATCAACGGAAAAACTAAAATAAAGGACAAAATAACAAAGCTTAGGGTAGAGGGTCAATTATATGAAGACACAGTGGGTATGTGTGAAATTATGAATGATACATTAACATCCGTGTTTGTGGAGGAGGATGACTATGTAGAACCTGTGGTGGAATTGAACGAGATACAGGGACTAGAGTCGATAGAAGTCAACAAGGATGAACTAAAATCATTGTTGGAAGAATTGGACGTGAGAAAATCTATGGGCCCAGATAACATTGCTGGATGGGTATTAAGAGAATGTTCTGAACAACTAGTGAGACCTATTTTTAATATTGTTCAACACTCATTAAACAAGGGGGAACTTCCCTTAGAATGGAAACAAGCAAATATAACTCCAATATATAAAAGTGGAAATAAAGAAGACCCGCTAAATTATCGACCGGTATCCTTAACGAGTGTTATATGCAAGCTTTGTGAAAAGATTATTAGAAAAAGATGGGTGGGTATGTTGGAGGAGAGGGAAATAATTTCAAGCAAGCAGTTCGGGTTCAGAAAAGGTCATTCGTGTACCACAAATTTGTTGAGTTACTATGATAGGGTAATTGACATTGTACAAGGGAGGGAGGGGTGGGTAGATTGTATTTACTTAGATTTCAAGAAGGCATTTGATAAGGTGCCTCATAAGAGATTGTTGTGGAAGCTCAGGACTGTGGGGCGGGTTGAGGGAGTATTATTAAAGTGGATGGAAAACTATTTAATTGGGAGGGAAATGCGAACAGTAATAAAAGGAAAGTTCTCCTCGTGGAAAAGGGTAAAAAGCGGAGTGCCTCAAGGATCGGTGTTGGCCCCATCATGTTTTTGGTTTTCATCAACGACCTTCAAATGGGAATAGGCTCATATATATCTATGTTTGCTGATGATGCAAAATTAATGAAGCATATTACAAGTAGGAGTAGTTGTGAAGAATTACAGAGAGACCTAGATAAGTTATATGAGTGGAGTCAAACTTGGAAAATGGAATTCAACACGAGTAAGTGTCAGGTTCTTGAGATGGGAAAAAGTAAATATAGACCTTCTTGGGGATATAAAATAGGAGATGAAATAATTAGTAAAGCTGTGAAAGCAAAAGACCTAGGGGTAGTTGTGGCAGACAGCTTGTCACCTGAACAGCATGGTGAAACCTATGCAGTGTTGACTAACATGAGAATAGCTCTGAATTATTTAGATGAAGAGATGTTAGCAAAAATAATAGAGACAATAATACGACCAAGACTGGAGTATGCAGCAGTGGTGTGGTCTCCACACCTTATAAAACATAATAAAAAACTGGAAAGAGTTCAGAGAGTTGCCACTAAGATGATAGCTAGCCTTAGAGACCTGCCTTATGAGGAGAGATTGGAGAGGCTAAAGCTGCCAACGCTGAGGGAGAGGAGAGAGAGAGGTGACATGATCATGATGTTTAAGTGTGTGAAAGGTTTTGAGAAGATCGACAAGGGAGATTTTATGGTGAGGGACGAGGGAAGAACCAGGGGTCATGATTGTAAGTTGAGGAAAGTTATATGTAAGTCTGATGTAAGAAAGTTCAGCTTCCCGTATAGAAGCATTGAGTGTTGGAATAAGTTGGATGGGGAGGTGGTGGGAGCAAGAAATATCCAAACTTTTAAAGCAAAATTGGATAAATGTAGAGAGAGAGACAGGACAACACGAGCTTAGGCTCAAATCCTGTGTACTACAATTAGGTGAGTACAATTAGGTGAGTACAAACCGACATAACTATAACACACATGTGTTTCGGTAATGGTACCGGTACACTGATTTTTCATTTGAACTTATAACTCGTTTTATATAAGTTTATTATGAAATAGCAGTGAACCCTCAAACTACGCGTGGGATGCGTACTGTGCTGTCGGCGCGTACGTTCGTTTGCGCGTACACGGGAGTTAAATATAAATGGGGAAATAGGTATTGGTCTGGGTCCGACCGAAAGTTGTACTATTTCTACCTTTCATCACCTAAAATCCACAAATATATAACATATTACTGTACAAATATGTTTTCATAACCTAATCTACCACACAAAATACATTTAATGTATACAAATAAGACACAAACGTAAATTAACTCACATTGGTAGTGGTTGAGCAATGCCGGATCTGTGCCATCGATCGATAGCACTGCGCCCGAAACGGATCGACCGAAATAATAGGCCTAGCCGCCTAGGCTTACTGGTAAAGTTTTGAGTCGAAAAGTAATACACCCTGTATAGCCTATAGTTTCATATAGCCTACATAGTGTCAAGTGAGATAGTTCAATAGCTCATATACATATTAAAGAATTGGCTTCACATCATTTAGCCAGGGGAGAGCAGTGGGCTTTGAAGCGACTTTCGAGAGAAGTGTAAACAATCTCGCCTCCAACTACCGAACAGAAACAGATTTTCCATTTCCGATTTTGTTAGCTCAATAAATGATACATGCAATGTAAAACGAAGAACAGTCTTTTAATAGATTCATAATATCCTGTTGTGCTTTATAGATACATAATAGTTTGGTACGGGAGATGTGTCTCTCTCCACAGTCAACAGTGACGACGTTGGAGGGCTTGGCGTCACGTCAATATGGCCGCCCGAAACTCTCCAACAGATACGAATCGACTCCCGCTCGTACGCTCGGCGCGTACATTCGGATAATTGAGCGTACTTTTCAATTTGTTGCCTCAATTGTGGTTCAAGCGTAGTTTTGATTACGCGTAGATAAATTGCGCGTAATTTGAGGGTTCACTGTATTAAAAAGAATTAAGGTAAGCATATAAGAGATATACAGTATAGTACTTATGGTTACATTATCGTATTTCGACGATTTCGGCGGGAAATTGCCTGCCCTTGTCACCGCCCGACCCTCCAAATACCGGACAACTTTTAAATTAACGGTCTTTTGCCCGATTTGTCTGGACTTTTGGGTGCTTGTCCGATATCAGCTGTTGGGTCCGCACAAACCGAAGTCCGGGCAACTGGGGTCCGCCCATGCGAGGGTCGACTGTAACTTGTTCTGGGCCCAAGTACCCTGCCCTTGATGGCCTAGATTGGACTGATACCCCCACCCTAGTGTTCCAGAAGCGTCTGTGTCTACCCATACCGAAGGAGGAGGAGAAACCCATGTTGTCACAGAGTACAGTGTTTCGGTCTTCGCCCAGACCGACAGTAAGTTGTGAATTAATCGAGGAATCGGCCATAGTTTTCCCGCCGGCAGTAGTGGGAAAAATTTGTTGCCTTCCATCATTAATCTCTTTACTTTCAACCGGCCCAACTTCACAGTTAATTGGATCCAGTTGTGTGAGCCGACCAGGGACTCCCACGTCTTCCTTGTCGTATTCAGACTGTGGCGAAAACGAAACAGTTTCCTGCGAAATCTGTGGCGATTGTCCACACTCTGAGTAAGAGTCAGATTGGCGGTATCCCAGACCATCCCTATCCACTGAATTTCCCGTGTAGGAACAAGAAGAGACTTTGCCAAGTTCACCTTGAACCCTAGGGTTTGTACATGATTGATTACTTGTTGGACATGATTGTGACATAACTCTCTTGACTCCGCCACCACTAGCCAGTCGTCTAGATACCACAACACCATTATGCCCTGGTCCAATAATGGCAGAAGTGCTTGCCGGACTAATTTTGTGAAGATTCTCGGTGCCAGGTTCAAACCGAAAGGCAGTCTCTGAAAGACATAAGTCTCTTGCCTGACCCTAATGGCGAGGAACCTTTGGAACCGTTTGTTGATAGGGACATGCCAATAGGCGTCTTTGAGGTCTAAGGAGCACATCCAATCCAACGGCGGAAATACCAGCTTGATTTGGTTTACTGTAAGCATTCTGAAGGATGGATTTATGATGTAAATGTTCACACGCGAGAGATCCACTACTGGTCGCATCTGCACACTGTCCCTCTTTGGCACTAAGAAAAGTCTGGAGGTGAACACTGGGCAAGTTGGTTCTACTAGGACAATGACCTTCTTTGAGATAATTTCTTGGACCAGGGCCTCCACCCCCGGCAAAACATGGTTGTGTTCGAGCGCCCGACGCAGTCGAGGTCGCCGGATCCACCGCCAGGTGATACCTTTGGTTACTACAGTTCTGGCCCAGGTTCGCTTGGGCCAGGCTCTGTGGCATACCTGTACTTGGAACGACCCCGTCTGCAGACTGGGTCCGTTTGGTGAAGCAACTCTCGAATCCGACACGCCTAAGCACGGCCCCGGGAGACAGAGAATTTGGTTGGCTAGTTTTTTGGAGGGGGTGGTGGGTTGGTATCAGATGGTTGGCTAGTTTCCGCCGGAGGTGGCGCTGAAGCTGGATCCATTGCTGGAGTCAGAAGTGGCTGGGGAAAGTTTAGAGAGCTGTTGCTACTCCTGATTATGAGAGGGCTCCCACCCCACCTTAAAGGGAAGGTTTATGCCTTGTGTGTTAGGATCGCGATGACCTATCCCTTGGAGACGTGGCCGGGTAAAGCCGAGGCTATCATTAGAATGGAACGGAATGAGAAGAGAACGGTGAGATGGATATGTGGGGTTAATCTCAGTTACGGGGTATCGAGCGAGGAATTAAGAAGGCGTCTGGGAATTAGGAGTGTCAGTGAAGTGAAGCGCACCAGCCGACTTGGATGGTTAGGACACATGGAGAGAATGGATGATCAGAACTGGGTGAAGAAAGGCCGGACTGTTAACACAGGGGGAGCTGCGCGTAGGGGTAGACTTAGAATGACGTGGGATCAGGTACAGTACTCTGGTCCGATCTCAAATTAAAGAACTTGACAACATAGGTAGCCCTTGACAGGGCCGCCTGGAAAGCCGCCATTTAAAATTGTATACAGTAGGGTCTCACATAAAACGAGTTTATGGTCGATAAACGAGGGCGTTTTATGCGATTTCGTTTTATGTGAACACAGCATTTTGGTGGCGCAATATCGTCAATGTTCACTGTAAGCGAAAATTTTCGTACAAAGCGAACGATATTTCGTACAAAGCGAACGATATTTCGTACAAAGCGACAATATTTCGTACAAAGCTAACTATATTTCGTACAAAGCGACGATATTTCGTACGTTTTGTATGATATTTCGGCGCTCTATATGAAAACTCCTCAGATTTGCCCCACTTTGGCGGCGGACTCGTTTTATGTGATCACATTCGTTCTGATCGAAAATTAAATATTAATATTTTAGGTCAGTCGTTTTAATCGAGACTCGTTTTATGCGAACACGTTTTATGCGGGACCCTACTGTATATATACAGTATACTGTATATATATTTATTCACCAACCCACCAATTAACTTACAAATAAACATAATTAATGAAATCAATGAAACTAATGAATATATGTGGTGCTGTACTCCAAGGACTCTAACTTAGGATACTCACCAAAATTCGGCACACTAAGCATTAGGCTATCAAGACAGTTAAAGGTTTATACACAAGCCTATGACATATTATTCATTCTCGAATACTAAATATTAATCTGAGCTTGTACATGTACCCAACTGCACTTTGGTAACCTAATGATTAGATGAATGGAAGGGGTAATTGATGGGGCACTTAACCACAAGGGAAGACCTCGCTAGGAATTACTCCTGAACCCTAAATAGATTCATATTTATTCACCAACCCACCAATATATATATATGTATATACTGTATATACTGTACTGTATACTGTATATATATATACATATATATATACAGTAGGGTCTCGTAAGATGCGAGTTTATGGTCGATGGATGCGATCGCATCTTACGATACACGTAGCTTATGGGAAAAACGTCTTATGGTCGATTCGCCCCAAAAAATATGCCGTAAAGTCCCATTTACACCCTATAAATCCAATTTGTTCACGCAAAGTCCCAATTTTGTTGGTAATAATCCCTGAAAAAGGTAATTGGTGCATGATACCATACATTTCGGTCACATACAAACAGAAAATAATAAATTAATAAATGAAAATGAGACAAAATACACACTATCAATAAAAAATACAAGCTGCGCAAATGCTGTGATGTCATACTACGCAGGTCTGAGCCAGCCAATGGCATGCGAACTCCCGCCTAAGGCTCGCATTTAAAAAAAAAAATCGCATCTGAGGTTTCGCCTCGGATTTAGCCCACTTTGAGCCTCCGATTCGCAAATTATGGTCCGTCTCGCATCTTAAAATAATGTATTTTTATTATTTGGGGGTCCTCGCATCTTATGCGAATCGCATCGTCTGATCTCGCATCTTACGAGACCCTACTGTACAGTATATATATATATAGAATAAAAGGGCCCCTGCCGAAGGATGAGTCAGAAATTGAGAAATTTAAGTGTGTAGTGTGCTAGGGCGAGCTTGTGTTAAATGATGATCCTGTGGCTGTGAATTTTGGAAATGAGTCATTGGAGCTGGCCGTAGCTCGGTTGGTAGAGCACTCGCCTGCTAACCATGAGGTTGACGGTTCGAGTCTCCGGCCAGCCAGTGTGTTATTGGCAGACGTCAGTGCTGTGGTGAACGGCGCGGTCTAGCAATCTGTGGCAACTGTCCACTGAAGTCCCTGATTCATCGGGGCAGCCACCCTAGCCCATCTATTCAGCAAGGAGTGTATGGTGGTAAAAAATGCATCATCACCTAGGAGATACCATCTCTGCCGGTGGTGGGGCCGAGGCTGCCACTGTCGCTAGAATTAAGGCGCGGTTACACATGCCCGAGTTGCCCGAATCGGTGACAAAAGTTGCTCCGTGGAGCAAATTTTGTGCCCCAAGCAACCTTTTCGGGACCCATTTGTCACCCGAATAGGGCAACTTTTGCGTCCCGAAGGTACGGGACGCATCGCCTGTTGCGGCAACTATAATTATGGGTTACATGCAATAATAGTAATGTGATAACTATACAGTATATATGATGTACAAGCTTCAATATTTTATAATCATGCTCAATCTTGAAATATATATTGCATTACAGTATACTAGTCAATATATTGGGATGAGATAAAACGGTTTAATCAAGAAGTAGGCTACAGTACGAATGCACAACTTAAAGTTTCTATAAATGCAATATATTTGGGCAAGAATGGGAAGAATCTTCCCTAAAGTGATTAAATGTAATATATATCGGTTATTCTATTCAACTTACAGTTAGAATTTGCAACAGTAAACGATTATTTTGTTATAACTAAATATGAGTAGTAGCTTCGTTATTTCAATGATTAGCCTAATACTTCCTTCAATATTACAAATTATGTAGGCTATTCTGTATGCTTTGTAATCTTGATAATATACCGTATATAAGCATTATAGGTTCGGTTAATGCGACGTGGTATATAGTAGGCCTACTCTTTAAATAACTTAGTAGCCTAAATATACAGTACAGGTATATCGGTATAGTGTTTGGCGTGAATTAGTAGGCTATTTCATGGAAATACATTTCTTCTGTAGGCCTATTAACCCTCCAGCCCCGGGGGCTATAGCTTACGACTGTGCTCCGGTACCGGGTGTTTTGACGATCTTTGGCCTATGTTAACTACTCTGTAAGTCAATGAATATGTCATGTAATGTTGTGAATAAAAAAGAATAATGTTCCACAAACCTTCCTCTGATGTGATGTCCCCGTGGTTGTTTACTGTATATATGGATGGAGTCATGAAAGAAATACTATCAAGAGCAGTGGATGTTGGTGTATCGCTGAAAAGGGAGGGAATTGAGTGGAAGCTACCTATACTGCTGTTTGCGGATGATACAGTTCTGATGAGTGATAATGAATGGGAGTTGCAGGGTCTGGTAAATGAGTTTGGAACAGTGTGCGAAAAACGGAATTTGAAGGTAATTACGGGGAAGAGCAAGGTTATGGTCTTCGAAAGGGGTGAAGTCACAGAGTGTGAGGTGAAGCTGAACGGTCAGGCTATGGAGATCGTCAACTCTTTTAAGTATCTGGGCAGTGTGTTGAGTAAAGATGGGACTATGGATGAAGAGGTGCGGGAGAGGGTACAACAGGGGAAGAGGGTTGTAGGAACGCTAAAAGCAGTAACAAGAAATAGGGTGGTCAGTATGGAAGTGAAGAAGTCCTTGCATGACAGTGTGGTAATCCCGACACTGACTTACGGAAGCGAAGCATGGACGTTGGTTGAGAGACTCAGACCAAGAGTGAGAGCAGTGGAAATGAATTACTTAAGGAGTGCGTGCGGAGTTACATGGAGGGATAGACAGACTAATGAGGAAGTAAGAAGGAGGTGTGGTGTGGAGGTAGATGTGCTGGAAAGTGTGAAAAGGAACAACTTGAGATGGTTCGGCCATATGGAACGTATGGAAAGCGAGAGAATGACTAAGAGGGTGTACGAGAGCGAGGTGGAGGGACAGAGGGGGAGAGGTAGACCGAATATGAGGTGGAAGGATGGAGTGAGGAACTACATGAACGAAGGCGGTGCTGGTTGGGGGGAGGGGCGTCGACTGACTGGGGACAGAGGTGCATGGGGGCGGTTTGTTCGTGGCCACCCCTTCGGGGATCGCGGCGTCAGGCAATAGATAGATAGATAGAAACCTTCCTCTGTCGAATGGCGTTGAGTAGAGGTCTCTAGCCCCTCTGGTTGCATAATGGTGAGCGCGGGAAGACGAGTGCTTTTCGGCGGCAAATTCTTCCCGCGTTCGGACGCGTCGCCCCGGCCATGGCTACGACGCACCTAGCCGCTCGTCGCGCCAAAGTATTTATCTCCCTTAGACGATTTTAGTGTTTGATATTGAGAATGTGATGTTTATTTGATATTTTCTAGTTATTTTGAGGCCAATTATATAAAATATGTTTATTAGGGTATCACTGTCACTGATATTGCTAATTTTCACTCGATACCGTACATTTTATTAGTAATTGAGGTAGCTTATTGTTGTATTAGGCACTGATTATTCGTTATCACAGGTGTTTATTATACTTTGGCCATCATATATTAGGTCTTGTGTCACTTTCACTTTGACAAATATGCTTTAGAGAGTGTCACTGTCACTGATAATGCTCATTTTTACTCGATACCGTACATTTTATTAGTAATTGAGGTAGGTTATTGTTGTATTAGGCACTGATTATTCGTTATCACAGGTGTTTATTATACTTTGGCCATCAAATATTAGGTCTTGTGTCACTTTCACTTTGACAAATATGCTTTAGAGAGTGTCACTGTCACTGATAATGCTCATTTTCACTCGATACCGTACATTTTATTAGTAATTGAGGTAGGTTATTGTTGTATTAGGCACTGATTATTCATTATCACAGGTTTATTATACTTTGGACATCAAATATTAGGTCTTGTGTCACTTTCACTTAGTTATATGATTTGTAAACGTTTTATATACAATTTATTGTGTCTTTTTTCACTGATTTATATTTCTATAGGTTCTAATCATATGAATGTCACTTGGTATATACATATGTGTCACTTTCACATATTATTATGGTGTAATTGTATTTGTATCAATGTTCTCATAATACATGACTTTTGTATTACAATACATTGGTTTTCTTCCACTTTTTGCCTATATATAATTATAGTGTACATATTGTCATTTTATTTGGCAATTTCAGTATGATTATTAGAACTCCAGCTTGGAGTGGTAATCAAAGAAGCACTCTAAAGCACAGAGTGCCACCTTGCACTCCACACACTCCAGGGTTGACTTTTTACCTGACCTCGGCTTCACCCTGCTGTTGTAGCAGACATGGCACCGCTTCTGCTGTGTTCTTCCGGATTCATTCTGAGGCAGGGAACCAAGCCTGTGCCTAATCAAGTATTGAGCACACTGCAAGCGGTCAATAACGGCGGGCCCAGGATGTGCCACTGCCCTCTGTGGCATAGCATACTTCTCCAGGAGCTCCGTCAACACCTGCTTTTGGAACCTCCGCAGGCTATTGAACTTCATGGGTGTGTTCACATTCCGAAGCTTGTATATGTTGTAGGCATTCAGAACTGACATGTCCACCATATGCAGAAAGAACTTTTTGTACCATCTGCACGAGGTACGCAGGCAGTCAATGAAGCCTATCTGCATGTCGGACTTGTCCACCAGCCTCATGTTGATGTTGTAGTCCAGGACAGCATCGGGCTTGGTCACCCTGGCCTGGGTGCGGCGATCCACCTTGCCAGTCTCCACCATTTCCCCCTTATGGATGGTGGTCAGGAGGTTGACCTTCCGTTGGTCGTGCCAGGGGATAGCCAGAATGGGCCCCGACTTCTTCTTGAACACATCACCTTTTTTGGTCTTTGGAGGGAAAGGTGGCATGCCCTTCCTTTTCCCTCGTACTGTGCCTACAGTCCCCGTCTTGCGCTCATGCAGGTACTGTGAGAGAGTGGGGGACGTGTAATAATTGTCCGTGTAGAGGACGTGATTCTTGTGAAAGTAGCGGTCCATCATGGCTTGCACCACTGCTCCGCCAAAGCCAATGAGGGGGTCCACAAGCAAGTCCCCTTCCTTCCCGCTGTAGACCAGGAAGTCCAGGACATAGCCAGTTTGGCAGTCGCACAGCACAAAGAATTTTATGCCAAAGCGATGTCTTTTTGAGGGGATGTACTGCCGGAAGCTGAGTTTTCCCCGGAACAGCACAAGAGACTCGTCAATGACGACCTTGCGGAAGGGCTTGAAGTAGGAGGTGAAGCGTTCTCGCATCATCTCATACAACGTCCTAATCTTCCACAGCTTGTCTGGGAGGTGGACGTCAAGGTTGGTGACAAGATGGAGCGCTGCGAGGATATCAAGGTACCGGTCGCGAGACATATATTTCCCGAAGGCAGGGGTGGATATCAGATCATTGGTGATCCAATAGTCAGGCAACCTATGCTTCTTGACATGAGGCATTAGCATGGTGAGTGCCAGGAACACCATGAACTCTTTATGAGTCACTGGGGTCCACTGCCTCATGTGGCCCTTGGTCACCTTTCCCAAAAGTGGACCTGGAATTGGTGCTGCTTATTTGTCTCTTTGACAACATAGCCTACCACCTCCTCATCAAAGAAGGCCTCAAACAGTTCGTGTGGTGGAGCATTGGGGCCTGCAGGAAAATTGGGGGTAACGCCTGAACCCTCCAGTACCTCATCAAAAGCTGGCACATCAGGGTTGTATCCATCCTCATCAACTACGTCTTGCCACTGAAAAACGTAGAATGGGTCTTGTCTACGCTGACGAGGAGCTCCAGCTGGTGGCCCAGCACGCCCACGGCCAACTCGGGAGGCGCGCGCCCTAGGGCGGCGAGGGCGGCGGCCAGGGCGGTGGGCAGCACGACGGGCAGCACGACGCCGGGCCAAGCGGATGGGTCGAGGGTCGTCGATGTCCATATAGTCATCGTCAGAGTGGTCATCTTGCCCTGACGGTGGACCTATGTAATCATGGCCAGAGTCTTGAGAGAGGTGCCCTTCATCATCAGTGGCCCCCACATAATCTGGCGGGGAACCAGTGATGCGTGGGCGGCGTGCGGGTGGGCGAGGTGGGGAAGGAGTGGCAGGTGAGGCTGTGTCCCCCCGAGGTCCCGGGCTCCTTGGCCTGCGACGAGTGACAGAAAGCAATGTTTCACTGTCACTAGGCCCAGGTATTGGTGATGCGAGCTCAAAGACTTCTTCAGGAAGACATGTTGAAGGCGGGAGAGGTGGGGAGGACCGTGGGGAAAGTTGCGGGGACGTATGGCTGGGGCCGGCCGGGGTGGACGCCGCGGGAGCCTCGAACAAAACTCTCTTACTTTTCTTAATTTTCTTGGTATATTTCCTACCTTTCCCCTTTTCGGCAGCAGTATGTCTCCTGTCGGGGGACCTAGGAGGCAAATAGGCCGAAAGTGTGGGGTCCTCAACCCTTGGCAATGGTGGGGGTGGTGGGGAAGAATGCGGGGCATCCGGGTCATCTTGGGTGGCGTGGGTAGATAAGGGAGACAATGGCGGACGAGAAGGGTCACCACGCTGACCCTCACTCACAGCCTCATCCTCACCAAGTAGTTTTGCTTGTTCCCTAGCTGCCGCGGCCGCCTTCTCAAGTATTTTCTGCTTATACAAATGTAGCTTGAAAGGCGATTTACCTGGGGAAGGGCTTGGCGTCGTGTCACTTAAGCGAAATTTGGTGAGTGACCTTGAACTCTCCCACTCGCTCACTCTCTCAAGTTCACTGTCTTTAGGTAAACCAGCTTCCTCAACAACTGGTACATCACCTTCATCACTCTCATCACTGTCATGTTCTCTCGCAAATCCCAGGAATTGCTCTTCTTTGTCACTCTCATGGCCATAATCACTCGACTTATAATTACTGGAGTCGTCACTGACTTCATCATCAACATTATGCTTGGCATCAGCTCGCTCATAAAGTCTCAATGTCGTCTCAATACCTCCGGGAGATAACACATTTAGGCGATGGCGTCGGGGTAAGGCGCGACGAACAAGCAAGGGCGTCGTAGGAAGCACGGTATCGGACACAGCGGAATCACTATTTGGCGTACTGTCCATGATGGCGTCGGGGTAGATACTGTTGCTGTGGCGTAGTTTACGCCTGGTGGCGCCACCTACCGTCCCACGATACCGAAAATGTACGCGCGGCATTCGAAAGCACGCATGCAAGCAATGGGCGTTCAAGAGCCCTTCCGGGTTGCGCGGGCCGAGGTTGTTATGGGCGTTCAAGAGCCCATCCGGGTTGGAGGGGTTAATATATATTCCATATATACAGTATATTAACCCTCTCACCACGGAAGGGCTCTTGAACGCCCATAAAAAAGCATATAACAGGTACCCGGATGGTCTCTTGAACGCCCAGTGGTTGAAAGCCTGTGAGCTTCGTGTGCGAGGCGTCGGTCCGACGCATGTAAACAACAGCCGGCTGGACCGTCGCCCCGCATCTCCGGCCACAAGAAGGAGAGCGTCGCTTGTTCGTGTGTGCCTGTATGTTGTTGTTAAGTATCGAAAAGTGGTGTAAAGTGGCTGTTTTGGCCATAAAGTTATCTCCAATGAAATCATCATCACAGCTCAACCAGTTGACTTAGAGAGCTCTACTTATTGCCATTCTACAGGTAAATAACACAGCTACGCTTGGGGATGCGCGGGAATGCGGGAAGCAGTCTGATTAACGAATATACGGTAGCCTAGCCTAGACGTTTTTCGGCCAAAACACCCGGGTTTCGAGGAATATATATATAATACATAGCCGGGGCTGGAGGGTTAAACTATATAAGTTTTAATATTTATAATGATAATGTGATAAGTGATATCCGAACCTTAACCCGTGGAGCACCGGCTAGTTTTGTAATGTTTGTTCACCAGAACCCGGCCGGTTTTCAAAAAATGGTTTTATTCCAGAAACAATAGCGAATGGGTTAGGAATGAAGGAAAAACCACGAAAAACCGCTCAAAAAGCTTAAAAAAATGGTCCTACAGAGCCCCCGAAAACGTATTTTACAAGAGCAAAAAATTGAAGGCAATTACCCCAAACAACCAGGTTATTGCGCGCTCACACGCACGCACGTGGACTTTGAGAGTTTTCAACCATCGGCACGGTTGCGTGGGATACGTACACAGTTCCCATACAAATCTGAGGCCTCTTGAGTGGCTACACCTGAGGTTACGGTCGGCGCAATTAGGGTGACGCGTCAGGCGCGTCGCTGGGGCTGTGCGTTACATACATCGCCGACGCGTCAGACGCGTCGCTGGGGCTGTACGGGTTAAGAGGTATAAATACCACATGGAACCCATAAATGTGTATATATATTACAGTAAACACAAGCAAGGGAGGAATGCCGTCACTGCCTACAGTATTTTAAATGTGAAATACGTAAATCATGGCCTGTGATTGGCTTAGCCGGGTGAGCCCGAGCCAGTCAGTCTACTCTCTCGCTTACTTCCTGTGTTTACCATTTCTTTATCTTGCTTATGTTTACTTTATGAATAGCCTACGTTATTATTGTGTTTCCTGTGATATTTAATAGCTCTTTAGATTCGGATAGCATTGTAATTTTTTAAAGTAATCATTAAAATTACTTAAACATATCTAGTTTAATGGGTAAATAAGTAACAATATAGATACTAAATAAATTATCAGGGTAATGATAAGATAGCCAATCATGAGCGTGCTGCTGCTTCAACTGACTTGCACTTTTACCACCAGACGTGGATTTATGTCGCTTGTTTTAGGTAATAGCGAGCAATATAGTCACACTTACCTTGGTTTATATATCTATCTATATGCTCAGGCCCAATCCCCATTTTGGGGGTAGCCGACTCAAGACCGAGCAAGAACAGGGAAAACACAAAAACAACATAAAACAACGAATAAACACAGATAAAAAGCACCAACTCACACACATCCAGGTCACCCAGGAGAAGACCCAGAGACCAGGGTCACCAAGGTCGCTCCAGCACTCCCCCGGCCCCCGACCACCCGGAGAGGTTCCGATCTCGGCAGGCAGACATGCAGCGGAGCCAAAGCCACACGCCCTCCCACCACACTTCCAGGCGCACCCTTCATATTAATCGTCTCCCCGGGCCAGGCGCCTGATGGACTATTATCTAGTCCAACTTGCGCCCGACCCCTTACTCCAAATGACCACGTGTTCACTCAACTATTCACAAGCATTCTCCATTCACTCCTGTCCACCACCACTTCCCCTGCCTGATCTATAGTCATTCCTCTATCATCCAGAGCTTTTCTTACACAGTCTCTCCATCTCAATGGGGGTCTTCCTGCCCTTCTATCTCCCCTTGTACCTGACTCACATATTCTCTTTGTAAGCCTTTCATCTCCCATTCGTTCAACATGACCATACCAGCTCAGCACCTTTCTGTCCACTCTGGCTGACAAATGTTCCTGCTGCCCCACTCTCCTACGTATCTCTTCATTCCTCAATCTGTCTCTACGAGTAACTCCACATATACTCCTCAAGCAGCTCATCTCCATCACATCCAGCCCTCTTTTCTCCTTTTTCTTCAGAGCCCATGTCTCAGCCCCATACATCACTGTTGGCACAACAATTCCTTGATACAGTGCACTTTTTACTTTCACTCAGAGATTTCTCGTCTTCCACATACTTCCCATTGCTCCGAAAACCTTCCTTCCTTCACACACTCTGTTTTACCTCCATTTCAATACCTCCACTCCTGCTTATCGTTCCTCCTAGATATTTAAATATAAATTATAAATATAAATTTATATATAAATTTAAATATTTATATATATGCTCAGCTTTACCATAGGGATTGTGCTGTATCTACAGCATGACGGGAAGCTAAAACGGCCGAATTAAGACCAATTTATTTCGAAGTGAGAACATACGTGAGAGTGCCATTAAAATCTGTGCTATTAGCAACTCTGCCATGTGTAACCACCTTTTTTTGGGTCCCAGAAAAGTTGCCCGTAGCGGTGACAAAAGTTGCTTGGGTGGCAAATATTTGTGCATGTGTAACCGCCCCTTTAGATTTGGCTGGGGGGAAGTTCAGAGAACTGCTGCCAATTCTGACCATGAAAAGAATGCCTCTCCCCCTGAAGGGAAAGGTGTATGCCTCATGTGTTAGAAGTGCAATGACGTATGCCTCAGAAACATGGACCGTTAAAGTAGAGGATGCCAACAGAATGGAACGTAATGAGATGAGAATGGTGAGATGGATTTGTGGGGCCAAACTGCAGGATAGAATGACAAATGATGAGCTGAGGAGATGCTTAGGTATAAAGAGTATTAGCGAGGAGATGCGTATGTAAGTAGACTGGGATGGTATTGGCATGTGGAGAGAATGGATGAACAAAATTGGGTGAAAAGATGCAAGTCTGGGATTTTGGAGGGAGCTGCACCAAGGGGTGGACGGAGGAAGACCTGGGATCGGACTATGTGTGCCGATCTCAAATCCAAAAACTTGACAAGTGAAGCAGCAGGGTTGCCTGGAATGCCGCCATTAGGACAAGGGACTGAAACTGCACGTATGTGTGGAGCACTCAGTCTTAAGATTTTATGTATGTACAGTATATATGTTTATTTTTTATTTTTATTGTTTTTTGTATCTTGTATCACACTGTAATAAAGACTGAAAAACATGCATTTTATGGAATCTTCCTGATGATATCCATCAAACTGATTTACTTAAAGGTTATGATAGACATACTTTGTAGTTGACATACCGTATAATTGTAGTACGGTAATAGATGTCCCTATCTTACCTTCAGCAGTTTTAAACCTGTCTATAGTCAGATAAATAGTGAAACATGTGTGATGGTATTTAAGGTGTTACTATGTATGGTTCTCCTTCAGCAGCGCGATGCCCTAGTGTCTCAGGGTTTGACAGTATCAGCTTTCCTGGCGGAGGCTGGGTGGCTACCAGACGCTGAGATCATCCTCACCTCCTGTCAGAGTGTTATCACTGCTGCTGCTGCCGACCCTACCTACCCACCTCACCACCACCTCACACGATCCCTAGAGTGCTGTCATAGGTAAGTAGTAGTAGTAGTATATTTGTGGTGATAAAAGTAGTAATTGTAGAGGTACTATTAGCCGGTGGGTGTAATATTGTTGGTAATATTCGCGCCGGTGTGGTGTAATATCAGGCAGTTATATTGTATCTATGCCAGCCACACATCCACCATACCACCACTTTACACACTCCCTAGACTGTTGTCACAGGTGGGTTGTAGTAATTGTTGTTGTAATAGTCTATCTATCTATCTATCTATTGCCTGACGCCGCAATCCCCGAAGGGGTGGCCACGAACGAACCGCCCCCATGCACCTCTGTCCCCAGTCAGTCGACGCCCCTCCTCCCAACCAGCTCCGCCTTCATTCATATACTTCCTCACTCCATCCTTCCACCTCTCCTTCGGTGCACCTCTCCCTCTCTGTCCTTCCACCTCGCTCTCGTACACCCTCTTAGTCAATCTCTCGCTTTCCATACGTGACCGACGTGATAGAGATGTATTGTGGCAGGTGTTATGATAAGGTGATAGAGATGTATTGTGGCAGGTGTTATGATAAGGTGATAGAGATGTATTGTGGCAGGTGTTATGACAAGGTGATAGAGGTGTATTGTGGCAGGTGTTATGACAAGGTGATAGAGGTGTATTGTGGCAGGTGTTATAATAAGGTGATAGAGGTGTATTGTGGCATGTGTTATGATAAGGTGATAGAGATGTATTGTGGCAGGTGTTATGATAAGGTGATAGAGGTGTATTGTGGCAGGGTTATGACAAGGTGATAGAGATGTATTGTGACAGGTGTTATGATAAGGTGATAGAGGTGTATTGTGGCAGGTGTTATGATAAGGTGATAGTATTGTGGCATGTTTTTATGACCAAGGCGATAAGAGATGCATTGTGGTGGGTGTTTCTGACCAAGGCGATAAGAGATGCCTTGTGGCAGGTGTTGCAGACATATAGATTGCGGGGAAGAGCAGTGAAAAGTTCTATCAGAATAGCAGGGCATGCGTCGTGTGTATAAGTAGAGTAGACGGTGAAAGGTTCCAAGTAAGATTAGGTATATGGTAGTGTTATGTGATGTAACCATGAGTACATACATCTATCTATCTATCTATTGCTTGATGCCGTGATCCCCGATAGGGGTGACCACGAACGAACCGCCCCCATGCACCTCTGTCCCCAGTCAGTCGACGCCCCTCCCCCAACCAGCACTGCCTTCATTCATATACTTCCTCACTCCATCTTTCCACCTCTCCTTCGGTCTACCTCTCCCTCTCTGTCCCTCCACCTCGCTCTCGTACACCCTAGAGCTTAGTCATTCTCTCGCTTTCCATACGTTCCATATGGCCGAACCATCTCAAGTTGTTCCTTTTCACACTTTCCAGCACATCTACCTCCACACCACAACTCCTTACTTCCTCATTTGTCTGTCTATCCCTCCATGTAACTCCGCACGCACTTCTCAAGTAACTCATTTCCACCGCTCTCACTCTTAGTCTAAGTCTCTTCCCGAACGTCCATGCTTCGCTTCCGTAAGTTAGTGTCGGGATTACCACACTGTCATGCAAGGACTTCTTCACTTCTTTTCAGCGATACACCAACATCCACTGCTCTTGATAATATTTCTTTCATGACTACATTCATATATACAGTGAACAACCACGGGGACATCACACACCCCTGTTTCAAACCAACCTTCAGGTCAAAGAACTCGCTCTGCTCACTCTCCACACGTACTGCCGCCTTTGCACCCTCATACATACTCTTCACTGCTTTCAGCAACTTGCCATCTACTACGTATATTCTAAATACTGTCCACAAACCTTCTCTATCCACTCTGTCATAGGCCTTCTCCAAGTCCATAAAGGCAACATACACCTTTTGTTTCTTCTCCAGATATTTCTCCACAACACAATTCAGGGTAAAAATCTGATCTACACATCCTCTTCCCTTCCTAAAATCTCCCTGCTCGTCGCCTATCCATTTCTCCGTTCTCACTCTCACTCTCTCAATCACTACCCTACTGTATACCTTCCCTACTACACTTAGAAGACATATTCCTAGGTGGTTACCACACACTCCTCTTTCCCCTTTGCCCTTATATAGGGGGACTATTATGCCAGTCTTCCAGTCATCGGGTGCACTCCCCTTCTCCCATGCTAGTTTGCACATTTTCCATACCCATTTGATCACTATCTCACCACCATACCTCAACATTTCCCCACACACTCCATCTGTTCCTGGTGCTTTCCCCAACTTCACTCTTTTCATGGCTTCCCACACTTCTGACCTCCTGATCCCCACCTCCTCCTCCACTACTTCTCCCTCCCATACCATATCCAACTATGTTTGCTGGCTCTTCATCCCTTACATTTAGCAACTCATTGAAGTACCGGTACTCCCTCCATCTTTCGACTCTCTCTTGCTTCTCGACTAGCATTCTCCCATTCTTATCTTTCACACCCTTTCTGTTTCCCTTGCTACCTTCCCTAACTTTCTTGACTTCTTTCCAGAACAGTTTCTTACTCTCCCTCCATTTTACACTCAGATTCCTTCCAAATTCTTCATCTACTCTTATCTTACTTTCCTTCACTTGTAATAGTACTGGACTGTAATTGGTTCAGATTGCTGCCGCACCCACCACTCATACCCTATAGTCCTATACCAACACTCCTGAGTGTGTTGATAGTGCTGTACCATAGTAGTAATTATAGTGGTATTGGTGTTAGTAGTAGCATGGTCTGTAGCGTGTCTGACGGCTGATCGGAGGGTTGGTAGTTCGATCCCACTCCATGCCATTGGTAGACGGCAACATTTTGGCCAGCTCGGGCTAGCGATTCGTGGCAAATGTCCAGTTAAGTTCCTGTAACAAGGGCACGCCCTAGCCCTGTCAATGAAGGGACTGTATGGCGTTAAAAACTGCATCCTCAACAGTAGCTCGTTGGCCCACTCACCCAAAACACCACCACCTCACATCCCAAGAATGCTACCACAGTTTAGTTGTCGTTTCTTTATTTTGGATGATAAATTGTCCCTAGCCAGATTGTGGTCTACTGTATTTTCAGAAGTAATGGGTGTGAGATTACAGAACTGTAATAATAGAGTATATCATTTGGAACCCACAGAACAATGTTGATGATCAGCATATTATGTTATGGTTGTGGGAGAAGGTATATGATAGGATTTGTGGCCAATGTTTTGGTCATCATCTCTATCTCTCTATCTATTGGTTTTGGTCATCATGCTGGAAAGTATATCAGGTCAGTTTACCAGTTACACCTCCCAGCATCACATCAAGGTGGTTGATCTGTAGCCCTGGGTGACAGTAAGAATATACTGTACCACCCTGTATTTGGAAGCATGGTGATGCTCCTAACAATTCCTTATGGATCCCAGAGGCTGCAAGGTAGTGCTGGGCCTAGGGGCTCCCACATAACTAGTGTGTGTTGCAGTCAGGGATTCCCTTCTCTGTTTCCACTACAGAGAGTGCCACGTCTGGGTGACCTGGGCTTATAGGTGCATCCATATTTGTCGTACATCACAGATAACGGCATGAGTGTTAAACCAGGACAATTTGGTTTTAGACTGGATTGAATATGAGAAGATATGTAAGAAAATGTACATGAAATAACATGGTTTTGACTTATCTATCACTTCAAAATACATAATAATTAGTGTAAAAAATAACTATAACTTTGTATTTTTAATGATAATGACTGAAATTAATGTGTTAATTTTAGGAAGGATGTGGAATAGTCTCCTATTTGTCAGCTTGATTATTTGCAGAGAGGTGGGCAGATTGTGTGATAGAAGTTAAAAGGTTTAATGAAAGACTAATTTTACTAAGAATGAAATTTGGGGCTAGATTCATAGATGTTATATCAGCAGATGCCCCCCAAGCAGGCTTAGGTAGAGATGCCAAAGAACAGTTCTGGAATGAATTACTAGTGGTGGTTGTCGAATGCAAGGAAGGGGAGGTAGTAATTGTGGGAGTAGACTTGAATAGGCATGTCGGGGCATGTACCAACGGGTATGAGGGCGTGCACGGAGGACAGGGTAATGGCCGAAGAAACCTGGGAGGTGAATACATACTGGAGCACTGTGCTACCACGGGGATGGTGGTGTGTAATACTATGTTTAGGAAGAGGATGAGCTATCTGATAACATATGAATCAGGTGGCTTCAGTAGTCAGATAGACTATTTCCTGATCAGCAAATCTGACAGGAAAAGGGTTAGAGACACGAAGATCATACCAGGTGATGAATGCTTTCCCCAACACAAGCTCCTAGTGTGTGATATGTGCCTAAGTAGAGTTCCTGTTAGAAAGAAAGTTCATTTGCCCAAAAGGAAAGTATGGTTGTTGGAAAAAGGGGAGTACAGAGACAGATGCCACAACAAAATAGTGGAAATTGAAAGGAGAATGGTTGCTAAGCCATATGATGATGATAGCAAATGGAATTTTATAGAATGCAGCCTCCTCGATACGACACACAAAGTCTGTGGCAAAACAAAGGGGCCACCCAGACATGAGTTCTCCTGGTGGTGGAACAATGATGTCGAAGCTGCAGTCAGAGAGAAGAAGAGATGTTTCAAAGTATGGAAGGAAGGTGCCAGCAAGGGAGAATACCTGTCCGCCAAATGTAATGGTAGAAGAGAGGTCTACAGGGCAAAGAAAACCATACAGGATAGCGTGATAGAATAAATTTGTAGCACTAATAATACCAATGGGGTTAATATATTAGCCAAGAATGTGAGGAACTGTAGTCAGGACGTCGTGGGTGTGAGATGCATGAATAATGACATTGGCATGACTGTTTACACAGAAACCACAACCTGTCCCAAAGAAGGGTGACCGCTCTCAACCCTCCAACTATCGTCCAATTGCTCTCATCTCTTGTATCTAAAGTTTTTGAAACTATTCTTGCTTCCAAATTTCTTAAAAGGTGGGGGCTCATGGGTTGAGGTAAACATGGAATAATAATCGCCAACCTGCATATAATTATCTTGTAAAATGCAATGTGACTGAAATAATTATTAGCAATGGTATAAAAGATATTGCGGATCGTCTATACCGGGCCTGTGACGTCATAGTGACGTCACACCAGTATCCTTAGCCTAGACTGGATGGTGGACTTACACTCTTGTGACGTCACAGGCCCGGTATAGACGATCCACAAAATCCTTTATACCATTGTTAATAATTATTTCAGTGACATTGCATTTTGCAAGATAATTAAATTAAAATGTAAAACTTGCAAACTAAACAAACCAAAATTGGGACAAGTACAATATAAAGTCAAATTAAATTATCAAAATCGCTATGTGGAAACTATGTGTGCAGGTTGGCGATTATCATTCCATGTTTACCTCAACCCATGAGCCCCCACCTTTAAGCATTTCTCTTCTCATAATCTGCTCTCAGATTGCCAGTATGGCTTCCTTAAGGGTCGCTCGAGCGTACTGGTGATCTTCTTTCATATCTTACTAACTCTTGGTCATCCAACTTTCGGGACTTCGGTGAGACTTTCTCTGTTGCACTAGAGATATCGAAGGCCTTCGATAGAGTCTGGCACAAATCTTTAATTTCCAAACTGCCCTCCATCTGTGCCTTTGTCTCTAATTTTTTTTCCGGCCGTTCCATAGCTGCGGTTGTGGACGGCCATCGCTCAATTCCTCATCCTATCAACTCCGGTGTTCCTCAGGTTTCTGTCCTATCTCCTATTCTCTTTCTAATTTTCATAAATGATCTTCTCAACTGTACATCTAGTCCCATCCATTCATATGCAGACGACTCTACTTTACACCACTCAATTAGTTTTTCAGAACGCCCCAGCCAGCAGTCCCTCAAAAGTAAATGTAATGAAGCCATAAAATGCTTATCTTCTGATCTAACTACTATTTCCAATTGGGGTAGAGAAAACCTTGTTACATTTAATGCTTCCAAAACTCAATTTATCCATCTTACTACCTGTCAGGAACCTCCAGAGGACTATCCCTTATTCTTCAACAATACAAAAATCAACCCTTCATCTTCCCTCAATGTTCTCGGTGTCTCTTTTTCTTCTGCTCTCACTTGGAAAGACCATATTACCAGTCTCGCTAAAGCAGCCTCCCAGAAGCTGGGTGTGCTCAACCGCCTCAAGGGGTTCTTTACCCCTGCACAGCTACTTGCTCTGTACAGGGGCACAGTGCGTCCTTGTATTGAGTATTGTTCACATGTGTGGGGAGGATCCTCTCACACCGCACTCCTAGATAAAGTAGAAAGGAAAGCTTTTCGTATCATTAACTCCCGTCCCCTCACCAATTCTCTGCAATCTCTCTCTCTTCGCCGCAATGTTGCATCTCTCTCACTATTCTATCGCTACTACAATAATCAGTGTTCCTCGGAGCTTTCCCAGTGTATACCACCTCCTCTGGGACAACTTCTACAACCAGCCTACTCTGTTCCGCAAGGATGGCACTCATCTAAACCCTGTGGGTTCAGCACGCATGGGTCGTCTCCTACACGAAGCAGTCCGCAGCCATGGATCAAAAAACGCCATCCGAGAAGAAGCAGCAGTGACATAAATCATCCAACGCCAAGAAAAAAACAGAGGCAACCGAGGACCACCAGCGATAAGGACCGAAGACAGCGAGGACCGAGGACAGCCATGAACATAAATGTAGATCCGACAAGAACCAAAAATATTATTAAAGAGCGTTCCGTGAGTTCTAAAATAACAAATTTAAAGGTTTTCTATGCAAACGCTCGTAGCATACGCAATAAATTTTCAGATTTAGAGGAGCTAGTGTTTACAGAAAATTATGATGTGATTGGCATAACAGAATCTTGGCTCAATACAGAAGATAGAGACTTTTTAGCAGAGTATTCACTTCCCGGTTATGTAATGTTTGAGAAAAGCCGAATAAATCGAAATGGAGGTGGCGTTTTACTTTATATCAAAGAAAGTCTTAACCCTACCCTCTTGTCAAAACCTCAAATTGTGAACGTCGACGCATCTTTTGTGCTAATAAAGAATAATAAAGGTACCAAAATAATACTTGCATTAATATACAGACCTCCAGCTCAATCAGTGCAAACTGACCGAGAAATTTACGAACAAATTGCAGATGTAAGTAACTCACAAGATACCGTAATTTTTGGTGACTTTAATTTACCTGTGACCAAGTGGGGCGATACTCTTACTTCACACTCCGGACATGACTTGTATACGAACTTGCAAGAGAGTTCGCTTTATCAATTTGTTGGAACGCCGACCCGTGGTAATAACGTTCTTGACATTGTACTTGCAACAAAAGAAGAATTAATAGAGAATTTGAATGTTGGTGATGAATTCAGTAACAGCGACCATCGTACGATAACTTTCACTTTAAAGTTTACTAGTAACGAACCAAATAGTAGCATCAAAAAAGTCCCTAATTTCAAGAAAGCAAACTTCCATAAACTTAGAGCTATGTTTAAAGAAACTGACTGGAGCTTTTTAATTCACAATAACGACATAAATACATCTTGGAAGTTATTCGAAGCCACTTACCTAAAAGCAGTGCAAGACTGCATACCATCGAAAACTCGGCGTCCAGGCCATAATAATAAGCCCAAATGGTGGAATAAAGATATTTCAAACTGCCTGCTTGCTAAAAAATTTGCTAATGATAGATTAAAATCCTTACAAAATGACGAAGAACGGCTGAAATTTGTAGAGCTACGACGCAAAGCCAAAAAGTTAATTAAGCAAAGTAAAAAGACCTTAGAGTTACATATTGCGAATCAAAGTAAAACAAACCCGAAAGAATTCTATAGTTATATCAGAAAGAAAAAAGTCGTTACTTCAACTGTTGGACCGTTAGTCGATGAAAATGGAGAATACACCAAAGACGAAGAACAAATGAGTAATGCCCTCAATACCTTCTTTGCATCAGTTTTTACAACAGAAGACCTCAGTGATATCCCTACACCATCGCCGATTCAGATTGATAATTCAGATGTTCTAAGCAATATCACCGTTACAGAGAGAGAAGTATTGAATTGTTTAGATAAACTCAAGGTAAATAAAACGCCTGGACCTGATACAATCTCGCCTAGAGTTCTAAAGGAAGCTAAGGATGAGCTCTCTAAACCACTGACATTACTATTCAATAAATCCTTGCAGTCTGGAACTATGCCCGATCAGTGGAAGCTAGCCAACGTAACACCGATATTCAAAAAAGGCAGCAAATCCCTACCCAGTAACTATCGTCCAATTAGCTTAACCTCAGTTGTATGTAAAATGCTAGAAACGGTCATACGAGACAGACTCGTAAATCACTTAGAGGAAAATAACATACTTAACACCTTACGAGCGGCCTATGCGGTTTAATTATGTGTACCGCACAGCGGGGTGTTTTTAGCCAAAATAGGGCTGTTTACGTGATCATTTTCATGCCTAAATAAGACCCAGAACGTAAAACAAGTACCTATCCTTGAAAGGGCATAAACAGAGCTTTCGAATGACACCATAACGATCCTTGTATGATGGATAGTTTTCTTGCAATAACCGTGCAACGCGAGTGCAAAAAGCAGGTAATTCGGTACTTTCGGTACATAATTGAGTATGTAGCGAGTGAGAGAGGGAGGAGGGAGCTGAGATTTGTGTCAGTAGGTTCGCCGCGGTGGTCTGGAGCAGTCATACGCTCGCTAGTCTCCTGCCACCACTTGTCTCTCTCTCTCAGCCACATTACGTGCTGAAATTGCCACTCGAGTTATGTCGAGCGCCGCCACATAGTCCAGCTTTATTTAACTCGACTTATGTTGCTCGCCGCTAATTAAGGGTTAAAGATACTCAACACGGCTTTCGTAAAAAACGTTCCAGTTTAACAAACCTCTTAGACTTCTTCCACGATATCCTCAACCTCTACGATGAGAGTAAAGCTGTAGATATTATATACCTTGATTTTCAAAAGGCCTTTGACAAAGTTCCCCACAAACATTTACTGCTAAAACTAAAAGCGCATGGAATACAAGACGGTGTGTTGAAATGGATAGAAAATTGGCTCAGCGACAGAAAGCAAAGAGTAGTCATAAACGGTAAGGCATCAAAATGGACCAATGTAAGTAGCGGGGTGCCCCAGGGATCGGTACTAGGATCAATTCTCTTTCTAATTTACATCAACGACATAGATGAGGGTCTCACCTGTACAATCTCAAAATTTGCTGACGATACAAAAATTGCAAATAGCGTACTCTCAAAAGAACAAGTTGACGATATACAACACAATCTAGATAAATTGTCATGTTGGGCCCAAATTTGGCAAATGAGTTTCAATGCGGATAAATGTAAAGTACTACATATCGGATACCTAAATGAGAAAGCAAACTATTCGATGAATGGCACTCAGCTTAAGAATGTAAACAGAGAAACCGATCTGGGAGTAACAATATCGAATAACCTAAAACCGAGTCAACAATGTTCAGAAGTTGTTAAGAAGGCAAACAAAATAATTGGCTTTATAGGCAGGTCATTTGAGCATAAATCCAAAGAAGTTATCCTAACCCTTTACAATTCCTTAGTCCGCCCTCTTCTGGAATACTGCGTTCAATCCTGGTGCCCTTATTACCAAAAAGATATAAACAAGCTAGAACGAGTTCAACGTAGAGTTACCAAAATGATACCTAGCCTAAAGAACAAGCCATACGAAGAGCGTCTTAGAGAATTAAATCTATTTCCTTTAACCCAGCGCAGATTAAGAGGTGACTTAATTCAAGTGTTCAAAATCATCAAAGGCATCGACAATATGAACTGTAGTAAGTACTTCACTATCGACCAATCTAATTACACGCGGGGAAACGGTTGCAAAATTATTGGTAAATCTTTTAACTCACACGAATCTAAGAATTTCTTCTTCAATCGAGTTGTCAACTTGTGGAATGGGCTTCCCCGAAACGTTATAGACTGCATCACCGTTGATTCATATAAACTCCGCCTAGACAAATATCTCGCATCAAACCCGCGACTGACTGCGTTTGTAAATGAATAACTTTATTTTATCCCCCCCTCAGTTACTAACCCATCTGTCCCCTACTAACTTCCTAATCCTGCCACAGACATTAGTTCCAGGGCAGTAATTCCCTTTCCAATGTTCCCTTACCCACTCTAAACCACTGTTTGGACACTTGATCCTCAGTGTTTTGGAGGACAAGCAACCTAGAAGGGTCACTAGATCTGTTGTTGCTTGATTTCCTTTGTACTCCTTTGTACTCTACGTAGGGTACCGTACGTAGTACCCGCCTTGCAACACAATCCCACCCCTACTCTCTGTAACTCTCCAACCCAAGAGTGAAACGATATTCTCAGACTTTCTTCTATTCAACTGCTGAGCTCTGGAACTCTCTCCCAGAATCAGTCTTTCCCTCTTCCTATGACTTAAATTGCTTCAAACTCTGTGTGTCCAGGCATTTTAGCTTGAACGTCCCTTGATTTCGGCCCTGTCACTCTTTGAAATCTAGGGGAGGCACTCGCTGCAGGCAGTTATGCCTTTTGTCTCCCTCATTTGCATAGACAAAAATAAAATAAAATATATCAGAGAGGCATGGAAAGAGCATTATGAAAGACTGCTTAATGTGGAGTTTGAATGTAACTGAGAATGACTCAGCACTGCAGTCCCAGTGCAAGGCCCTCCGCCTTTTTATAGGACACGACACTGTTAAAAGTGCTATAAATAAAATTAAGAACGGGAAAGCCGCTGGGATGCTAAAAGCAGCTGGAGATATTTAGGTAAAGTTGGTGACGGAGCTGATTGATACTATCATAAAGGAGGAAAAAAATCCTGATGCATGGCAGAAAAGTGTGATAGTGAATACTGTATATACAAAGGCAAGGGTGACTCCTTGGACGGGGGAAGTTGTAGGAGTTTGAAAATGCTTGATCAAGTCATGAAAGTCAGTGAAGGGATCTTTGAGTGCATAATCAGGGAGAGTGTTGCCATCAGCGACATGCAGTTTGGATTTATGCCAGGATGTGGCACAGCTGATGCTATCTTCATTCTTAGGAAACTGCAAGAGAGGTTCTTTGAGAAAAACAGGGAGTTATACCTAGTTTTTGTAGATCTGGAGAAGGCCTTTGACCGGGTGCCCAGGGAAGTAATGCAGTGGGCTATGAGAAAGCTTGGAGTGGAGGAGTGGCTGGTGCATGTGATAATAAGAATGTTTGAGGGGTCACAGGCAGCAGTTAAAGTGAATGGGGGCCTGAGCGAGGAGTTCCCAGTGAAGGTTAGAGTTCACCAAGGATCAGTGCTGAGCACAATACTGTTTGTTTGTTTTGGTCCTGGAGGCTCTGTCAAGGGACTTTAGAACAGGACTCCCATCGGGAGCTGTTATATGCAGATGATCTGGTTCTTATTGCAGATAGTGCGCAGGAAGCAGAGGCAAAGTTTAAAAAATGGAAGGAGGGCATGGCAAACAAGGGTCTAAGAGTTAACATAGATAAAACAAAGGTCATGATTAGTGGAGTAAGGCGTAGAACTATGGAAAGAAGCGGCGACTATCCATGCACAGTATGCGGGAAGGGGGTGGGAAGTAACTCAATTTAATGTTGCGTCTGTAGTGACTGGGTACACAAGAGATGTAGTGGAGCTAGAGGACCTTTGACAAGAATCATACTGTACACTTTAAATGTGCAGTGTGCAAGGGAGATCTTGTGTTAAATGACCCGCCTGTCAGTTTTGATTTCGACAGTGTAACACTGGAGTGTGTGAATAAGTTCTGCTATCTGGATGATACGGTTTCCGCCGGAGTTGGCGCTGTGTATCAAGCTGTGATTTTGATGGTGTTGGTCCATATTCATATTTGTCAAAAATTCCAGAAATGTAATTTACATGATCTAAAACCATGGAAAAGTGAAAAGAGATAATTATGCTCACTGGACCCTGGAAAGCGGAGATGTGGCTATCTGTAGTCTGTGAGCAAGGCTGGGTGTGACTGTAATTTGCTTATCTTCGCTTCTTACTTCTTTTATTTGCTTCTACATAATTGACGCCATACAGGTTAACCCTTTGATCAAATGATGCCAATGTGTGTTATATTTTAGCTACCTGCTGACAACATTATTCAACTTGAAGAGATACTTAGAGGTTCTTCTAAGTAGAGTAAATATCATTCGCAGGAAGCTAGAATAAAGTCAATTTAAAGTACTGTAATTTGATTGAAAGGGTTTAAAAATATTGAGCCTTTTTATCTCTTATGGATTACTCAGGTACTAAAGTACCATAACTTTATGTATGTATGTACATTATGTACATTCTAGGACACATATTTTGACCTTAAATTTTCGAAGCAATCCCAAGCTAAATAGAGTGTTCCCATTAATTCTTTACATAATATTTGCATTTTCGAGCTTTGTTTATGCTGTTCAAGGGTTCATAATGGTCCCAGAGAGTTCAGGGAGTCAGGCAATCTATGACAATTTGGTTTTAAGACTGGATGAATATGCGAATGAATACAGGTAAATTCTTAAGTATTGTTTTGGCCAGCTTATCACTTCCAAAGAATTATAAGAACTGTAAAGCAAAAATGTAACTTTGTACTTTTACTAATACTGTAGTCTAATACAGTACTGTAATGACTAAAAAGAAGGGTAATGGCAGTTTTAGGATTGATTTTTAATTAGTTCCTCGTTTGCCAGTCTGGTAAGAGGAAGGAGGGAGACACGGGGAGATTTATATTTCTTTATCCTTTGACGTTTCCCTTCCACCCAATCTATCCAAGTGCCAATATGAATCATTCACATATCTTCATCTTTCACTTTTCCTTCCATGACTAATTGTCTCCATACCCCCAGGTTACTCCACGTCCAAAATGGGTACTGTCGGTTTGAGGAAGCTGAACGCACATACAACCAAGCCATGCAGTTGGTTAAAAGACTTCAGATGGCCAGTGCCTCCCCTAACCTCGCCTCTCTCTACTCAGAGTTCTCCACGCTCTACATGCTGCGCTCTAACTATGCAGAGGTTAGTTAAAATATATATATACAGTACCGGTACTGCATATATTGGTTTACATACATACACACCGTATATTGAAATAAACAATTAACTCCCTAACAACAGTCTTGATACAATCTCCACAACAAATGCAATCGCCTCATGGTCAAGTTCCAAAACAAGAGACTACCTCTGATGGTCACAAAAAGGTGGTTGTGGAAACAGAAGGGGTTATCCCCAACTGCAACACAGCAGTTATGGTGCAAGTCCTTGACTCCTGTACCACATTTCTGCCTCCAGGGATCAACATGAGACTGTTGGGAGTAGAATTCTGCTCCCAACTTCAAGGCTGTACGTCTTTACTGACACCACAGGCTATATTGTTGTTGTTGTTGTGCTGTGAAAGAGAAAAGGAGATGCTTCAAAGCATGGAAGAAAGGAGGCAGCAAGGAGGAATACCAGGCAGCTAAACGAACTGCCAAAAGAGTTATTTACAATGCTAAAAATCGCATTAAGGACCTGGCCCTTGAACAAGTGTGTAACACTGACAATCCCAATGGGATCTTTAACCTAGCTAGGCGAGTTAAAAATGACAGTAGGGATATTATAGGTGAACAGTGTGTTAGAAACGATAATGGGAAGATTGTGTATGCAGAAAATGAAATCAGAGAAGCATGGAAGGCACACTATGAACAATTGCTAAATGTAGAGTTTGAATGGGATAAGGAACAGCTTAGTATCGAAAAAACAATATCTGGGCCCCCTCCTTTGATAGCACCAGCTGTAGTGAGCGACGCAATCAATAAAATGAAGGACGGTAAAGCTCCAGGTTGCTCTGACATTGTCGCTGAGATGATAAAAGCCTCAGGCGAGACTGGTGTATACTTAGTCACTGAGTTGATAAACACCATTATTAAAGATGAGAAAATCCCAGGGGATTGGCTCAAAAGTGTAATAGTAAATATATACAAAGGAAAAGGGGATGTCCTAGAAAATTATAGGGGCCTGAAAATGCTTGACCAAATCATGAAGGTCTGTGAGAGAGTCCTTGAGGGTTTGATCAGGCAAAGCATCTCTATTGATAATATGCAGTTTGGTTTTATGCCAGGAAGGGGTACAACCGATGCCAGCTTCATAGTCAGGCAGATACAGGAAAGATACTTACTAAAAGGCAAGTATCTTTACTTTGTGTTTGTAGACCTGGAGAAGCAGGGTGTCAAACGACGCCGTTTTTTTGAGTGATAACGCAAATGAATTTTTTGTATAATGATAACAGAAACTCCCCTAATTTTTTTTTTTTTTTTTTTTTTGTATTAATGTTACAGAAAACAACTTCACAAGAATTTGGAGTGCCTAATTGCCAAAGTGATTGGGGTTGGGGGGGGGCGGGCCCCCCCCCCAGATTTTGTTTTGGACTTGTCACTTTTGGAATTAAGGGTGTCCACAGTCCACTCGGACCACACTGTCCACAGTATTGCTTCTAAGTTCTATATATTATATATTACACCATAGAATAAGTTTTTAATAACTAGAAAAAAAGGTCATCTTATAAATAATTACCTTAATTGAGTTGAGCATTGAGGACCTTTGCCGTTCCCGGGTTAAGAGGTGGGGGCTCTGAGAGTCTGAGCCTACCAGAACCAGAATTACCAGATTCCCAGAAATAATGAGAACATCTCAGTAACACTAAAACACTGACATTCAGACATTACAAATTTTACAATTTACACAGTCCATTAGGGCCTTAGGGCTATCAAATTAACAATTAAACAATGGGGTCGACTTCTGGAATCTCAATCTGGTCATCGTGCCCGCCCTGATAAATTTAACACTATATTTTCAGGTCAGCATACACACGAATATCACTTATCACTAGTCAGGCAATAGTCTCCAATATCTAGGTGATTTCGGCCTTATATATGTAAACACTACTAAAGTCTATGACAGTTTAAAGCACACACAAATGCTATTACAATTACTGTCTACACGAACTGTTCAGCAATAATGGCGGGACTGGGGAAGAACCGAATATTATTGGAACTGGAATAGACTGATACTGATAACAAGTTATAAGTATCATTTCACAAATTCACGCAAACCTCCCTCCCAGTCTCTGATAGCCTTCAGTTTTAAGGCTATAAATCCTTAGATTATAGAGCACAGTAACGTGTGTATACATGAATGATGTCTATAGGCCTTACAGATTCCGTGTGTGATATAATTATTGATACACAACCCTTATCAAAAATTATATGACGGTATGGGTGATGCGTGGTTTTTTTGCGTGCTATCCTAAGTAGGGTCCATTTACTGTTTGTTTACATTCGTCAACATTATTCTGGGGACAATAATATGAGGCGAATTTCATTTAATATGTCAATATTTACCATTTTAAAATAATTATGTATTAATAGAAGCTATTTAGAGAAACTTTACATGCATTCTTACAATCTATTGTATATTATATGGCACTATACATTATTTTTACAAGAGAGCAAGTTTAGGTGTAGAATATTATCCTTCATCAGTCAGCCATATTGGTTTATACAAGGCGCCAATTTTAAATAACCATATATAAAGGTGTAGGGGGCAAAGATTTACCCAACAACTATTCGAAGCTTGACGTAAACTATTAGAAATTGACAAATATATCGGAATGAATAGGAAACTATCCCCTTGTGTAAAAAATGAACACTGAATGAGGAAATTGACCACTTGCGAGATTCGTTCTATAAAGAAGTTAGTCTGGAACCCAGATCCAAAAATAAATTGTAGGCCTACAATTATAACCTAGGAACTACTACAAGGCTGATTATGACCGAATCACCTCAAAGTGTTCCTTAATATCACAGTCACACTCTCCAGCACATCCACACCACAATGCTCTCGTACTTCTTGATTTGTCTGTCTATCTCCCCAGGTAACTCCACACGGTACTGCCTTAAAATACTTAAATGAGCTAACAGTCTCCATAATACGACCATTCAACCTAACCTCACATTCTGTGACCGCACTACAAGTTGTTTGCTGACGACCTCAAGCTCTACATCCAGCATCCAAGTAAGTCACCACAATCAAGCTCTCAAGATCTCCAACAAAATATCAACATTTTAGCATCTACATCAGACCCTTGCTTGACTTTGCTTCTCCTGTTTGGAATACTGGTTTTCAAGCCTTCAAGGCGATCTTAATCTTCTAGAGTCTGTTCAACGTCGGTGGACGAAACAAGTAACCAACCCACTCAAGTCTCACTTATCATGACCGTCTCTCTACCTTAAACCTGTTTTCAATTAAAGGCAGATTGTTGAGGACCGACCTTATTCAGTGTTACAAAATATTCCATAATCTCTCGCCCATTAAACACCATGACCTGTTCACTATGTCACCCCACCAAGGAGTAAGAGGTCATAAATACAAGATCTTTGTTCCCCACACAGAAACCAAAGTAAGAAAAAGTTTTTTCTCCTGTCGTTGTTGTTGTTGTTGTTGTTGTTGTTGTTCCCCAAGCTGCCTGGCCGAACAGCCCCAAGGCCCCGAGCAAGGCCAAGGCCATAACCGACCATGAGTGACAGTAGCATTAGATTTGTCATCAGAGAGGTTCCATATTAGTACCAGGACGATTAAAATTGTATCACTTAGCCAAGTTGGCAGGGCCAGGGGCAGGGGGGAATGTGTAAAATAGTAATTGTTGAAGTCAAGTAAACTCGCCATCGGCGCTCGCCTCTCCGTCGTTCGCGCTATTATATAATGATAACGAAATAATAAACCATAATGATAACACAATTCATATTTTTGTGGATTGACACCCTGTGGAGAAGGCCTTTGATAGGGTGCCTAGAGATGTTGTGCAGTGGGCTATGAGGAAACTTGGTGTGGAAGAGTGGCTGGTGCGTGTGATAATGACAGAGCTGGGCACCACAAACAAAAAGTCAAGTCAGCAAACCCAGAACATAACTTCAGCAAACACAAATGTGCAAACCTTGTGAAATTTCTAGTCCTCAAATGCAAATATGCAAACGCAAACCGTTTTTTATTAAAAGGGTAAATCAATAAATTCAATCTCTAATGTCAATAAATACTGTATATATATTTACTTAAATATAATGTTGCCCAACTTCCATGGACCTCAAGGATATACATACAGGCTTTTAAAGCCTGGAAATGACTGTAAATTGCCAAAACATTCCAGAACGAGGCGGGTGCCCAACCCCGAAAAGAGTTGAAATAGGGGAGTTATCCCCCCGCCAAAGGCGGCTTTCTAGGGCCTTTCCTAGCTGATGCTGAGAGGATTGGGTTCTAGTCATGTGGTGATGGGCTGGTCTATCAGAGTGAGAACTGAGCAATCTCTGCCATACCCATAGCTTACTCTGACTGTTCCTTTTACTTATATATTTCCTAGATCTCAAGTGACGGCGTCTCTTCCGTGGATTGACCTCCCAATCTACCAAGATTGGAAGCCAAAGCGTCACATTTTTCCCTTGCCCCTCAACTTTCTCTTCATAATTGCTGAGGGGCACAGGGCCCTGGCTGGGGCTTTGGTTTCCCTGGCGTTTCCGCACCCTCCTCAGCTCCCCGCCATGGAGTGGCTTCGGTCACCCAGGCTTGATTGTGGTCGGCAGGTAGGGTTCTGTGGGGGCGCTCGGTTATGGCCTTGGCCTTGCTCAGGGCCTTGGGGCTGTTCGGCCAGGCAGCTTGGGGAAAAACAACAACAACAACATTCCAGAACGTCACCCGCAGTGAAAGGGTTAATATATATAGGCCACTTAGTTTGTCCACATGGGCAGTAAAACATTGGGGCAACTTGTTTATGGGGAGACTGCTTCAGTATTAATCAGTATTCACAATTCCGCACCATTCAGGAGGAGGTACGCCGGATCACAGAGGTGCAAGGAGGCGATTTATTCGTGGTCCCCCCTTTGGGAATGGCAATAAGCTATATACGCCTAGATAGGTCTACTATAGATAGATTAAGTAATTTAATAGAAAGTAGCCTAGGCCTATTAATTTTAATGCTCAGAATAAAGGCCTAGCTTCAGATCAAAATTTAATAAAATTTTATTGTAGGCTAAATTTAGTCTAGGCCTATATGATACTTTCAAAATTAACACTTTCTACTTGACACTAATAAAATGAGTGTGATTATAGGCCTAGGCCTATACATAAAAGTTAGAACATGCAATATTTAGCCTAGGCCTACATGTTTTGAGGCATTTTGATGGAATTAGTGACTGATTATAGCCTAGACCTAGGCCTAGGCTATATATTATATATAGAAGTTAGAACATGCAATATTTAGCCTACATGCTTTGAGGCATTGATGGAATTAGTGATTATAGCCTAGACCTAGGCTATATATATAGAAGTTAGAGCATGCAATATTTAGCCTACATGCTTTGAGGCATTTTGATGGAATTAATGATTGACTGATTATAGCCTAGACCTAGGCCTAGGCTAGCCTATATATATAGAAGTTAGAAAATGCAATATTATTTAGCCTACATGCTTTGAGGCATTTTGATAGGATTAGGGTAGCCTAGGCCTAGCCTAATCAAATTACTTATAACGTGGTGCGATGCATAAGGTGTTGATTTTCGGTGTGAGCATCCTGGATTCGAATCCACGGACTGCCACATGTGTTTGTAAATTTCATTAATCGATTTTGGGAGTATAGTTGGTTGTTGGAAGGAACATAATAATTAGTAATTAGCCTATAGGCCTAGGCTATATTTAGAAGTTAGAGCATGCAATATTTAGCCTACATGCTTTGAGGCATTTTGATGGGATTAGTGATTATAGACCTAGGCCTAGCCTATATAGAAGTTAGACTTAGCCTAGGCCTACATGCTTTGAGGCATTTTGATGGGATTAGGGTAGCCTAATAACATTAGTTTAGGTTAAAAATTAACAGGCTATCAATCAAATTAACGATAGCCTAACTTTATAATCTTAAATTAGGCTAGATTATGAAGTTATAAAGCCCTTCTCCAGAGACATCTTCTTGGTAATTACAGGCCCATAGAAGGTTTCTAGGTGGGGCCAGGGGTGGCTTAGGTCCTCGATTTCTGCATGCTCAGCAGCATCACTGTCGGATGATGGTGGTGAACTGCTCCCCATACTGTTGGCAGCTGCGGTAGGCATGATGGTAGACTCCATGTTCACTTCAATAGGCCGAAAATATAAACAAAGTTGAAGTGCTAGCAGGTTGGAACTCTTGGACTGCTGTGTGTTGTAGGTGTTAGCTCGACACTTGCTACTAAGTAAGTGAACAAACGTGAAGAGCCGATATATAGGCCTAGATTCCAGAACACAGGTAGTTGTTGTTGTTGTTCCTCAAGCTGCCTGGCCGAACAGCCCCAAGGCCATAATCGAGCGCCCCCCAAAGAACCCTCCCTGCCGACCACAATAAAGCCTAGGTGACCGAAGCCACTCCATGGCGGGGAGCTAAGGAGGGTGCGGAAACGCCCGGGAAACCAAAGCCCCACCCAGGGCCCTGTGCCCCTCAGCAATTATGAAGAGAAAGTTGAGGGGCAAAGGAAAAATGTGACGCTTTGGCTTCCAATCATGGTAGATTGGGAGGTCAATCCACGGAAGAGACGCCGTCACTTGAGATCTAGAAAATATATAAGTAAAAGGAACAGTCAGAGTAAGCTATGGGTATGGCAGAGATCGCTCAGTTCTCACTCTGATAGACCAGCCCATCACCAGAGACAGAACACAGGTAGTTGGCTTGGTCACGTGACTTTTTTTGGCTAGAGCTGGGAGCGGCCCAGGGCTGGCTGGCGGCTGGAATTTTTATTTTGCGGACTCGAGGTTTGCAACATGGAGGTACTTTCCAGAGCTTCAAACCCGCAAATAGGCAGCCATTTTGGCGCCAACGCTAATTCGCCAACAAAATGACACTTCCGCCATGGCGGAATTGGCTATTTGCGGAAGTGTTGGCTAAAGTGCCCAGCTCTGGATAATGAAGATGTATGAGGATTCGCGAAGTGCGGTGAGGGTGAAGGGTGTACTGAGTGATGAGTTCGCAGTCCGTGTTGGAGTCCATCAGGGTTCAGTGTTAAGCCCCATCCTCTTTATTATGGTCTTGGAGGCACTGTCTAGAGTTTTTAGAGGCGGACTCCCGTTGCAACTGTTTTATGCAGACGATTTAGTCCTAATAGCTGACAGTGTGCAAGATGCTGAGGCCAAATTCAGAGAGTGGAGAGAGGGCATGGCGAGCAAGGGTTTAAGAGTCAATATTAACAAAACCAAGGTTATGCATTGTAGATTGAGACGAGGCAATGTGGAAAAGAGCGGTGCATACCCATGTGCAGTGTGTGGAAAGGGAGTGGGCGCTAACTCAATTCAATGTAGCATCTGTCGATGTTGGGTACACCATGGGAGTAAGAAATGTAGTAGAATAAAGGGACCCCTGCCGAAGGATAAGTCAGAAATAGAGAAATTTGAGTGCGTAGTGTGCAAAGGCGAGCTTGTGTTAGGTGATGATCCTGTGGCTGTGAATTTTGGAAATGAGTCTTTGGAGCTGGTGAACAAGTTTTGTTACCTAGGAGATACCATCTCTGCCGGTGGTGGGGCTGAGGCTGCCACTGTTGCTAGAATTAGGTGTGGCTGGGGGAAGTTCAGAGAACTGATGCCAATCCTGACCATGAAAAGAATGCCTCTGCCCCTGAAGGGAAAGGTGTATGCCTCATGTGTTAGAAGTGCAATGACGTATGCCTCAGAAACATGGGCCGTTAAAGTAGAGGATGTCAACAGAATGGAGCGTAATGAGATGAGAATGGTGAGATGGATGTGTGGGGCCAGGCTACAGGATAGAATAACAAATGTTGAGCTGAGGAGACTTAGGTATAAAGAGTATTAGCGAGGTGATGCGTACAAGTAGACGGGGATGGTATGGACATGTGGAGAGAATGGATGAACAAAATTGGGTGAAAAAATGCAGGTCTGTGATTGTGGAGGGAGCTGCACCAATGGGTGGACCGAGGAAGACCTGGGATCGGACTATACGTGCCGATCTCAAATCCAAGAACTTGACAAGTGAAGCAGCCCTTAACAGGGTTGCCTGGAACGCCGCCATTAGGACAAGAGACTGAAACTGCACTTATGTTTGGAACACTCAGTCTTAAAATTTTATGTATGTATGTATGTAGTAGCAACCTCAAGATGCCCTTTATGGGTATCCCAGTATTATTATCCCACGGCATCTAGGGAGTCACTGGGTAGGTGCAACCCCAGGGCTATATTGTCAACCACCTTGATGTGATGGTGGAAAGCGTAACATGTCTAGGTGGCCAGCTTGTGTGTAGTGTATGAATTGCTACTGAATTTTACTGTACTGTAATGTTGTAGTGACTGGTTGATAGTGTTATCTATAACCATTGAAATCAGCTTGATATGCTGAACAGGTACAACCATACTGTATAGCACTGAGGCGAGGCAAGGAGTGTTCAAGACGAATGTAAGTTGTTCAAGAATGCAGTCATGACAAGCGCGATAGAAGTGTATGACATGCAGAAGGTTCTGGATGGACAAAGAAGGAAAGGTAGTAAATGGTGGAATGAGGAATGAGGGCTGGTGAAAGAGAAAAGACAGTTGTTCTGTCGCTATTTGCAGGAAAGGAGTGTGACAATAAGGTTGAATATAAGAGAGAATTGAAAGATTAAGAGAAAAGTGAAGGAACTGAAAAGGAAGTACAAAGGAAAGCTAGCAACAACAATTCTTGCGACCCCTCAAGGTTACTTGCCCTCCAAAATACTGCTGTTTCTAGTGTCCAACAGTATTTCAGAGAGATAAAGATGTGAAAAGGAAATATCTCCCTGGAGTATACAAAAGATGGAATTCCAAAATGGAAAGTTATTTCAGGGAAAACAAGAAGTTATTCTGGAAAGAAGTAAACAGTGTAAGGCAAAACACGGAGCAAAAGTCAGATGTAGTGAAGGGAAAAAATAAGAGAAGTGTTACAGGAGGTGGCTGATGTGAAGAAGAAATGGAGTGAATATTATGAAGAGCTCCTGAATGTGGGGGAAGATAGAAGGGCAGTAATTGAGTGGTGGGGGTGAGGTGGAGTGCAGCCTAAGAGAATAAAGAAGAATGTGGCGATAGGAATGGAAAAGGTAGAAGTGGCTATGAAGATCAAGTATCGGAAGTCACCGTGTTTGGATGGAGTTACCACAGAGCTTATCAAGAAAGGATGGGTGAATGTGGGTTTAATTGTTTAGTCGGGCTTTTCAATGTGTGTCATTGCCAAGGTAGAGTACCACAGGATTGGCAAAGGGCGTGTATTGTGCCATTATGCAAAGGAAAAGGGGAAAAAGGGAGTGCAAAGACTTGAGAGGGATAAGCTTACTCATCATACCAAGAAAATTGTATGGCAAAGTCTTGATCATCCAACTTGATCACTTCTTAGTTGGTACTAATATACTGTATAGCAATTTTTACTTATTCCTTCGGGCCAGTCCTATTAGAGTTCTAGTATGGAATGGGGTAGGTTATTACCTTATGAAAAGCATGTGAAAATTATCTAGAAAATTAACAGGGCATACAGTATGGATGTTATTTATAGACTTAAAGAAACATATGACTGAGACGATAGAGATGTATTGTGGCAGCTGTTATGATGATAAAGGTGTATTGTGGCAGGTGTTATGATAAGATGATAAAGATGTATTGTGGCAGGTGTTATGGCCAAGGTGATAGAGATGTATTGTGGCAGGTGCTATGATAAGGTGATAGAGGTGTATTGTGGCAGGTGTTATGACAAGGTGATAGAGATGTATTGTGGAATTTGTGGCAGGTGTTATGATAAGGTGATAGATATGTATTGTGGCAGGCGTTATGAGTTTATGACCGAGGTGATAGAGATGTATTGTGGCAGGTGTTATGATAAGGTGATAGAGATGTATTGTGGCATGTGTTATGATAAGGTGATAGAGATGTATTGTGGCAGGTGTTATGATAAGATGATAGAGGTGTATTGTGGCAGGGTTATGACAAGGTGATAGAGATGTATTGTGACAGGTGTTATGATAAGGTGATAGAGGTGTATTGTGGCAGGTGTTATGATAAGGTGATAGAGATGTATTGTGGCATGTTTTATGACCAAGGCGATAAGAGATGCATTGTGGTGGGTGTTTCTGACCAAGGCGATAAGAGATGCCTTGTGGCAGGTGTTGCAGACATATAGATTGCGGGGAAGAGCAGTGAAAAGTTTCTATCAGAATAGCAGGGCATGCGTCGTGTGTATAAGTAGAGTAGACGGTGAAAGGTTCCAAGTAAGATTAGGTATATGGTAGTGTTATGTGATGTAACCATGAGTACATACATCTATCTATCTATCTATTGCTTGACGCCGTGATCCCCGATAGGGGTGGCCACGAACGAACCGCCCCCATGCACCTCTGTCCCCAGTCAGTCGACGCCCCTCCCCCAACCAGCACCGCCTTCGTTCATATACTTCCTCACTCCATCCTTCCACCTCTCCTTCGGTCTACCTCTCCCTCTCTGTCCCTCCACCTCGCTCTCGTACACCCTAGAGCTTAGTCATTCTCATCATCATCATCTCTGACGCCTTGCTTCCCCCTGGGAAACCCCCACTAGAGGATGGCCATGACAGAAATGTCTCCAAGTTACTTTGTCAAGACTATAGGTTTGACTCCTGTAAGGAGATAAAGAAAACCTAATATTTAGTAGTGGCCCCGTAATCATTGACGAACATGCCTATTACATAAGGCACCCTCTTCAAACACTCATCCGCCGTAGTTTGAATCTACCGCGCAGAGCATTTAAAAAACTGAGGAGCCTTCATCATGAGCACGCGACCTCACTCATGGCTTCAGTCATAATGAATTGGGTTCTCACTACGAAAAAACTTCGTAAAAAATAAAAACAAAAAGAAAATAAGAATAACTATCCAATAAGCTTTCCATCATATCGTGGATGTACTTGTGTGGATCTTTTGACCAGACGCTACTGCAGGCGTCATTCTTCCTTCACTGACATATCAAGTAAACCAAAATCCTGAATACATCAACGAATGGGAAGGGGATGGTCGGGAGGGCCCCAGTCGTCAATGATTACGGGGCCACTACTAAATATTAGGTTTTCTTTATCTCCTTACAGGAGTCAAACCTATAATTTATTAGTGGCCCCTCCATCATTGACGAACATGCCTGATTTCTAAGACTGGAGGGGGACATTCGTAATCATATCATAACTCTAGAAAAGCAGATAATCAAACAACCACATAGTATTCTTACTCTTGTAAAAAAGAGATATTCGGGTGCATAAACTTTATACAGCCTAAATCTTCAAAAAGGGGTACAAGCAGGAGCGTGCTTCAAAGAAGCCTGCTTGAAAAAGGGTTAACTCTGAGACTCTGTACACAGATCTGCTAGTTAAGAAGGCACCCCACTTAAAGTAAGTGGTGAAAACTAAAAACTTATAAGTTTACATGTGCACATATAAACCCCATTAACTAGTGGATATATTCCTAAAAATATAACCAAACATAAATGAATTCTTGTACATTCGTAGAAGTACTGAACTCGTGTACTTATGGAGAAGTAATTACTTCAAAAGTAAAAGTCGTAGTTGCAACTACCGAGATTTCTCAAAAATCTATTGCTTCACAGCCAAAGCTACTTACAACAAGAATTGTTGTAACACTACTATTGGCCTTTAGCACAATTTCCTGCAATGAATACTACAGAGAAATTTTATAATACAATGCCTACAAACAGTATCACAGCTCGTATGTTCCGAACACATACTCCGGAGGGGTCTAGGGTGTCCTATGTCACACTGACTGCACCCTCCCCCCCCCTTTTTCTTGAAATTAAACAAAACGTGACTCAAAGGGCCACCTAGACCCTCTGCCGTAAAGCTATACATGGCAAGGAAGGTTTGTCCAGAGCTACTGAAAGGTATCGAGTCAAAAACTCCTGATTAGAGGCCCACAACTGTGTGGACTTAATAACTTCCACCGAAAGATTATTAAGGAAACAGTAAAGAGGCTGTCCCCTTGCGTAAATCGTGGGTCTTACCCACAACGCCGGGATTCTTTTTTTTTTTTTTTTTTTTTTTTTTTTTTAAGAGACAATGAACGGAGGAAGGAAAAACACAGATAAAACAAAAAGGTCCATGTGCCTAAAGGCATCCTCCATTCATAAAATGTTTGTAACAACTGGATTTGAACATTTGTTGATTGTAAGTTTGTGGAAAGCAATTCGAGGGAAGTGAATTCCAAAGAGTAGTAGCTCTGGGGATAAATGAATTCTGATAAGCAGAAGTTCTGCATTGTGGAGGAGAAAGTGTAAATTCATGGGCGCTCTCAGCTGCCCTAGTTCTACGGGGAAAGATGTGGAGAGGCGGCACAATTGAAGCAAGTTCCTCGGAACAATTGCTGTGAAAATATCTGTAGAATAATGCAAGGGATGCAACATTTCTTCGTATGGCTAATGTAGGAAGGTCCTGTGTGATTGCAGGGTTATTGATTAATCTAATAGCTTTATTTTGAATTTTGTCCAACTGCCTCAATGCAACCACTCCACTTCCACCCCACAGAGGTGAACAGTAATCCATCTGAGAGCGCACATGACTTTTATATATTACGGCCAACTGCTCGTCAGTGAAGAATTCTCGAACTCTGTACAGGAGTCCCAGTTTTTTAGAGGCATTCTTAGCAATGCTTCTAACATAATGTGTCCAGCTCAAGTTAGTAGTTAATGTTACACCGAGAATGTCAATACTAGGGGAAGTGGGAATATTTACATCATTAAAAAATATATGGGAGTCAGTGAGATTCTGTCGGTTAGAAAATTGAATGTACTTGGTTTTCTGTGCATTAAAGGAAACTAGATTCTCTTGTCCCCATTCATTAATTCTAGAAAGGTCCTGGTTCAGAGAAATTGCAGTGTTTAATTTTGAATTTATAAGATCGGGTTGGGTGAAAGAATTGGTAAATGTGAAGGAACTGTGGAGTGTTGAGTCATCTGCGTAGGAATGTATTGGATTATGAGTGGTAGATATGAGATCATTGATATGAATGAGGAACAGAGTTGGGGCCAAAACTGATCCCTGGGGAACACCAGCATTTATTGAGTGAAATTGAGAATAAAGGCCATCTACCATTACACATATTTTTCTGTTATGAAGATAAGAAGAAATTAGTGGAACTAATGATGCAAGGCCGTAGTGTGACATCTTCGACAATAAGGATTGATGCCAGACTCTATCAAATGCCTTTGATATATCCAGTGCTATTGTATGTGTTTCACCATGTTGGTCTGTAGCTTGGTTGATTTGATGCGTAAGAAGGCAAAGAATGTCTGCAGTTGATCGACATCGTCTAAACCCATATTGCCTATCACTGATTAATTTATTATTCTCCAGATGCTTAATTATGTGATTATTTAATATAATTTCCAAAACTTTGCCAAGAGTGGAAGTTATAGCTATTGGTCTGTAGTTTGATGGATCTGAAGAGGCACCTTTTTTAGGAACTGGATGGATGTTTGCTTCTTTCCAGGGTACTGGGAAGCATGAGGTATGAGTACACAGACGGAACATTTTTGCCAATACAGGAGCGAGCACCAAGGAGCAATTCTTAAGTACTATTGGAGGAATTTCATCTGGACCAGGAGCCTTATCTACTGAGAGATTCTGCAAAATAGTTTTGACATGTCTGGTGTGGATCTTAAGTGAGGGAATTTCAGGTGAATTAAAATTAAGTACAGGGACATCTTGATTTATGTCATCTAAGGTTGAGTTGGTGGAGAAAATATCTGCAAGAAGGTTAGCTTTACCTCGTGGGTCACTTACAAGATTGCCAGTCGGAGATTTTAATGGTGGAATGGATGAAGCAGTAGTGAAGTTGGATTTGAATGAGTTAAGAGTAGACCAAAATATTTTGTTATCATTTGGATTATTTAGAAGTTTATTTGCCTGCTTATGGAGAAAGTTTGATTTAGTTAGGTTTAATACAGTTCTTCTCTTTAAAGTCCTCGACCAAGAGAGAAGCCAGTGTACGCTCCATCAAGCGTTCACCCGGACTTGCGACCCATAAAGCACCCTGGTGATTTAGAGGTGCCACTCTTAAATATTTGGTTAGAGCTTGCACTGGGCAAAAAAAGATGGTGCACCTTTCCCCTTTTTAACGCCGGCACCGTGAACTCTGAAAACACGTGTTCACTGTGCTCATTCTTGGCTATGAATCCTGGGGAAGGTGCAAATGTGAATACACTCATGAAGCCTATCAAACCTGAGGCAATTAGGAGTGTTGCTCATCGCCGCCCGCTCAGAAACTCTGTTCCCGGTAGCCAAAGCCATAAGGAATACTGCCCTTTTGTAAAATCTGCAGTCTTTGGTACATACGGGAACGAGAATAACTACGATGCTTTGTCCAGAGACCATGTAGGCCTGAGCTGACGGGGAGGTGGGCGGAGTTTAAAACCTGCCCTCATAAATCAATTTCAGATAAATGTTTCTGCATGAACAGATACATTAAATAATTAACAACCAACGCCACCGAGGGCACAGTTTGTTTTGTTCTAAGAATCCAAGACATAAAAGCTTGCCAATGCGATTGAAACTGTCGCTTTGTAGACTGGATATATTGATTCGTGAATATCTTGGTCACGTCGCTACCATATGGTGCTAGCCACTTGGCCTCCTGAATGTCCATAATGAACAAGCCCGCGAGGTTTCTAGGTTGCCAATTGTGTTCTAAGTGGAACAACCCGACCGGGAGTGACACTAGGTGCGGGCACCATGTGTACAAATGCTGGTACCACACTGCACCGGCCACAGGGGCGCGATTAGCGAGACTACGCCTCGCTAATCCTGTAGTTTGTTGACTACGTGGCACATTAGAGACGCGCCTGGCGGCGGAAAATAGATAAATGGAACTCAACCTGTTCTCGTCCGTCATCAGAGCGTCAGGTCCGCCCGCCGGCGTTATCGTCCGGCGGGTGAGGTACAGTGGGAGTTTGCAAGTCTTCTCAGACGCAAACAAATCCACTTGTGGATGGTAATGCTCCGCACACGCAAGAGCGCCCATTCTACTGATGTGCTTTGTCTCTGAGACAGAGCGTCTGCCCAGACGTTTGCTACGCCTGGGAGACAAGATGCGTGAAGATGAATGTTCAGCCTGTTGGCTAGTATAAAAATCTTTTCTGACACGTTTAGCCACTTCCGAGATCTTATTGACCCTTGTTTCTGAATACAGTGAACCACATTCAGATTGTCCATTCTGAAGGCCACCGACTTGCCCCGTAAAGCAGAGCCGTGAGCCTGAAGGACAGATAAGGGGACTAGTAAGTCTTTGACATTGATGTGGAAGATTTCTAAATGGGACCAAAACCTTTGACCCTGATGCCCGAGGTTTGACTAAAAGCCCCAACCTATCGTGCCTGACGCATCCATGTCCACCCATACCGACGGCGGAGGAGAGGTTCATGACATGACTGCGTGCAACATTTCTCTCGTCGCCCAAACCGCTAGTAAGTTGTGTAATAACGTTGGGATAGGCCATACTATCCCCGCCGGTAATAGTGGGAAAAATTTGTTGCCCTCCAAGATTAAACGTTAGACTTACAACCGGCCCAACTTCACAGTTAGCTGAACCCCGTTGAGAGAACCGACTAGAGATTCCCAAAGTCTCTGTGTCGTAGTCAGACTGTGGAGAAACATAAACAGTTTTTGCGAAATCTGTTTCGAGTGTCCACACTCTGACTCAGAGTGAGAGAAGCTGTGTCCTCGACCAGCCCTATCCCCTGAAATACTCGTGGGGGAACAAGGGTTTGACTTTTACTAAGTTGACCTTGAATCCTAGAGATATGAGATGGTTTAACGTAACGTAGACATGACTGATGCGTAACTTTTCTCTTTTCTGCCACCACCAGTTAGTCGCCCAGATACCACCAGACCCTGATCCCTTGTTCTAACAAGGGCATCAGGGCTTGCGGGGACCTTGCTTGAATGCTTGTGCCAAATTGAAAACAGTCTTCCAAACTGCTGGTGAAATCAAAGAAGGAATTAGAACTGGAGACAGAACTACTTGGCTTGCAATACGGTCAAGAAGTTTCTTCACTAAGAACATCCTCAGATCCTGCCTTGCTCGAACTGCCTCTAATAAGGCCGTCTGAATATCTCCTAAAGACTTGGATGGAAGTCTGGAGAAGCAAGCGCCGGGAAAGTTCAATGGCTTTCCTGACTTCCGCGGCTTCTATTGCCTGAGAAGAGTGTAACAGAGACTTTGTTACTTGCTGGGAACCATATATTGCGAAAACAGTTTAAACGCTTTTCCTCTTAACCTAAACTCGCGGTCTAGGTAAGCTGGGGAAGGCGTGCTAATGGCAGCCAAGCAGAGGGGACTCCGCCGGCACTAAAAACCGGAAGAGAGAACCAAGAATGGCGTTCTGGAGGGATTTGGTGGGAAGAATAAGTCATGGTTATAATAACTTGGAATGTCCTTAATATGAACATCCAAAACATTTCCGTAACATTGCTACCCCTGACTCATCAGGCCCGTATAAAAGAGGCATAGCTCCTGTTTTTTTGACTGGCGCCTTGTCTAAAGGAGGGGGAGATATTCTGATATGACTCGCACAGTGGAAGTAGTGAGAGCTGCTGTGCCTGGCACATTGGAAATTGGGTCTGACACAAGCGGATGGTTAGGTATTTTAGCTAAAGCAAAGGATGTAGCCAGAGGTCGCACATTCGTCGACATCGCGGGATCTCCCGTATCAGAAGGAGTTTCCGGCGTAGGGCCAAAGAACCTATTAAGTGCATTCAATAGTAGTCCATCAATCTCTTCCGCCGGTACATACCTAGCCGATGACGAACTCCGTGGAGATTCGACAGTACCCTGAGAATCACCTAGAAGGTGACTGGACTCTTCAACCTCCATCTCTGAGACCAGAGATCGTTGTTCTACATCCGTTAAGTCTGGCTTATCATGGGAAGATCCCGCCGAAGCCGGGACCTCCACATGTTGCCATGTTAAAACTGGGATAGAAGATGGTACATCGGCATCCCGGTGGACGTCAGCACTAGTTGAGTCACAAAGGGATGTGTTCTGTCCTGCCAGGACTGTGAGTATCGCCATACACCTTGGCTGTGGCTGTCCCTCGCTTGCGAGCTCGGTATACTCTCTGAAAGAGAGCCCTGTAAAGGTTTATGATAATTAAAAGCTCCCATAGCTCATTAACACATTGAAAGCAGAGCTGGTGAGCAAAATCATAAAGTATAGTAATTAATTTAATTTATATTTAATTGTATTAAAATAAATTACTATAAATAAACACAATATTATCATAATATAATCATAGAAAATATATATGGTTATTATTATTCAGTGATTAAATTATTTCATTAACAAATAAAAATAATATAGGGATACCTGATCTTAACGGCGTTGAACATACAGCAATGAGAGGTTCAAGTGCCGACATGACAGAGACTGGGGGAAAACTACCCCGCCCCCGGGAACTACCTGGTCACCTGGTGCAACACCGGTACTCCGCCCTGGAAAGAGAATTTTCCGGGGATTAATGCTCATAGGGTTACACCCAAAAAATGGTACAAAATATGTGCCACAAAACCGCCGGTCAACGAACCGTAGCACTCCACCACTACTTTTCGTTTTCCTTTAGTTTCATATTAAAGATTTCAGGATATATTTACCTGTCCAGAAGATTTAAGCATATCTTCTGAATCCTCATAAAGATGAAGCATATCTTTATTAAAGATGAAGTCTTTCAAGTATCCCTTTACACTTGAAACACTAGTAAGATTCCGGCATCTTTTTATCCCATAAAAAGTCTAAGCCTATCCTAATCTCTAATCCGGCTTCTCCCAGAAGCCCTCATAGATCGCCGTCTTGAAGGCCGTGATACCCTATTGTATCAATCAATTGTTTGGCAAATGATCGCGAATTGCAAATCAGTTAATATAACCACCCGAAGGTACAACCGCCGGGTTATATATGCAATGTCAAACCAATTGTACCTGCCCCAGACCTTTTTTGTAAAAAGGTCGCCGGGAGGGAAAGACTAAACAAACAAACAACATTGTTTCAATTGTTTATTAACGATTTCAGCATATCTTTTACCTGTTCAAAAGAATTAAGCATAACTTCTGAATCCTCATAAAGATGAAGCATATCTTTATTAAAGATGAAGTCTTTCAAGTATCCCTTTACACTTGAAACACTAGTAAGATTCAGGCATCTTTTTATCCCATAAAAAGTCTAAGCCTATCTTAATCTCTAATCCGGCTTCTCCCAGAAGCCCTCATAGATCGCCGTCTTGAAGGCCGTGATACCCTATTGTATCAATCAATTGTTTGGCAAATTATCGCGAATCGTAAATCCGTTAATATAACCACCCGAAGGTACAATCGCCGGGTTTTATATGCAATGTCAAACCAATTATACCTGCCCCAGACCTCTTTGTAAAAAGGTCGCCGGGAGGGAAAGACCAAACAAAATAACTGTGTGGAGCCCCCCTCGCCGGGAATAACACAGGAAGCCTGATCCCAGGCTCGACCACAGAAAACGTAGTTTCTGATGAGCCCTCAAGCGACCAAACTCGTCGGGGTAACTTACCTATTTTAGCCATCCTGACTAAAACTTGGTAACCAAAAACGGTGTTCTCGGAGCAACGAGAAAAACGCCGGAAAGGTAACCCACACCAAACGAGACATTACAGGAGGGCGTAATGCATAAAGCAATGAATAACACAGGAAGCCTGATCCCAGGCTCGACCACAGAAAACGCAGGTTCTGATGAGCCCTCAAGCGACCAAACTCGTCGGGGTAACTTACCTATTTTAGCCATCCTGACTAAAACTCGGTAAACAAAAACGGTGTTCTCGGAGCAACGAGAAAAACGCCGGAAAGGTAACCCCCACCAAACGAGACATTTTAACACAGTTTATACAAAGGGTGTGCGCAAAAATAGGGATACCTGAACAGGAGGGCGTAATGCATAAAGCAAAAACCGGGGCAAAGGTAGCCATGACAGAGACCGGTGGGAAACTTACTCCAGGTTCTGCATAGACCCGCCGGGACCCAGCTCTGGAAAAAAATAAAATTTCCAGGAATTAATGCTCATAAGGTTAACCCAATCATGTTCGCACACAAGTGTTAAATAACCCGCCGGGTAACGAGACGTAATACTCAACGACCACAGCTCGCTACGCGGTGGGGTTTCCTAAGTAAAGGATTTCAGAATATCTTAATTTGTCCAAAAGATTTATGAATACCTTTTGACATAATATATAAAGACCAGCATGGCGTTTATAAGTGATTAAGTCTTTCCGGTGGTGTTTGTTTCCAGATAAAATTTTGGAAAAAAAACCCTAAAAAAGACGCCGGCCCCCGAATTATCTCGTAGATAAAAAACTGGGAAGCCTGACAAATATACGAGATCTAACTTCTGCCGAAGTATCTTTTTAGATCACCATATGTTGAAGGCGGCGATACAAAACGTATCCCTCAATTGTCTGGTTAACTAACTGAATTGTAAATTTGTTATTCCCATCCGTCCAAGGAGCACCCGCCGGGTGTGAATAATAGTTTAAAAAACGTTAACCCCAATTGTGCCCTAAAGCGCCGTATGTTGAAGGAGGCGATACACAATGCATCCCTCAATTGTCTGGTCAACTAAACTGAATTTTGCAAATTCGGTCATCCCACCCTTCCAGGTTGCACCCACCGGGTGATTTAAAGTTTAAAAGTTAACCCCAATTGTTCCTATCCCCACTTCTTTGTAACAGATCGCCGGGGAGGAAATACAACTACAGCATAGTTTTATATTGGCTTTGCAAAACCGAAAAACTACAAACAACACGTGTCCGTATGAACACTGTTAGATGGGTACAGCCAACCCGCCGGGAATCAGAAGGAGCCTGAAACAGGCACCCCAGAGACGCAGTCCTGGGGAGCCACAGACACCCACTCGCCGGGGAAACAAGCCTGTTTTAAACCACGCGTGGCCAAAACATGGCAACCAGCCGGGGTTATCAAGGTGAAACCGAGAACAACCCCGCCGGAAAAACCCCACCCCGTCCAGATACCATCTGAACGCAACACCGGACCGAGGCGTAGCTAAAACACAACTAACGCCGGGCCCAACATAGTCCGTGGAATTAGCCAATACACAACTAACCCAGGACACATAAATAGTCCGTGGAATTAGCCAATACACAACTAAACCAGGACACACATGACACAGTAGTACATATTTAGAAAATAAATCAATAACACTTGTATATGTGGTAAAGCTACGAGAGGCTGGCTAGGCCTAGGCAGACGGATAACAGTAACATGTCGGAATATAAACAAAAAGCACTGAATTATATCACAACAGGAACCACCGCCAACACACCACTGTAGCAAAACACTTCCGGCAAAGGGAAGAACTGACTCGGGACCCAGAAAAAACTTCACTAAGTGAAGAAAAATACGCTGGGAACGACAGCAAAAATACGCTACCTCATCAGAAAGATAAAAGGAAGCAATAACGTGTAATGAAAGCCGCCTGCATCACAAAGCTAGCTAACTGTGAAAAAGTTCACCTGTCCACAACAGGACCACGAGGGTACATCCGAAATAGATGCCCCAAACACACGACCCAAAATACACTGCACTGCGGGCAACCAGCCCAGGACACTCCTGCTACGCATATCCTAACCTTACTCGATACATCCCGGAGTAAACAAATGAGAAAAAACTCACTAGGGACGCAACAAATGCGGAACCCGCGGAGCGTGGGGAGACACGTCCGGGCAGGCTGAGCGCAGAGCAGAGAAGGAAGAATGACGCCTGCAGTAGCGTCTGGTCAAAAGATCCACACAAGTACATCCACGATATGATGGAAAGCTTATTGAATAGTTATTCTTATTTTCTTTTTGTTTTTATTTTTTACGAATTTTTTTCGTAGTGAGAACCCAATTCATTATGACGAAGCCATGAGTGAGGTCGCGTGCGCTCATGATGAAGGCTCCTCAGTTTTTTAAATGCTCTGCGCGGTAGATTCAAACTATGGCGGATGAGTGTTTGAAGAGGGTGCCTTATGTAATAGGCATGTTCGTCAATGATGGAGGGGCCACTAATAAATATGCCTCCCTTGCCCGTGCCACAATGCCCCTTCCACTACGTGGAAGTTTTTCTTCAATATATTTTCCACTTTCTTTTCCCATACCATAGGTGGTCTTCCACTACTAGCGGTTCCACTCACCTGACTCCCATATATCTTTCTTGGCATTCTGTCTTCATCCATTCTCTGAACATGACCATACCACCTCAAAGTACTTCTCTTTATCCACTCAACCACACCACAATCAATTCCCAAAGCCTGCTCTTCCATTCCAAAGGACTCGTACACTTCCCTATTACTTGGCCCATCTAGCCTATTCATGCCAGCTGCATGAATGAACTCTGTAATTTTCTCGCTTTCCATACGTTCCATATGGCCGAACCATCTCAAGTTGTTCCTTTTCACACTTTCCAGCACATCTACCTCCACACCACACCTCCTTACTTCTTTTAGTCTGTCTATCCCTCCGTGTAACTCCGCACGCACTTCTTAAGTAATTCATTTCCACTGCTCTCACTCTTGGTCTGAGTCTCAACCAACGTCCATGCTTCGCTTCCGTAAGTTAGTGTCGGGATTACCACACTGTCACGCAAGGACTTCTTCACCTCCATACTGATCACCCTATTTCTTGTTACTGCTTTCAGCGTTCGTACAACCCTCTTCCCCTGTTGTACCCTCTCCCGCACTTCTTCATCCATAGTCCCATCTTTACTCAACACACTGCCCAGATACTTAAAAGAGTTGACGATCTCCATAGCCTGACCGTTCAGCTTCACCTCACACTCTGTGACTTCACCCCTTTCGAAGACCATAACCTTGCTCTTCCCCGCATTTACCTTCAAATTCCGTTTTTCGCACACTGTTCCAAACTCATTTACCAGACCGACCCTGCAACTCCCATTCATTATCCATCAGAACTGGATCATCCGCAAACAGCAGTATAGGTAGCTTCCACTCATTTCCCTCCCTTTTCAGCGATACACCAATATCCACTGCTCTTGATAGTATTTCTTTCATGACTCCATCCATATATACAGTAAACAACCACGGGGACATCACACACCCCTGTTTCAAACCAACATTCAGGTCAAAGAACTCGCTCTGCTCACTCTCCACACGTACTGCCGCCTTTGCACCCTCATACATGCTCTTCACTGCTTTCAGCAACTTGCCATCTACTCCGTATATTCTAAGTACTTTCCACAAACCTTCTCTATCCACTCTGTCATAGGCCTTCTCCAAGTCCATAAAGGCAACATACACCTTTTGTTTCTTCTCCAGATACTTCTCCACAACACAATTCAGGGTAAAAATCTGATCTACACATCCTCTTCCCTTCCTAAAAACCTCCCTGCTCGTCGCCTATCCATTTCTCCGTTCTCACTCTCACTCTCTCAATCACTACCCTACTGTATACCTTCCCTACTACGCTTAGAAGACATATTCCTCGGTGGTTACCACACACTCCTCTTTCCCCTTTGCCCTTATATAGGGGGACTATTATGCCAGTCTTCCAGTCATCGGGTGCACTCCCCTTCTCCCATGCTAGTTTGCACATTTTCCATACCCATTCTATCACTATCTCACCACCATACCTCAACATTTCCCCACACACTCCATCTGTTCCTGATTTCCTGGTGCTTTCCCCAACTTCACTCTTTTCATGGCTTCCCACACTTCTGACCTCCTGATCCCCACCTCCTCCTCCACTACTTCTCTTCTTCTCCCTCCCATATCATATCCAGCTATGTTTGCTGGCTCTTCATTCCTTACATTTAGCAACTCACTGAAGTACTCCTTCCATCTTTCGACTCTCTCGTGCTTCTCGGCTAGCATTCTCCCATTCTTATCTTTCACACCCTTAGTGTTTCCCTTGCTACCTTCCCTAACTTTCTTGACTTCTTTCCAGAACAGTTTCTTACTCTCCCTCCATTTTACACTCAGATTCCTTCCAAATTCCTCATCTACTCTTCTCTTACTTTCCTTCACTACTCTCTTCACCACCCTCTTACTCTCCACGTACCTCGCTCGTTTCTGTCTCTCGAAATCTTCATTCCCTCTACTACCCAACCACTCTCTATATGCTTTCTTCTTTTCTTCCACAGCTATTCTTACCTCTTCTGTCCACCATGCTGTACCTTTCACTCCCCTCCCTCTTCTCCTCACTCCACACACCTCCTCACATGCTGCACAGATCTCATCCTTAAACACCTTGCTCATCTCCTCCACTTCCTCCATAACTTCCAGGTCGAACCCACCTAGTCGTCTTTCCACTGCTCTCCTGTACTCCTCCCTGACTTCCTCCTCCTGCAACCTCTCCACCCTCCTCACCATTCCACCCTCCTCTCGCCTCCCTCCAGCTCTCCTCACCCACTTCTTTTGTATCCTAACCTTAGCTACCACTACATAATGATCAGACAGACCCCCTCCAATACCCCTATTCATGGTATGAATATGTTTATTATTTTGACTCCCCACTTTCAGAGCAAGCGGTAACAAGTCACTTGAGCTCCTCCACAGCGGGACTCTAGGGGCAAAATACAACTTGTTATCAACCAGCAACGTTAACTTTTTGAAGACCTGTAATTGGGGACGCAATGAGTACTAGTGCCCTAGTACCGACACATTCTGGTACAATAACTAGCAACATATTTTCAAAGCATTTTAATAGTGGTAAAATTGTTAGGAAAGTATATTCAAAGAATTTTAATACATCTGCTATAGCATTATTATCAAATAGAAGTGATCATGTTAATCTTGACATCTGACGTCTTTGTCCAATTACTGTGATTGATGGCTAAAAATGGAGCCTCATAACAATACAAAATCTTGCCATACCCAAAATCCTAAGAGTTTCTAACTGTTAATCTTCGATGTAAGCTATTGTATAGCCTTGATGAACACATGGGCCACATTTCAAACTATTAACCACAGATTTGGGCTCAATCTCTGCAGCTGAGGGTACTCTTGTTAAGTCTGTCCAGAATTTACAATACTAATGTACAGTAAAGTCCTGTCACCCAATAGTCCAATAATCTGGAATATGCTAAAGGGTCAATTTGATATCCAAAATTAACCAAGCCAAATTAGTACCGGGTATAAAACTTGTAACTAGTGTACCGGTACTTTTCTTAACTTCAAGAGTTTGGACACTCAGGTCTACCAATTTGTGACAAATGTCCAGTAAAGCCCTAGTAACAAGGGCACACCCTAGCCGTCAATCAAGGGAGTGCATGGCATTGATGGCATTAAAAACTGCATTATCATCCATCATTCCATAATTATGCATCTTTAAAGCATTTAAACCAATATTTACAGTTTACACACACACACATACCGGTATGGTATATGTATACAGTGTATAATCTGTGTATGCATAATTTTAAAGATCAAGTGGTCCACACGAGGTGCGGTTTCTGTCTTATGTCCTAATGGCGGTGTAACTGGCAGCCTTGTTCAGGGCTGACCCGCTTGTCAGGTTTTTAGTTTTTGAGATCAGATCAAACTATTTCATCCCACATCTTTTTATGTATATATACTGTATACCAGTACCGGTATATATTTGTATAGTACAGTACTGTATATTATTTTCTATATACCGGTAAGCCATTTTGAGATATTATTCAGCATAGAACCGCATTCCCCTGTTAGCTGGATTACAGGATGTGTACGGTATTGTACTGGTATCGGTTTATGCAGTATATTTGAAAGACATTTTCACTTTTAACCCTCAAAGAGCGGCTGACGACTTAAGTAACATTAGAGAACCTAAGCCCAAAGAGCGGCTGACAACTTAAGTAGCAAGGGATGTTGCGCACATTATCGGCATTATGAGAGAGTCCACGGGGTGGCAGGACCGCAGGCGGGCTCTAACCGTTCAGCGTGGACCTAGTCCCGCCACTGATATCACCACAATATGTGTACATATCCCTCATCTCGCTATATAGGGTGCTGTATTACTGTCTGTCAGATGTTAAATAGGGTGGGTAAGTGTAGGAACATGTTTGTATATTTCACTCGATATGAAGAAATGAGGCTTAGATATTGCTGATACCAATTATTGATCAAAACATACTTGGTGCCGAGACATCACTTATTAGCGCGATAGTACAGTACATCTATCTATCTATCTATCTATTGCCTGACGCCGTGATCCCCGAAGGGGTGGCCACGAACGAACCGCCCCATGCACCTCTGTCCCGGGTTTGTCGACGACCCTCCCCCAACCAGCACCGCCTTCGTTCATGTAGTTCCTCACTCCATCCTTCCACCTCATATTCGGTCTACCTCTCCCCCTCTGTCCCTCCACCTCGCTCTCGTACACCCTCTTAGTCATTCTCTCGCTTTCCATACGTTCCATATGGCCGAACCATCTCAAGTTGTTCCTTTTCATCACACTTTCCAGGACATCTAACACCACACCACACCTCCTTCTTACTTCCTCATTAGTCTGGCTATCACTCCATGTAACTCCGCACGCACTCCTTAAGTAATTCATTTCCACTGCTCTCACTCTTGGTCTGAGTCTCTCAACCAACGTCCATGCTTCGCTTCCGTAAGTCAGTGTCGGGATTACCACACTGTCATGCAAGGACTTCTTCACTTCCACTGACCACCCTATTTCTTGTTACTGCTTTTAGCGTTCCTACAACCCTCTTCCCCTGTTGTACCCTCTCCCGCACCTCTTCATCCATAGTCCCATCTTTACTCAACACACTGCCCAGATACTTAAAATACAGTACATGTATACGTAATATTTAATTATTTTTCTTTCCTCATTTCAATAAAATATATTATTAACAATCGTAGCCAAATCCTTATATAGCTTTTATGTACAAGTTTATGAGAAAAACCATGGTAAGTTATATTTTCACATTTTTCAGAATGTATGGATATCAAGGCCAGATGCGCCAATGGTTGTTAGGATGCATCCTTCACTTTTGACCGGACTTGTACTAATGTATCAGATTCAGGATCCAGTATATGAAAGACTTGGAATGCACACAAGAAGAAAATGGTTAGTTTAATTATTAAAAGTTTATTAGATTGAAATTTCATATCGTTTTAAAAGCTAGTTTGTCTTTTATTTGAATATGCCTTGGTTACTTGATGGTTGCTCTCAATGTTGTTTGATCCCCTACATCATCCCAAACCATGATATCTCCCCTCAGGACTTCAGTCTTAGTCTTCCTCGGCCTTACTTCCATACTGTAAGCGTTCTTCACTTAATTACCGGTATCCTCATTCATTTTCTTCTCATGGCCAAAACATCACTGATACACTTTATACCAAGTCACTGTTTAAACTCTGCTCATGATGTGCTCTCATTGTCATAATACTCATCTATGCAACCATACTCCTATCAGTGAGCCACAAGTTCATAGGAATTTCTATCTTTACCTGACCAAAACTAAATGCTGTTGTGGGCATAAATTCTAGATAGATGGAAATAAATGGCAAATTAACTCCTTATGGTTGAACAGAATGTATCTGGCCCATTGAGGTAGTTGTGCTGTTAAGACGAACAGAACATAACTGGCTAGCTTTTTGTCCCCATCAATTTCGGACGGCTCCACATGACTCACAAGCAGCCCCTCTCATTTTATCCTCTCCTACACTCCCATAGTGACAGTAATGCTCATACAGTATGTACCCTTTATGTAGCACACTATCCCCACTCCTTGTCTCTCTCATACTTGACATTGTAAAGTACAGTATGACAGTACCGGTACCATATTTTATGTTGTGGGATTGCCCTGTCATCAAAATATGTTAGTGATTCTAAATTGTCTTATCAATTTACACCAGGTGCAATTCCAAAATGGTCCATAACTCTATATTGTGGGAGTGGGCATGTTAAACTATAACAAGAAAATGTTGGGAACAACTGGTCCCCACCTGACAGAACATTCATAAAATGTACCGGTACCTTACTTATACAGTACCGGTACAGCTCCAATATTTAACACTTGAAACTCTTCCAGTTCCTCATTATTCTTTATGAAATGTCATATCAAATATAAATTGTACTGTATAGTCTTTTTCAGTATTAAGAGCTAAATATATTAAGTAATTGACATACTGGTAGGCTACTTGATAATTGCAAAAAGGAAATCAGAGGTTAGCTGTTGGTATGAACCTTGCTCCAGGGCTACTTCAGTGTACTAAGTACTGTACATTCTGCTATGCTCATTTCAGGACATTCAAGTTTGTGTGTATTTTACTTATTAACTGCCCATGTCTTCAAACCTCTCACACATGCAGGATACAACTTTTGTCAACATGTCGGAAGATACCGGTACCCTTTGTTTTCATTAGTGGTAACTACTTCCATAATTTATTCCACCCAAAAGAATTAGACTCTGTACCACCCCCAGCACTGAGTATGTTCCTCAGGTACAGTATACTGTATATCAACACATTCCAGAGATATCTCTCAAAGTTGATTCAGCTCAGCCTTGTGATTTCCGCAATATAAACATGATAAATCAGCAACATTACTATGCCTACCTCTCACACTACATACAGCGGCAACAGAGGCAACCGAGGACCACCAGCGATAAGGACCGAAGACAGCGAGGACCGAGGACAGCCATGAACATAAATGTAGATCCGACAAGAACCAAAAATATTATTAAAGAGCGTTCAGTGAGTTCTAAAATAAAAAATTTAAAGGTTTTCTATGCAAACGCTCGTAGTATACGCAATAAATTTTCAGATTTAGAGGAGCTAGTGTTTACAGAAAATTATGATGTGATTGGCATAACAGAATCTTGGCTCAATACAGAAGATAGAGACTTTTTAGCAGAATATTCACTTCCCGGTTATGAAATGTTTGAGAAAAGACGAATAAATAGAAATGGAGGTGGCGTTTTACTTTATATCAAAGAAAGTCTTAACCCGACCCTCTTGTCAAAACCTCAAATTGTGAACGTCGACACATCTTTTGTGCTAATAAAGAATAATAAAGGTACAAAAATAATACTTGCGTTAATATACAGACCTCCAGCTCAATCAGTGCAAACTGACCAAGAAATTTACGAACAAATTGCAGATGTAAGTAACTCACAAGATACCGTAATTTTTGGAGACTTTAATTTACATGTGACCAAGTGGGGCGATACTCTTACTTCACACTCCGGACATGACTTGTATACGAACTTGCAAGAGAGTTCGCTTTATCAATTTGTTCGAACGCCGACCCGTGGTAATAAAGTTCTTGACATTGTATTGCAACAAAAGAAGAATTAATAGAGAATTTGAATGTTGGTGATTAATTCAGTAACAGCGACCATCGTACGATAACTTTCACTTTAAAGTTTACTAGTAACGAACCAAATAGTAGCATCGAAAAAGTCCCTAATTTCAAGAAAGCAAACTTTCATAAACTTAGAGCCATGTTTAAAGAAACTGACTGGAGCTTTTTAATTAACAATAACGACATAAATATATCTTGGAAGTTATTCGAAACCACTTACCTAAAAGCAGTGCAAGACTGCATACCATCGAAAATACACGGCGTCCAGGCCATAATAATAAGCCCAAATGGTGGAATAAAGATATTTCAAACTGTCTGCTTGCTAAAAAAATGTGCTAATGATAGATTAAAATCCTCACAAAATTACGAAGAACATGTGAAATTTGTAGAGCTACGACGCAAAGCCAAAAAGTTAACTAAGCAAAGTAAAAAGACCCTAGAGTTACATACCGGTATTGCGAATCAAAGTAAAACAAACCCGAAAGAATTCTATAGTTATATCAGAAAGAAAAAAGTAGTTACTTCAACTGTTGGACCGTTAGTCGATGAAAATGGAGAATACACCAAAGACAAAGTACAAATGAGTACCGTAATGCCCTCAATACCTTCTTTGCATCAGTTTTTACAACAGAAGACCTCAGTGATATCCCTACACCATCGCCAATTTAGATTGATAATTCAGATGTTCTAAGCAATATCACCATTACAGAGAGAGAAGTAATGAACTGTTTAGATAAACTCAAGGTAAATAAAACGCCTGGACCTGATACAATCTCGCCTAGAGTTCTAAAGGAAGCTAAGGATGAGCTCTCCAAACCACTGACATTACTATTCAATAAATCCTTGCAGTCTGGAACTATGCCTGATCAGTGGAAGCTAGACAACGTAACACCGATATTAAAAAAAGGCTGCAAATCCCTACCTAGAAACTATTGTCCAATTAGCTTAACCTCAGTTGTATGTAAAATGCTAGAAACGGTCATAAGACACAGACTCGTAAATCACTTAGAGGAAAATAACATCGTACTTAACCCTCCTGGCCCGGGCAGGCTCTCAAAATGACAGTGTGGGCTACCCGGGCGATCTGGCC